>CAJQZJ010001344.1:950985-1019911 GCA_907164525.1 Lophiomys imhausi
GGGCGGCGGGCGCACGGGCGGGGCGGGCGGGCGGCCGGGGCGGGCGGCTGGGGGGGCCCGAGCCCGGGCCGGGCCCTTTATAGCCCCGGCCCCCGTGTCGTCAGCGGCCGCGATTGGCTGCGGAGCCAACAAAAGAGGTAGCGCTGTCATCCGAGGCGAGAGAGGGAGCCGGAGAGAGCCTGGGAAAAGAGAGAGAGGGAGAGGAGTGGGAGAGGAGAGGCAGAGGAAGCGAGGGACAGGACCGGTCCAGGGAAAGATGAAGGGACCGGGAGATGAGGGGGAGGGGAGGCCGGGAGGGACCGAGTCGGAGAGCTCGGGGACACACGGAGCGATGGGTAGGGGTTGGGGGTGGGGGAAGAGGCAGATCCAAAGAGACCCCATCGGAAGGGAAGAGGGAGAGACAAAAGAGAAAGGAAGTCACAGAACGGAGAGACTTGGCTAAGAGAGCCAGAGCAAAGACGAAAAACGGCCAAAAAAGCTAGTGGGACAGTTAGAGCAGAGCGCCAAAGACAAAGGCAGACCGCAAGGAGGGGCGGCTAACCGAATTCTGCAGAGTCGAGCGGGAGAGAGCAGGAGAGATGGGCAAGGGAACTGACTGATGGGGCACAGGTTGTTCAGTGCCCTGAGTGGGAGGGGAGTGGGAGAGGCAGCGACAGGGGATACCTCGGAGGGAGCCCTGGATGAGGCAGGTGCAGAGAAAAAAGATCAGGGGAAGGAGTGAGACAGAGACAAGCCAGCCTTGGTGGGAGTGGAAAGGGACACCCAAGGGGAGGAGTGGAGACACGCAAGAATAGTCTCTGCTACCGGAGGTGGCCAAGGATGTTTGAAAAAGCCATAAAGTGAAGCATCAGGCTGACTTAGGGGGATCAAGGACATCAGGAGTGGATGGGGCCAGGAACAAGCTGAGAAGTTGGGGAGGTGGTGGCAAGAAAACTAACTAGGAGGACCGTGAGCTTGAAATTGAGGTTTAATGGAACAAAGGGAGTGATCGGGCTGGAAAGGGTGGGTGAGAGTCATGAGGGGAAAAGCCAGATGAGACAGGGTTTAAAAGTGGTGCTTGGTGAGGACTCTGGACCCCGTTCTCTGGGCTCCTAGCTATGCCCTTGTGTTTGTAGGGTCTTACATGTTCTGAGAAAGAGCTTGAAGTTTTAGGCTTGAGGGTGGGAGCAGAGTCTACACTCAGTTGCCTGAGGTGGAGATAGCAAGGTACAAAGGGAGCGAGCACCTCGGTGTAGGACCAGCCTTAGTCTTCAGGTGTGACCCCAAGTATAGCCAGACAGCAGTACAGGAGAGGAAGAATGCCAAATGGTAAAATAGCTTAAAGGTCCCCAACCACTAATACTGGTCACCTCTTCTCAGACCTCAGTTTCTCTTTCTCTCCCTCTCCACCCTCCCCTAAACCCTTTTCACTATCCTCCTTTCCTTCTTTGAGGACCTCAAAATTCATCCCAGGCTGGCCCCAAACTAAGTTACCGTCCTGCCTCAGCTTCTAGAGAGCTCTTTGCCTCGACATTCCTTGACCCACCCATGCCTCTGGAGATCCCTTGGCAAGCTGAAAATGTCTGGGGTTAGGCCGTACTCCTTTGCTGCTGTCTTACACAATATTCACTGAACAGAATGTATAGACTTCCATAGGAAGGACCTGGCTCAAAAAAAAAAAAAAAAAAGGTAAGTGTAAAATGTATAAGCTTCACTATTGGGATTCTTGGACCAAGTAAAAGGTTTTTGGTTTCTTCTCTGGAATTAAAACCTAATAAAATATCTTAGGCATAAACACAAGAACAGAATTGGGTTTGAGAGCTGGAGTGGAATGAGGTTACCACTGGGATTCAGGAATGAGAGGAGAAGCAGAGTAGGTGAGAGGCCCTGAATAAATGACCTATTCCCATGGGAACAGGAACCTAATGGAACACAATCTAGAAACAGCTGGTTTATCCCTTGCTTTGGACCAAAACATGGAAATCTCAATATCTTACCTAAGTTTTTTTTCTCCCTCTCTCTATCCGTCTTCCCTATAAGATGAATGGGGACGTGGGGGTAGAACAAAGGGTCTTGCGCATGCAAGGCAAGCACTCTGTCACTGAGTTATATGTCTAGCCCTCATCAGATTTCTTTATCTATAAATGGAGATCATAATTCCTACCCTTAACCACTGGGCAGATTGCCTCGTACAGGCTTCCAGTTCATGATTCTCTTTTTGTTTTCTTTCTTTTCTTCCCTCAGAACACTGATTGCTCTTACCACATATTTTGCTACATCCAATTTTTCAAACGTATTTCTCTGATATCATTTTCTTGAGGAAACAAACAAAAACTGCAAACAAGCCAGGTGTAGTGGAACATGCCTCTAATCCCAGGACTCAGGAGTCAGAGACTAGCCTGGTCTACATAGAGAATTCCAGGACAACCAGGGTTACCCTGTCTTTGAAACAAACAAACAAACACCCTGAGAGCAGAAATGGGGCGGTGGCCTCTTTCTGCTTCTTTAGGGAACAGACAGGTTTCACTTCCTCGTCGAACATGGATCCAGTGGAAGGGTGCAAAGACAGGTGAGAAGCAGACAGTAGGTGCATACTAGCAGCTAGTGTCCCAGCCCAGAGGACCTGAGGTGCCTCAAACATCACAGATCAGTACAGAAGTCTTCTCCCCTCAGATGCGCCCTATCCCGCAGGCTTCACTTAATGAATGGGAGCCACTCATAAGACACACCTGGGTGTAGTAGCATCCTTATCCTGCTCTCCTACAGTTTCTCCGGAGGAGCTCTGATTGGGTGCTTAGCCTCTCAAGACTTGATCCTTAACACTTCCACTCTCCAAGTCTCTTGGCCAAATTTACCCCTTTACTGGGTCTCAGTATAGGTGAGATTTTTAGATGAGTCGTTCAGGAGCCCTTCCCTTACACCAGGCTCTCTGCTAGAGCCAGGTTGCCTGTACCCAAGTTCCAGCAACCTCCCTTTACTGGTTGTGTGAACTTGAGTCAGGTGTGTGTGTGAGTGAGCGTGTGTGTGTGTGTGTGTGTGTGAGTGAGCGTGTGTGTGTGTGTGTGTGTGTGTGTGTGTGTGTGTGTGTGACAGACAGACACACAGAGAGAGAAAACAAAAGGACTCAGAATAACTTTCTGGAGTAAATTCTCTCTTTCCACCATATGGGTCCCCGGGATCAAACTCAGGTCCTTAGGCTCAATAGCAAATATCTTTACCCCCCTGAGCCATCTTGCCATCCCAAGTTATTAAACTCTTTACACCTTAGAGTTCTCCTTTGTAAGAGGGGACTAACAATACTACCGCCGTTTTTGAACCCTGAGGATTAAAGGTCTGACACACCAGCCACCACACCACATCACCTCTTACTCTGCTTGTGACCCTCACACTGTGACCCCCAGCAGAGCAGACCCCTTTTTACTAATGCATTTCTTAGTTGCTCTGACTAAAGGTTGAAAGAACCTAAATGAGAGAACCTGACCAGAGCTAGCTGGGGTTAATAAAACTATGTCGACGAGGGGTTGTTGTGGGCCAAATACCAGGGAGGCAGGAGCAGTCTGCCACACAGATTTCCTCTCCTTGGCTTTATCGCTAGGACTACAGGTAATTCATTGAATGGACAATACTGCCCTCTGGTGGGATATTATGAAACGTCTGCACAGTGGTTTTGATTCTTGCCCCTTAGACTTCAAGGATTCCTCTAGGGTGCAGAAAGTAACCCCTAGGGTTTCTTTTCCGAGCTTCAGCACTCCAGCCGCCCCCAGACCTAGTCTCGAGAAGGGATCGCTGACTGCTTTATAGGAGAGGAGATGGAAGAAAGCGGAACTTTAAGACTTTCGCTTGCTGGGGTGGTGGTGCATGTCGGTAAGCCCAACAGAGGCTGAGGCCAGAGACTACTGTAAGTCAAGGTCAGCCAGGACCACCTAGAGAGACCCTGTCATCAGCCAGCCAGCCAGCCCACTCACCCACCCTCTGCTTATGCCGGTATGTGCCAACCCTGGCTTGGGTCCCAGCCCACTGTCCTGGTCTCCCTGGTAACTGCCTTCCCGCTAGGGGTGCCCCTCTCTTAGGTTACCCAGGCAACCTCCAGACCCGCCTCCTTCAAGGTCCTGACTGACTGATTCAAAGCAAATGTGGGTAGGGGCTTGAGGCTGGTGTTTAGGTTTGAAGCTTGTGAACCGCTGGTGAGAAGAATGCGTATACCAAGGGGAGGGAGCTGGCAGAGGGACAGAAATGCATTCTCGGGTATATGGTCTGTTAGCTCCTGGGAGTCTGGCCAGTGTTCACGCCCAGGATTGCTGCTGCTACGGGAGTGGGGTGGGAGTATTCTGCTTCCTCGTCGTCGTGTGGCACCCCTCCCTCCTTGTACATCAGAGCTGGGCTCTTGGGAAAAGCTACCTTTCGTAACTCTTTTGAGAGAATTTCCCCAATTTTCTCACCCAAGTGCTACCCAGGCCCGACCCTGTTTAGTTTCTGATGCTAGGTGAGGTCAGGTCACAGTGGTGTGATGGTACACAGGATTCCCTAATCCTAGCTCCTCTCTCTTTTTTGCCCCCATGATTAATGCCTTTATTCCTTGGCACTTTATTCCTTGGGGGCTTCCTTGGGGAGGCTGAGGAGGGATGGAATGGTTGAACTGTAGTTCTGGGAAGAGGGCCTCCCTGGAGGCTTGCTTCCGTTCTTTCTTGCCCTTCTAGTATGTGCCTCTGGGGTGTGGCGAGGTTTTTCGAGGCTGGGGTGGTATGCTGGAGGAGCGGAACCGTCCAAGGCTTCTGCCCACAAACCCTGCGGTCCCCAAGAGGACCTTACTGTGTAATTATTGGCCCTTTTCATATAATGTTCTCCAGACCCTATACTTAGCTTGCCTAGGTCCCTTGGCAGCCACTCTAACTTCTTTAGCTTCTCTTAAGAGAAGCTGGGGGCTGGGAGAAGGGATCCAAAGAGTTTGTGTTAGGGGCAGTAAGGTTGGTCATGGAGGAAATGAACAGTTTAAAGACTGTAAGAATCATTAGGGGGGCTGGGCTGGTGGCACACACCTTTAATCCCAGCACTCGGGAGGCAGAGGCAGGCGGATCTCTGTGAGTTTGAGGCCAGCCTGGTCTACAGAGTGAGTCCAGGACAGCCAGGGATACACAGAGAAACTCTGTCTCGAAAAAAACAAAAAAAAAAAGAGAGAGAGAGAGAGAGAAAAAGAATCATTAGGTGCTGTGAGTTCTTTTGCTTCAGGCCCCAGGAAAGAACTTTTTCTGTGTGTCCAATCGACCTCCTCTAACCTTCTTAGGGAATGTTAGCGCTCCAGCTGTACCCTTTCCTTTCTACCCTTGGTTTTTCCAGGTCTCCCCACCTTTTCTGTGCCTTTCTTACATACTGCTTCGTTTTCAGGGGCCCGAAATCCTAACTACAGGGTCTTCCAGATGGGGCTTTCCAGCAGGGGGCGCCGTACTCCTGGACAAGGAAAAGGCGGGGTAGGGGCTGAGCTCAATGTTTACTTTTGCAGGGACATCAAAATGTTGGCAGATGGGCTGATGTGGGCACGACATCAGGGCTGACAAAGCATGACCTGAGCTGTCGGATGAGGGAAGCCTTGAGAGGGAGGCTGGCAGCAGAACTCCAAGGGATCTCACAGGGAAGTCAAGAGGGCACATGACTGTAAAGATCAAAGTAGTTGCTCAGAAGAGGGTGTTTGTGTGTGTGTGTGTGTGTGTGTGTGTGTGTGTGTGTGTGTGTGTGTGAGTGTGTGCATGTGTGCGTGTGTGTGTGTTCGTGTGCATGTGTGCGTGTGTCTGTGTGTGTTCGTGTGCATGTGTGTGTCTCAAGGGTATGAGGAGGACCAGAGAGTCGGCCTCGTATTACCAGCATTCCATACCCATTCTAACCCTGACACTTCATTGCTGGCTGTCTCACTGCAATACAACACCTGTGCAAGGAACCTGACCAGTTTGAATACAGCGCTGAGTGTGGCCCTGTAAAGCCCTCATTCGCTGGCAACCACTTTAGTTTTGTTTGTTCTTGAAGCAGAGTGTCACCTGGGTAGCCCTTGCTGGCCTCAGACTCACAGACACCTCTTTATAATTATCTCCTGAGTGCTAGGATTACAGGTGTGTACCACTGCGTCTGGCACATCTTAGATACTCTGATGTTCTCCTGCACCTACCGCCCTGTGCCAGGCAGCCCCAGGGTCTAGGGCCTCTCTTCACCATACACATCAGCACATGGTGGTTTTGTCTGGGTCTGCAGGTTGTAGCCATCTTTACCTTTTAACAAAGATTGATTTGTTTTCATTCTGTGCTTACAGGTATCTTTTCCTGAATGTGTGTGTGTGCACTGTGTGTGTGCATGTGTCCAGGGAGGGAGGAACCGAGTCTCTCAGAACTGAAGCTACAGTTGTGAGCCACCACATAGATGCCAGGAACAGAACCAGGTCCTTTAGAAGAGCAGCAAGTGCTCCTAACAGCTGAGCCATCTCACTAGACCTAATTAGTTTTGTAAAAATGGAATGAGCAAGTGAAGGAGTTCTTCCTCAGCCCCTGCCTAGTGTCCTTGGCCTTCAGTCCCAAGGACTAGACATAATCAACAAGCCAGGTGTGGTGGCGCACGCCTTTAATCCCAGCACTGGGGAGGCAGAGGCAGGCAGATTTCTGTGAGTTCGAGGCCAGCCTGGTCTACAAAGCGAGTCCAGGACAGCCAGGACTGCTACACAGAGAAACCTTGTCTTGAAAAACCAAAAAAAAAAAAAAAAAAAGTAATCAACATTTAGCTTTGCTTCTGTCTCATTTATTAAATGCTCATCTATGCCTTGACTCAGGAGAAAGATGAAAATGGCCCCAGAAGTCAGAAAAGGGCATTAGATCCCCTGGAAGTGGAATTGTAGTTGTGAGGTATCCGGTGTGGGAGGGTTCTGGGAGCTGAAATCAGGTCCTCTGGGAGAGCAATGCACTCTTTCTACCACTGAGCCTCCTTTCCAGACCATCAAAGCAAAGTTATTTGATTGATTGATTGATTGATTTTTCAAGATAGGATTTCTCTGTGTAGCCTGGCTGTCCTGGACTCACTTTGTAGACCAGGCTGGCCTTGAACTCACAGAGATCCGCCTGCCTCTACCTCCCAAGTGCTGGGATTAAAGGTGTGCGCCACCACGCCCGGCCCAAAACCTTTTAGTTTTGAGACTGTCTCAAGTAGCTCAGACTGGTCTCAGACTCTCTTTGTAGTTGAGGATGACCTCTAACTTCTGATCCTCTTGCCTCTATCTCCTAAATTCTGGGATTGCAGGCATGTGCCACCATACCCAGTTCATGCAGGGCTGTGGGTTGGACTCAGTCCTTCGCCTGACTGGCCAGCACTCTGCTAGCTGACCCGAATCCCTGCCCCTTAACTTATTATTAGTGCTGCGGATGGACCTCATCATGCTGGATAAGCACTTTTCCTGCTGAACTACACTGGAGCCCTAGCCTTACCATCTTAAGGGAGCAAAGCCAGCCCTCTGTATTCTTTCCCTGATCCAGGAGACTGCCCTGTGGGGTGACAACGGGGGTTCCTTTCCTGTCACCAGACTGAGCGAGAGCTTTGCCAAGGTCGTGCCACTTATGACTGGATGGAACTAGGTCTCACACCATGGTGGTGACTGCCTCAGGGAGTATCCTGCTGGGGACAGACATGAGGCCCTCACTTTTACCTGCAGTTTGATTCTGAAGGACTAGCTTTATCTCTCAGAGCCTCGTTTCCTCACAGGGAGGACATGAGGGGATTGGGCAACATGTCCTCTTGGGTAACACAGCCGTCTAGATTGCCTGTGGGACAGTCACAGTTGGCCATCACACCGACTGGTGACTCTGTGTCCTCAGACTCCACCACCAACAGAGCATAGCGATGCTCCCAGGGCCACACAAGACTAGGTCTGTGTCAGCCCAGCTGTCTGGGAGCTTTGCTGGGAATGGTCTGTCAGTCCTTCTGTCAGCAGGACCTAGAGACCTGCAGTCCCAGCCCTTCCCTCAGCACTGTTTGGAGCTAAGCCTGGGAGTGCCTCCCTTATTACTCAAGGCTGGGAACTCTACACGGGTTTGGTATGAACTGGAAGCCTGAGCTCCAGCTACCATCCCCCTACCCTCTGGAGTGGCTGGCATGCTTTGCTCCTTGTCTCCTTCCATTCAGCTTCTTTTACTTCACTCCCATCATGCCTTTGGCTGGGACACTTATGTTCCCCATACTTGACTTCTAGTCTTGGAAGAAAACAGAGTGGAGTTGCAGAGAAGATGGTTTTGGCTCATGTGGAGGACCAGGGGGTCTCCACTGCCCAGTACCAGGTACAGCAGCCTTGGCCAACTGCACTAGCTTAGAGTCCTATCCAGATGACAAGTTCTTGTGGCATTCTCTGAAGGGACAAGTCTGAGGTCAGGCCCAGTCCCCACTCAGAGGCCCCTCTACCTCAGGGTGTTGGCTTTCCTGGTTGTAGGATAAGATCATTGTT
This sequence comes from Lophiomys imhausi, assembly GCA_907164525.1. Lineage (NCBI taxonomy): Eukaryota > Metazoa > Chordata > Mammalia > Rodentia > Muridae > Lophiomys > Lophiomys imhausi. The sequence goes on from CAJQZJ010001344.1 coordinate 959,429, forward strand.
GTTGGTACTATTGTGGTAAAATACATATAAAATAAATGTTACCATTTTTATTTTTATTTTGTGGCAGGGGTTTTGAGACAGGGTTTCTCTGTGTAACAAGCCCTGGCTGTCCTGGACTTACTCTGTAGACCAGGCTGGCCTCGAACTCACAGAGATCTGCTTGCCTCTGCTGGGGTTGGCCACCCAATCTCAAGGTGTGGGCCACCAAGCCAGGCAAGGCAGTGTCTCTCTTGTTTCTGCTGTGTGTGAAGTAGTTCATAGACTAGCTGGTGTGTGAGGTTATGGCCTATTTCTCCTCTCCACCTTCCATCTTGCTGTAGGAATGCTGGGCTTAGGGGTGCTTGCCGCTCAGAATGCCTTTTTTTTTTTTTGACAGAGGGTTTTTCTTTGTGGCCCTGGCTGTCCTGGAACTCACTCTGTAGACCAGGTTGGCCTTGAACTCATGGAGAACCACATCCTCTGCCTCCTGAGTGCTGGGATTAAAGGCTTGCACCACCACGCCCAGCCGAGAATGACTTCTTAAAATGTGGGGTTTTGTGCTTGAATTCAAGCTGTCAGGCTCAGGCAGCAGGGCTTTTACCTGTCGAGCTGACTAGTTGACCTGTCGAGCTGACTAGTTGTGTCATTTTAAGTGTATTTTAAGGTAGAGTTAAATGGACTTGAGTAATTCATATTTTGTTACCACTACCATCTCTGATTCCAAAATTAAAAAAAAATATATGTTTTGTGCATATAGATGTGCCCTGAGCGTGTGTATTTTTACTGTGTGTGTAGTGTTTGTAGGAGTTCAGAAGATGCATCAGGACCTATGGGACCCACATTCTGGGTGACTGTGAGCTTCAGCATGGGCTCTGAGAAACAAACCTGTGGTAAGAGCAGCCAGTGAGCTTAACTGCTAAGCCATCTCTTCTGCTCTGATCTCCAGAAGTCTTTCATCTTCCTTAATTGAATATCTGTGAACACGCTTCCTCTTCCTTCACACCCAGCACCTCACCATAATCTCATTCTGTAGGAGATTGACTCGGGGGCGGACAGTCAGTGGACAGTCTCACTATACTGTCTCTCCTAGTTCTCCCCAGGTTCAGTCTCGGGCTCTTCCTGGCTCTCTCCTGTGTGCTGCAGCTTGCCCTGCCCCCTCCTTTGGTGGTTCCCTGTGTGGGGGGTGAGTCTCTGCCCCTGCTCATTCAGCTGTGTCAGTCTCTTCGGATGGCTCCTCACCCAAAATGACCTCTCCACACTGGTGCTTGTGGCTCTAAGTTTCCCTGTGCTGTCCCCTTTCTTGTTTTCTTCTACAGGTCTAAGGTGAAAGGGGACAGCAGCACTGGGTTTAGAGTTTCAGTTCTCTGTCTTTGTGGGGTGTGTGCAGTGCGTGGCTGTGGCTGTCTGGAACCTCCTACCTTGGGTGCCTGTCTCCTTTCTTGGGTGATGCCCCTACCCTCTCTTGTGGAATGATCTGGGTTCAAATTCTAAGACAGGCAGGATGTGGTGGCACACACTGTGGTGGAAGTTAAATCTTTATAGTGCAATTAGCAGGCAGTTCAGATCAGCATCTGGCAGCACTTAAGGAAAGCTTGGTGTCCCTTTGGTTTGCTGATATGGACAAAAAGCCAGGTGTGGCCGGAGGATGTGCCTTGTTAAAGAGGCGTGGCTAAGAAACTGCACAAGCCACGCAGATGACGTCAGTTGCCCTGAGAAGCAACAGGACTGCTGGACATGGAGAGAAATCTCGTGAACCTTTGAGACTGCCAAGGATCTTGAGATAATGCGATACAAAAGCCAGAGAACTCCACACAGTCACTCTCTTCCTCCTGCCCTCACCGACTGAAAAGTCACACTGAAGAAGCATAAGGCAAGGTACTCCATTAACAGAGTTTAGACTGCTATAGGCCAAGGCAAAGGCATAAAACCTGCTGAGAGAAAGAGTCCTTTAAAGGCATCTGGGCCCCAGAGCACCAGAAAAGTGAGTTCAGAAGCCACTTGGAGAGGTTTTTGGCCTTGAGACTTGCCCAGGCCAAAGAGACCGTGGAGGCGAATCTTAGGTGATTGAAAAAAATCACCCTCAGTTGACTGAGGTGGTTAGAACAGACTGACTTTATAAACTTTATATTCTTTATAAAAAAGAATATTAATATCCTCTTAAGAAAATTAAAATAGTGTTAGTTAAGTGTTTTTAGGTAGGTACTAGAGTGTTCTTAGGTATTAGAGTGTTCTTAGATAGATTATAGATTTTAGATTATAGGTTTTAGGTTATTGGATTTAGGTATTTTATACATGTTTGTTAAGTATTAATAAATATAAGTGTTGATAAATAAAAGTATTCTGTTACAACATACCTTCAGCCCCAGCACTCAAGAGACAGGTGGATCTCTGAGTTCAAGGCCAGCTTGGTCTATACAGTGAGTTCCAGGACAGTCAGGGCTATGTAGAGAGACCTTGTCTTAAAAAAAAAAAAAAGCAAACAAAAATTTCTAAGGCAGTCCTAACTGGCTCTCGGAATGTTACCTCATATTGTCAAGCCAGTTTCCTTATCTCTAAAACAGAAAAGAGGCCAGCAGTTGAGGGCAGTTACCTTTAGGCCTGAAGACTTTCAATCCTTGGAACCCATTTGGTCGAAGGAGAGAATGACCCCTGAAAGTGCCCTCTGACCTCCACCCACACAATATAAATAAAATTAAACAGGAATGATAATATTGACAGGATGATTAAGCCTGAGTAAAGTGGGGAAGCCTGGCACAGTGCAGAGGCCAGTTCGGCCAAGTCCTCTCCTGTGTAGCCCCTTTACTGGGTACTTCCACCTGTTTCTTTTTCCTTTGTGGGTGGAGGAGCAGCCAGCACTATACTGACCAGGCTTATGCCCCCAGCCCACACCCATGTGTTTTTTAAACATAAAGGCTCCCAGAGGCTCTGGTTTTTTCCACCCATTTGTAGATGAATTAACTACTTAATTTTTGTTTTCAAGACAGGGTTTCTGTGTGTGACAGCCTTGGCTGTCCTGGACCTCTCTTTATAGACCAGGCTGGTCTTGAACTCACAGTGCTATGATTAAAGGTGTGCCACTACATCCTGCTAACTAACTAACTAATTCTTAAGAAACAGGATCTTGGTCAGGCATGGTGGCACACACCTTTAATCCCAGCACTCGGGAGGCAGAGGCAGGTGGATCTCTGTGAGTTCGAGGCCAGCTTGGTCTACAAAGTGAGTCCAGAACAGCCAGGGGTACACAGAGAAACCCTGTCTCAAAAAAACAAAACAAAACAACAAAAAAACAAAGTAAACATGGCTGTGCTCAGGTCAATAGTACACAATCAGAGCTCCACCTGTTCCTCACACATTCACTCAGAACTTACGTTACTTCCCACACCATGAAAACCCACTAGGAAAGAGAACGCAGAGATACATGATGATTGACTGGGGCTGAGAAGCAGCTTCCTCAACTGTGTCTTGTCCCTTCCTCCCTCCACTCACCCCCCAGCAGAATACACCAGGCACATTCTGAACCTCCGTTATCACAGCAGGATATGGAGGAGCAGCCAAGATGCCAAAGAAAAGAGAATTCATGAGTTCTCTTACTGTGCTGTCACCAAATGCCAGGTCTATACTGGGCACCGGGCAGCAAGGAGAGAAAGAGGGTGGCTCTCTCCTCTTGCGGAAAGCGGAACCACATTCCATCCATACTGGAGGAGAGCAGAAACTCCTGGTGAGCCATGAGAGTTCAGGGAAGGTGTGGATTCCTTAGAGGTGCACAGTATTCTCCAAGGTAACCTTGATGAACGAAGGGCAAACTCTAGGCTTCAGGGATTTGGGAACAAGAATTAGACATGACAGTAATTTATGAGGCTTGGAGAGGGGTATCTCATGGGTAGAACACATGCTTATAATGTTCAGGGATCTGGGGTCCAGATCTACCAATGCAAACAAATGAAGTAAAATAAAATTCTGCTAGCTTTGATAATGATATGATAATGCCGGAAAATCAGTCTCCTTCTTTAAAGGTGCATACTGAAATACTGGAGTGCACCATGTGAGGTGTGCCTGCAATGTGTTTGGAATAGTTTGAAGCAATAAATGAAGCAAAAAGAAGACGACTAGCAATAGGATGGTGAGTTCTAGAAGGACACAATCAGGTGTGTTGCAAGGAAGGGCAAAGATGGTGGGAAGGAGGGCAGTGGGAGCTGTTGAGAAGACGGTAGGATCCAGCAGGTTGGGCTTACACTAAATGAGTGACCACCAGGTCACCTGGAAGGCACCGAGACAGTCGTCATCCACAAGAGAGAGGACGGGGCATTGCCAAGAGGAGATGCTCACCTACCATAGAAAGCTCCACTGACACCAGTGGATCACATCCTACCAAAACTTAGAGGTGTGAGACTCAGGAGAGAGGGGTCATCCATAAAACCTGGTGTCCATCCACTCGGGAGGCCAAGGCAGGAGAAGCACTTGACTCCAGGAGTCCAGAGCTAGACTGGGTAACAAATCAAGACCCTCTTTCTTCCTTTGTTTCTTTCTTCCTTCTTTCCTTCTTTCTTTCTTTCTTTCTTTCCTTCTTTCCTTCTTTCTTTCTTTCCTTCTTTCCTTCTTTCTTTCTTTCCTTCTTTCTTTCCTTCCTTCCTTCCTTCCTTCCTTCCTTCCTTCCTTTCTTTTTGGATTTTTGAGACATTGTCCCTCTGTTGACCAGGCTGGCCTTGAACTTGAAAGACCCGGGGGAGGGAAGTTCCTCACCCGACACTCAGGATATCACGGCCGCCCCAAAACTCGCAAGAGACCATCTTGATGCAATCGCAAGAGGTTTATTTTGGGGGAAAAAGGGGGAAAGGGGGGGGGGGCTCAGTGCACTGAGGGACGCCACTCATATCCCACGCAGGGCTAGGAGTCGCGACCCCCACGCGGGGCTAGAGTAGAATATTTAATAGGGGAGCACCACAGATTAAGGGGCGGGGGGAAATTACAGGTGGGAAGTACCAGCCCAGCCCATCGTTTACCACAACCCAAGGGGGAGGGGAAATACAGCTGGAATGTACCAGCCCATTAGTTAGTCAGCGGGAAACATCCTACATCTGTTTGTCTCAGGAATGAATCTAATCTTGTGGTCAGCCAGTTCCTGAAGCCCTGGGGGCCTGTGGCCCAATTGATCTTCATTCTTGGTTTTAACCTGTTTATGGTCAGCTAAGTTCCGGGAATCTCCTGGCGGCTGGCCTGGCTCTACTGCCGACTTAGGGGGTCTTTTAATAATTTTCATTCCCTTCAAACTCACAGAGATCCGCTTGCCTCTGCCTCCCAAGTGCTGGGATTAAGATGTGATGGGTACTGAGCACAGCCATGTTAAGGACTCCAATGCCTCAGACCCTGGCAAAACTTCTCCCCACAGCATGTCAGGCTCAGGGAACCAGCAAAGCCTTCCTTTAGTCCAGGTGTGAATGCTGAAAGAGGGCAGAGAAAACTTCAACAGCAGTTCCCTCCTCCTGATTCGCCAGACACTGCTCCCCTGCAGACGGCTCCATGCCTCCTCATGGCCCTGTACAAATAAATCTGTTGAGTGTTTGCATGGCACGCGGTGCTGTTCCCCACAGTGTGGGGCCCACCCGACCTGGGCCTTTCTGTACCTGTGTGTGTCCTTTCCTCATTTCCTCATCACCCCATTCAGGGTTCCAGGACTCAAGCTGTGCTGGATGAGGCAACATCCTCTCACTCTGACATTTCTTTATTCTTTTTGTTTTCAGAGACAAGGTTTCTCTTTGTAGTCCTTGTCTTGGAACTTGATTTGTAGATCAGGCTGGCCTTGAACTCAGAGATCCGCCTGCCTCTGCCTCCTACATGCTGGGATTAAAGGCGTGCGCCACCAGTGCCTGGATTTATCATGACATTTTCATACATGAATATTTACTCCTGTGTAAGGGAAAATAGATTAATATAAATTAGATTTAGTAAATATCTAGGGGTTTCTGATACAGTCTCTTAATCTGGGGCATGAAGATCAACTTGGCTGTGGGCAATTAGTTTATCAGCTTATGGACTAAAAACAAGGATGAAGTCAGGTGAACCGAGGGGAGTCTTTATGGACTAAAACCAAGGTTTACGGACTGGCATTGTTTTCAGCTGCTAAGTGGGCAGAGCCCAGATTAAGCTGAAGCCAGGTGGAACAAGGAGAGATCCTATTTAAGGACAAGTGGATGGAGCCTAAAGGGCCTCATGCTAGAGAGCCCTCACGCTAGAAAGGACAATGGGTAGTTTGTAACCTCTGATGGAGAAAGTGCTGGTGGACTAATGGCCAGATCTCCCTTGAGGAAGAAAGAAACTGGTGAGCAGATAAAGCCTCAGCAAGGCAGCAAAAGGCCAAGGACTAAACCCTGTGGCTCAGCTTTTGCCTAGAGGGGTTTGAACTGTTCAAACAGTGGCCTGAAAGAAACTGTGGCCAGCTTTAAAGACTGAGGCAGAGCGGCAGAGTTGCTGATATGAAGGAAATAAGTTGGCCTACAGATGGCTGAGGTCTCCCAGAGAGAAGAAAGCCTCAAGCCTTTTTTCAGGTGAAGTCACCATAGCCAATTTACCCTGATGGATCTACGTCTGAGATATTCCAGAATAAAGACTGCTAAGTGCATTAAAGGGTCTACCCCAGAGACTGTGTTCCTGATGACTGAGGACCTGCCCCAGAGACTGTATCCTTCTAAAAGGTTATGAAAATAGTTGTAATAGTTATCAATAGGTTTACTGGGTAAGTAATAGGGGTTGTAGTCATTTATAGGGTTAGTAGTCCAGTGTTTACATTTTTTATAAGTGAGTATAGTTATTAATAAATATATTATTGAATATTTAAAAAGGTTGGGTTTCACTTCTGTTATCCCTCTCTTTCTTTAAACTTTTTTTTTTTTTTTTTTGGTTTTTCGAGACAAGGTTTCTCTGTGTATCCTTGGCTGTCCTGGACTCACTTTGTAGACCAGGCTGGCCTCGAACTCACAAAGATCCGCCTGCCTCTGCCTCCCAAGTGCTGGGATTAAAGGCGTGCGCCACCACCGCCCGGCTATCATCTGCTTTCTTTCCCCTTCCACATCCCTAATAATAATCCTCCATTTACTTTCATGTCCTTTAAAAAACCCATTCCAGCCAGGCATAGTGGCGCACACCTTTAATCCCAGCACTAAGGAGGCAGAGGCAGGCAGGTCCCTCTGTGAGTTAGAGGCCAGGCTGGTCTACAGAGTGAGTCCAGGACCCTGTGTATACAGTGAAACCCTGTTGCAAAAAAAAAAAAAAAAAAACCAAAAAAACAAGAACAAAAACAAAACAAAGAACCCATTCCAGAGCCCACATGTGAGAAAACATGTAATGCCTGTCCTTGTGTGACTGGCTTTCAGTTAACATGACAACCTCCAGTTCCACACATTTCATGTATGTGTGGTGTATGTCTATGTATGTGGGTGGAATCAGGAAAGGACATTGGGATTTCCGCTTTATCATTTTCTACCTTGTTCCCTTGCGACAGGGTCTGTCGCTGAGCTTGGAGCTAGGCCGACGGTCAGCAAGTCCCAGTGACCCTCCTGTCCCTGCCCCTGTAACAGTGCTGGGGTGCTTGTGGGGCTGGCCACTCCCGGTTTTCTTATGTGAGTGTTTAGATCAGAACTCAGGTCCTTGTGTTTGTGCAAGTGCTCTTACATACTGAGTGATCTCTCCAGCCCCTAGAATATATAAGTTTATTTTTAAAGTAATTATATACATGCACATGCACATACACGTTTTGCCTGCATGTTTATATGTGTACTATGCCTGATGCCCACGGAGGCCAGAAGAGGGCATCAGATGGTGGAACTGGAGTTACTGAGGTTGTGGGCCGCCAAATGCATGCTAGGAATGGAAGTCAGGTTGTCCCTCAGTAAGAGTAAGTGCTCTCAACAGCTAAGCCATCTCTCTGGCCCCTCCTTGTCCCCCTCTTCTTCCTTTTCAAGTCAGGGTCCCAGTATGTAGCCCAAGCTGGTGGACTGGAAGTCGTGATCACCCTGCCTCAGCCTGAGTGCGGCAGTAACAAGCATGTGCTCTCACGCCAAGGTTCTTCATTTATTTGGTACTGATTTATCATTTGTTTATTTACTTGTTTTTGGAGACAAGGACTCATTCCTTAGCCTGGTCTCAAACTCCTTGGGTAGCCGAGAACAGTCTTGAATTCTAGAGACTTCTGCCACTCCCTCACGAGTGCAGCACAATGCCTGGTTTATGCCATGCTAAGAATCCAGCCAGGGCTTTCTGGGTTCTACACAAGCAGGCTACCACCTGAGCTATGACCTCAGCTCAGAGTTAGTATTTTTTTTTTTTTTTTGAGACAGGGTCTCACTCTGTAGCCCAGGCTGGTGTTGAACGTGACATGATTAAGTGATCTTCCTGCTCCACTGTCCCAAGTGCTAGGATTACAGGTGTGTAACACGGTCCTTGTTTTGTTTTGGCTGAGATGAGGTTTTGCTGTGTAGCCCAGGATGGCCTGGAACCTTCAGTCCTCCATAGTGCTGGGAACAACAGGCCCTCCAGTCGTGCTCACACTTTTCCGTAGTCTGGGAACCAAGCCTGGATCCTCATTCATGCTACATGTGGCTACCAAAGAGCTGCCTGCGTTTCTACTTTTCATTTTGAACTTCAGTCTCATTAGCACCGGGTGTAGAGCTTAGCTGGTAGAGAGCTAACCTCGCAGAAACAAAATCCTGAGTTTGATGGTAGAGCTGCGTAAAGCCGATGTGCTCAGGCACACCGGTAATGGCAGCCCTCGTGAGGTGGAGGCAGGATGTGTGGGTCTCACTAAATTGTCCAGGGTGGCTCTGCATTTTTGATTCTCTTGCCTGAGACTTGAAAGTGCACCGTGTGTGGTGGCACAGCTGGGAGGCAGGTGCAGGGGGATCTGAGTTCGAGGCCAACCTGGTATACAGATGGAGTTTTCCAGGGCAGCCACGGCTGAACACCCACACCCACACACAGACACACACCTTTCCCCAAAAACAGAAACAACAAAAAAAGAAGTGGAAGTGCTGGGATTCTACACATGTGCCACCAGGCTGGCCTTTTGTTCCGATTGCTCTCTTCCCTTCTGCTCAGGGAACAGAAGCAGCTGTGGGACCGACCGGCACAGAGCTCAGGTTGGGAGGCTGGTCCTACCTTTTAGCTTTTCACAACTCCTTCTGGGAACCGCCAGGGGCACAGGGAGGGAGGTATCCAAGCTACTGCCATGCCAGCTGAGAAGAGCGGTGAGGTGGGATAGCCCAGGTCACTGCCTTGCCAGCCTTCGTGTCCTTTGTCACATCCCCATTAACCTCTGGCTAATCCGGGAAGGAGGGAGGGCAGACCTTGTTAATCTTTTCCCAGAAGGAGGGCCCGCGCCCTGACGTGTTGCAATTGACGTGTAAAACGGGGTTCTACAGGAGGGCTCCCTCCCGTTTTCCTCGGCTCAGGAGTCCCAGAAAATGCAGAAGTGGGGTCAGAGAACCCCAGTCTAGAGTGCTGGGAGACTCCCGGACGTGAAGCTAGGGGCTTTCTGGACCTGTTTCCTGCGGCCCAACCCAGCGCCGCGCAGCCCGCAGCTTTCTGCCGGCTCGGGAGGGGATCCGGTCGGGGACGGGGTGGGAGGCGCGGCGGGTTCTCGGCGGGGGCCCATGAGGTCCGCCGGCCGCGGGGACGTCCGGCCTCGGCTCTCACTCCGCGTCCCCGGGCCAGAGAGAGCCTGACGGCGCCGGGTCCAGGTCCGGCTCCAGCTCTCCCGGCGGGGGCCACGTGGCTCCGGCCGGGCCGGGGGTTCGCCTCCCCCTCCTGGGTGACTCAGGCCACAGCTGCTGGCGCGTCACGAGGGAGGGACAGAGGGAGGGAGGTGGCGGACGCCCCGGGGAGGGGGAGGGGGGGGCCGGGGCGGGGCGGGGCGCGCGCTGGGGTCCGGGAGACGGCTCTGGCCGAGCGCGGAGGGAGAGCGGCGGGGAGCGCAGGTGAGGCCGCGGGCTGGGGAGGCCGGGAGCCCACCATCCGCCCCGCGCCCCGCCTGCCCGCCCGGCCGGCCCTCGAGGAACCTCGCCTCGAAGTTCGCGGCGCTCGGGCGGGGGTGGAGGAGGCTCTCGCGCGGGGCCGGCGGGGGCCGGCGGGGGCCGGGGTCCGCCGGGGTCCGGCCGCGCCCCCCGCGCGTGTGGCGCCGCCGAGGCCCCAGGTTGGGTTCGAGGCCCCAGGTTGGGTTCGAGGCCCCGCGGAGGGGGCAGGGAGACGTGGATCGGACGCGGGTTTCCGGGTGGGAGGGACCGCGCTGGGGCGGCGCAGGGAAGACCGCGAGGGCCGGCGGGGAGCTGCGGGGAGCTGCGGGGCCGGCGCCCGCTCGGCCCGCCCTGACCCCCGCGCTCTCCGCGGCCCCCCGCCCGGTAGCCATGGCGGTGGAAGGAGGGATGAAGTGTGTCAAGTTCCTGCTCTACGTCCTCCTGCTGGCCTTCTGCGTGAGTGCTGCGGGGCCCGGGGGGCGAGCGGGTGGGGGACGGGAACGGAGGCCGCCGGAGGCCAGACGTGGACGGAAGGCCCGGGCGAGGGGCCCGCGGCCAGGGCGCCGCCTCCTTGCAGCTTTCCGGGACCCCAGAGGAGAGAATGGCCACCCGAGATAGGCAGCGCCGGCAGCCAGCCCCCTCCTGGCCCTTCCTGTCTGGTGACCCAACCATTTGTGATATGGGGTGGTGGGGCAACCTGCCAACGGTCCGATGGTATCGCCTCGGGGCCGGCCCATCTCCATTCCCTCTGCCCTCTGGTCTACGTGGTGGGGAGGAAGGGCTCTCCCCGCCTTCACCTCCTCCTGCCCGGGGAAGCTACTGTTTGCTCAGAAAGGGGCCACTCTTACCCTGCGTCCCTCCTCCCCGGCCTGGCCGGCCCTAGGACCTTAGTCACTGGACTGAGGGGACAGTTCTGGGAGAGAACCTAGCTGGGGGCGCTTAGAGCACACCTGGGAGAAGAGCCTCTTAAAGGAAGGCGCGACGCCGCCTGCCTGACTCTGTCCTCCTGAGTGTGTCTTGAAAGGGTGGCAGATCTCCTTCTCTGCAGCCAGGGTTTCCTGAAGGTGGGGGTCGGTGTGAGGGCCACTGGACTGTGGATCTGACCCAGCCCTCACCGTTTCCCCAGGCCTGTGCCGTGGCATTGATTGCCATCGGCGTGGCAGTTCAGGTCGTCTTCAATCAGACCATTACCCACGAGACTACTTCTGGCTCCCTGTTGCCTGTGGTCATCATTGCAGTGGGCGCCTTCCTCTTCCTGGTGGCGTTTGTGGGCTGCTGTGGGGCCTGCAAGGAGAACTACTGTCTTATGATTACAGTGAGTGGGGCGTAGGACCAGCGTGACTCTCAGGGCTACCGGAGGGTATTTCTGTGGAGAGGTGGGTGGGTGAAGAACAGCAGGGCCGCTCCAGGAATTGACCGGATCAGAGCAAGCCTTTTAACTGCAAACCCACCTCACTCCTGTTCTGTCCTCCTGCAGTTTGCCATCCTCCTGTCCCTTATCATGCTTGTGGAGGTAGCTGTGGCAATTGCTGGCTACGTGTTTAGAGACACGGTAAGCAGGGAACAAGGGGAGCCCTGTCCCCGGTTGCCCTGGGATCCTAAGGCCTGAGCTCTACTTTCCCTACTCCTAGGTGAAGTCAGAGCTCAGTAAGAACGTCCAGCAGAACATGCAGAATTACCTTAAAGACAACAGCACAGCCTTGGCTCTGGATGGACTGCAGGAAGAAGTGAGTGGACAGTGGGACAGAAGTCTGTCATCTCTTGCTGTCATTTAAAGCTGAGGTGCAGTTTAGCAACTCCTCCTCCCATCCCTCCTCACTCCCCTAGTTGAAGTGCTGTGGAGCTACTAACTACACAGACTGGGAGAGAATCCCTGGGATGGGTAAGGACCGGGTGCCTGACTCTTGCTGCATCAACGTCACTGCAGGCTGTGGAAATGATTTCAAGGAATCCACGATCTATACCCAGGTAGGGAGAAGTCATCAGACGAGGGAAACTTGGGAAATGTTTCAGGAGGCAGGAAAGGTGCTAACAGGGTCAGGGTTGGGGAAGAGGTCTATGGTGGGGTTGGGAGAAGGGGACAGAAGTTCCAGGAGAGAGGCGGGGAGCTGGGTAGGACGTTTCTTTCTGTTGGTTTTCATGCTTGCCTCTTCCCTTCAGGGCTGTGTGGAGAGCATGGAGGTCCTGCTGAGGAAAAACATACTGCTGGTGGCTGCGGCAGCCCTGGGCATTGCCCTTGTGCAGGTGAGAGATGGTGTGGTTGGGTCTGAATCAGCTCAGTTCATCCAGGGAGCAGTGGCCCTTGGATGTGTGGGGAAGCCCTGACCCTCTCCACCCTCATTTCCACCTTCCCTTTTAGGTCCTGGGAATCATCTTCTCCTGCTGTCTGGTGAGGAGTATCCGAAGTGGCTATGAAGTGATGTAGGGGGTCTGGTCTCTTCCGTCTTTTTATCTAAGAGTGGATTCTCCAGGTTTTTCAATTAAACGGATTATTTTTTCAGACCTAAAAAGGAGATGGTCTCAGTTTATCTTGGAGTGATGGATAGCCCCTGCCCTGGGAATAGGCAGGCATATCTATCTATGTTTAGTGTGTGTGTGCGCGCAACAGGGTTTCTCTCTGTGAAGCCCTGGCTGTCCTAGACTCACTTTGTAGACCAGGCTGGCCTTGAACTCATAGAGATCTGTCTGCCTCTGCCTCCTGAGTGCTGAGATTAAAGGTGTGCGCCACCATGCCCTGATACTACAGACAGCTGTGAACTACCATGTGAGTGCTGGGATTTAAACTCTATCCTTTGAAAGAGCAGTGCTCTTAATTGATGAGCCATCTCTCCAGCCCATGGCAGGCATATTGGGGGGCGGGGAGGCTTGGGAGAGGAGTATGTATTTTCTTGAAGGTGTTGGTTGGGTTGGCAGTGGGAGAAATAGGGATCCAGAGGAGGGTGTGTCTAAGTCCCTTCCTGACCCCCTGGCTCTGTGTTGCCCGTTCAGCTCTCAAACAGTGTTCCTGAGGCTGTGTGCCGCATAAGTCAAAGGGATTCCCCACAAAGGGCCTACATGGTAGAGCATGGCCGTGTCTGCTTAGATAACATTTTGGCCTGCTGATGTGTTGAGGGCCAGCAGACTCCTTCCCCTCAGTCCTCGGGGAGATCTGGCTCCTTTCAGAATAGTTAGGTTGTTGAGACCTGTGTGGCCAGCGTCTCTGATTCCTGCTTTAGCTAATACGGGAATTTAGGTATTCCCTTCTTTCATGGAAGTCCCCCAGTGTGGCTATGACCACTTTTCATCAATTTCCCTTCTGCCCCCAGAAAAACTAGATAATGGTGTTCGAGATGTTTTAAACTGAATTCTCATTACTCCAACTAGAAAAATCCGAGAAAAGTGCCCCTGGTGGCCATGTCTCCAAGTGTAGCTCCAAGAAGCATCTACAGGTGTAGGGTGGCTCCTTGCGCCACCCAGTGGACAGTATAAGCTTTGCAGACACTAAACTGGCCAGAGTTCTGGCCCTAGGCAGCTTAGATGCTTGAATTTTAGATACTTGAATCTTGTCAGGCTCCCACAGGCATCTTCATTTCCGCCCACCTATTTATTGAGAGCCTACTTTGTGTCAGAAACCAGGCAGCACCAGGGTAGAGACAGGAACAAATGTCTTGCCCTTCAAAATCAGCCTCTTACTGTGAAGCTGCAATCAGCAGACTGACTGGGCAGGCCGGGGAAGGACCCAGGCGAGCACAGCATCCACCAGCCTGGCTGGAAGGTAGGAGGCAGGCAGCCAGAGCAGCTTGGCATCCCAGCCTGGGCTGTAGCGGGTTCGGGGGTGATGGGCAGTCAGGGCGTGCTCCAGGCAGCTGGTCACCTTCGTTAGGTCTGGGTCACAGATGAGGTTCATGATGCGGCGCTGCACATGCAGATCTGCAGCCCGGAAGGTGCTGGAGTGAGTGTGCACTCTCACCGCCTCCCCTGTTCCATCTTAGGGTCTTTTAGATCCTGGGGAAGTGACAACACCCCTCCCGCCTGCCCTTTCCTCCCTAAGAGGCATGATGTTTTTGGCCCTCTTTTTCCCATCATGTAGCCAGTGTAGGCCCAGCTACTCACAAGCAGTGAGGAAGGCTTCCCCGTAGTGGGCCCGTGTAGCTGGAGGTAGCCGGGCCCAACGAGCCTTCAGGGTGTTCTCCAGACTCTCCAGGTTGGTCACAGGGGTTTGGAAGAAGCCAGGCTCCACAATGGAGACTTGTACTCCAAATGGAGCCATGTCTCGCCTGGAGGGTGGGTAGAGGGGTTTCTGTGTTTTAACCAGGTGTGTGGAATCTAAGGTGGAAAGGTGTCACAGTGTAGGACATGTGTCCTGACAGGAAAGGCTATTGCAGGTTGGCCTGCGACGGGAGTCTGGGGAGGTTTTTGTTTGTTCTCCCTGGCACTGAGGATAAACCTGGGACTTGTGTATAGTACCTGAGCAACTGAGCCACACAATACCTGCCCAGGGCGGGCACCATTAAGCTTGTTTTCTTGAATTCTCTTTTTAAAAGAAGGTTTGCTGATTGTTTATGTGATTATGGCTGCATGACTTCCTGGTGCCGTGTGTGTGCAGGGCCATCACTGGTCAGAGGTCATTACTGGGGCCACAGGCTGTTGTGAGCCGCCTGGCAGGTGCTGGAAACCAAACCTGGGTCTTCTGCAAGGGCAGTAATCACTCTTATCCTGGGTCATGTCTCTGGTTCCTTGTTTTCTTTTTTTGAGAAAGGGTTTCATGTAGTCCAGGCTAGCCCTGAACTCTCTATGTAGGCAAGGATGACCTTGAATTCTTGGTAGCTTATGTCTCTACCTCCCATGTGTTCAGAGTACAGGTGTGTTCCATCATGTTAGTCTGCCTGTTTCTCTTTCTCTTTTTTTTTTTCAAGACAGGGTTTCTCTGTGTAGCCCTTGGCTGTCTTGGACTCACTTTGTAGACCAGGCTGGCCTCGAACTCACAGAGATCTGCCTGCCTCTACCTTCCAATTGCTCGGATTAAAGGTGTGCGCCACCATGCCTGACTTCTCTCTTTTAAAAATCTTATTTTATGAGACACGGTCTCACTTTGTTGTCTAGGTTAATCCTGACATTTTCTTTTACTTAAAAAAAATTGTATTTACTTTGTGCATGTGTGTGCCGCTGTCCATGTGTGTGGATGTCAGAGGTCAACTTGGTCCTCTCTGTGTGTGTCCACTGAATTCAGGGTGTCAGGCTTGCCAGCAAGTGCCCTCAACTGTTCAGCCATTTAGCTGGTTCTCATGTAGGTTGAACTTGCTATGCAGTAGAAGCTGGCCTCTGAAGTAATAACTACAGGTCTATACCACCATGCTTGTGTGTGTGTGACAAGATCTTGTTATGTAGCCCAGGCTCGCCTCAACCCTCTGCTTCAGCACCCCTAGTTTTGGGATTACATGTGGGTCACTATACACACCTCTCCTGCATATTTCCTTCTGAGATCAAGACATAAGGGCTAGCAAGCTGTTTTGGGTGGTGGTGGTGCTGCTCGGTCGGGATCAAGCTGCTAATGTACTCCAGATTTAGAACTTAGGATCCTTCTGTCTTAGCATCTTGTTCTCTTCAAAAAGATTCATGTCAATGTGTGCAAGTGTGAGTGTGTGCACTTGTGCATGAAGGCCAGAAGAGGGCCTCGTGTAATGTGGGTGTGAATCCTCATGATCACACAGCAGTCAGGACTGCTGAGCCTCTCCCTACACTGCCCCTTACTTTTTCTTTTTTAATAGTAAGTTTTGAAGTACTACAAGCCAGACAAAATGAATCTTTTTTTATTTTGAGACAGGGTTTCAACCTGTAGCCCTGGCTGGACCAGAACCTGGTATGTAGACCATGTTTCCCTGGAACTCACAGAACTCCTGCCTCTGCCCACTGAGTGCTGGAATTGGAGGTGTGTGTCATGATGGCTGGCAAAGTCAATGTACCTTTTGTTGTTGTTGTTTTGTTCTTTTGAGACAGGGTCTCTCTGTGTAACAGCCCTGGCTGTCCTGGAGCTCACTACACAGATCAGGGTGGCCTTGAGCTCACAGAGATCCACCTGCCTCTGCCTCCGGAGTGCTGGGATTAAAGGTGTGTGAATGACTAATATAACCATTTACAGTGTAACCGTTAGAATGTGTAAAAAACATTATTAGCAAACTGGAAACAACCCAGATGTCCCTCAACTGATGAATGGATAAAAAAACTGTGGTACATTTACACAATGGAATACTACTCAAGTATCAGAAACAAGGAAATCATGCAATTTGCAGCCAAATGGATGGACCTGGAAAAGCTCATCCTGAGTGAGCTAACCCAGACTCAGAAAGATACATATGGCATCTACTCACTTATAACTCTATTTTAACCATATAGTATAGAAGTAGAGAGTGCAACCCTGACTCAAAAAGTAAGCAACCTGCCTGGCAAGGTGATGCACACCTTCAGCTCCAGCCCTAGGAACAGAGGCGGCTGATCTGAGTTCTAGGCCAGTGAGGGCAACAGAGTGAGACTTGTCTCAAAAACTCAGAAAACACACACACACACACACACACACACACACACACACACACACACACAGACACACGCACAGACACACGCACAGACACATGCACACATAACCTAAAGACACAAAGCTTGTAGGTTACTTGGGTTTCATCTGCAGCCCTGTCTCCTTTCCCATCTCCCCTGAGTTGTCCTACACCCCTCCTAGCCTGACTCAGGCCTATGAGTAGGATCCCGCCCTCCCTGCTGGGGCCTGGAGCTGTGCGCTCTCACCTCAGGCTGTCAGAGAAGGCCTCCAGGCCAAACTTGGACACACAGTAGCCCCCTCCGTTGGCTGCTAGGCGACCCAAGACACTGGTGATGTTGACCACCCGGCCCCGGGCCTGCTGTAGCAAGGGCAGCAGGGCAAGGGTGACCCCAATGGGACCCAGTGTGTTCACGTTCACCACTCCCTGGAAATCCTCCCGTGTCAGCCATGGTGTGGGCCCGATGATACCAGCTACACCAGCATTATTCACCAGACCAAACAGCCCTGTGGGAAGATGGCAGAGACAGGGTAGGGGTTTGAGCCTGTTCCTCCCCCACAGCCTTAGTGAGCCTTGGGGTTACTGTACAGCCTAGGCCCCTGGTGGCTCCACTATACTCACCAGTTTCTCCAACATGTGTCTTCACCCACTTGGCAACCTGCTGGACACTCTGGGGATCAGTGACATCCAGCAGTGATGTGTGGAGGCGAGAGGAGGCCATCTGTTGTAGGTCTTCTGCCCCGGAGGGGGTCAGGCAGCTGGCCAGGACTTGGAAGCCCTTCTGGTCAAGTTTCAGTGCCAGAAGGCGTCCAAAGCCAGAGTCACAGCCGGTGATGAAGATGAAACTATTGCTGGCAGGCAAAGTCTGCCGGTCTCTGAGGAACCACAGCACCAGCCACAGCAAGGCACCCAGAAGCAGAGGCAGCCACATGGCGAGATGAGATGCCCTGCCGATGGCAGCCTGGGCTGGGCAGGAAAGCTTGTCAGTTCCTCTGCCCCTTTAGCCCTGGCCCCTAACATCTACTTAGCTGGAAATGTCTGGTCTGAGCAGACACCAAGCAACTATAAGCTTGGCAGATGACTGGCAAGCTATGGCTTAGTGCAAAAGAGATGTGAGCAAACACTATCTCTGTAGCTAACAAAATAACCCCGAGCTGGTCCTGTGTGCACACCTACTGTGTGGGAGCAGAGGGACCTGGATTACCCTTGCCCTACTGAGCCAGGGACATAAAAACTCTAAATGCATCCTTGCCTTACTTTGGAAACCAAGAGCCCTCCAATTCAGTCCTGGAAGTTACTGTGTGAGGCTGGACATCTTCAGTCTGTCTTGGAACCTGTTTTCTCATTTAGTAAATGTGGCTACAATATCCACCAGGGCCATCTCAGTGTAGTGGAGATCAAAGGGATGATGTGTGAGGACAATGCTCAAAGCTTAAAGCTTGAATGACAGACATCCTTAGCTCATCACTTTACAGCAGCCCCTTCCCACCGCCACTTACCTCTGGGGGAAGCTGAGAGTCAGCACACCGAAGCTGAACTTGCTTCTAGCCTTCCTAGGCTCCCACACTAGTTAAAGCTAAGACCAAAGTTGGGAGGAGTGTTAAGTGTCCCTATGTTTGGGGGGTGAGGGCAGCGATGAGGAGGAGCTAAGAGGCTGAAGCCGCCTGGCTGAAGCTAGGTTTTGGCAGAGGGCAGCTCTGCCCAGCCCACCCCAAGGCTTTCTTAGCCTGGGCTCCTGACCATCTTTGCCATTGTTCCCTAGGAGGTAGGAACTAGCAGGGATGGCAGCTGCCCCTCTGTGGGTGGCCCCGGATCTGTCATTTTTCTTCCTTCTCAGCCCCACAGTTCTCCCCTGAATTAATCTCCCACTGGCCCAGACTCGTGACTGCTTAGTAGCAGCCTGGAAGAGCAGAGAGCACGTGGTGAGGCGGACAGGACTAAGGAGGTTTGTTCCTTGCCTTAATTCTGCTCTGCAGGAAACTGAAATCTGGAAGTAAAAAGTTTCAAGCAGAGGCCACTCATGCCTCTGGGCATGCACAGGAAAACTTTCTTCCTGCCCAACCAAAAGGCACCTGCACTAGGCCAAAGGAAAAGTAGGGGCAGTAAAAAGGCTCTTGTCCCACTGGACAACAACCTCGGAGCTCCCACTACTGGGTGGGAGCTAGTGGCTCCTTTTAAACACCATACAGAACGGAAGCTCCTGTTTTTATTCATGGCCATCAGGGAGGGTGAGGTGAGAGGGTGGATTTCGGACTAGGAGGGTGCAGACTGCAGCTGCCCTTTGTAGACGTATTCCAGTGCAGTGGCAATGGTGCGCATATCCAGCTCGATGCTTCGAGCCCAGTTCTCCACATCCCCAATTTCCTGGGAAAGGGGAGAGGAGATTGGAGGGCGGGAATCAGGGTGGGTGGATTATGCCTCCCAGACTGAGGTTGCTTACTCAGATTCACCAACTGCTTTTCTGTCTGTCTGTCTGTCTGCTTTTCTTTTGAGATGGATTACTGCAGTTGCTTGGGTTGGCTTCAACTCCTGGGCTCATGCTATCCCCCTGCATCAGCCTCCAGAGTAAGCTGGTAGTACTGATCCATGTACCACACTCCGGTTTGTTTGTTTGGTTGGTTTTTGACTCTTCGAGCCAGGGTTTCTCTATGTAACAGCCTGGCTGTCCTGGACTCACTTTGTAGACCAGGCTGGCCTGGAACTCACAGAGATCCGCCTGCCTCTGCCTCCCAAGTGCTGGGATTAAAGGCGTGCGCTAGCACTCCCAGTCTGAGTACATTTTTTTTTTGTTTGTTTTTTTTTTTTTTTTTTTTTTTTTTTTTTTTTTTTTTTTTTTTTTTGGTTTTTCGAGACAGGGTTTCTCTGTTTAACAGCTCTGGCTGTCCTGGACTCGCTTTGTAGACCAGGCTGGCCTCGAACTTGCAAAGATCCGCCTGCCTCTGCCTCCCAAGTGCTGGGATTAAAGGCGTGCGCCACCACCGCCCGGCTTTTTTTTGTTTTTTTTAGTGCTAGGAATTGAACCCAAACATGTACCTGGGCCCTAAACATGTGTCACTGGGCCACATCCGGAGATCCTTTTTCCTAACTTTTCTGACGCTATGGCTATAGAACAGACATCTGGGACCATGTCCACTTCCTCATTAACCCAAGGTCTGAGATACTTTATAGGGCTCAGGTAAAAGCAATGATGTGCTGAGTATGGCTCACCTTAAGTGCCTGGTTGAAATTCTCCACCATTCCAATCCACTGGCCTGTCTGCTTGGCAAACTGGGCAGCCTGAACCTGTAGAGTCTTCACTTCATGGTCCAACTTTCTCTGGTTCATGTAGGCCTGGGCCACACTAAGGAGGAGAGAGATGTCAGCCCACCGAACTCAGGGGGTGGTCTTCAGGGGTAGCCTGTTACAGTGGTGGGAGGTCAGCCAGGAGCTACCTCTGGGGGAAGTCTCTTTCCTCCAACCCCAGGGTTCCCAGGAAAGCCAAGTTGGGAGCTGACTAAAAACATACCGTTTCCTATCCTCTCAAGAAGTTTCTGCACCTGAGATGGGGCAGGGAGGGTTAGGGGAGATATGCTTGAGGAAGAAGTTGGGAGGGTGAAGGGAACATGGGAAAATTCAGCAGCAGGGACACATCTGACAGTGATCTGAAGCTCAGTGATCTCTGCAAGAAGTTTTGAAGGAAATCAGGCCCTTCCCTGAATCTGGGGTGGGATGGAAGAGTGAACCCCCTCCTCAGGAACCCTGGGGCAAATGAGCCTATCCCAAGAGATTTTCTTGGCTCTTCCCAACCCCCTTTTGCAACAGTATGAAGTAGCCTAGGATGACCTTCAACTTGCTGTGCAGATGAAGCTGCCCTTGACCTAATCCTCCTGCCTCCACAGTCCAAGTGCTGGGATCACAGGCAGATAAGGCATTTGCCATTACACCCAACTCTCCCACCCCTACTCCTTCCACCGCATGGATGGCTGAGCCCCTCCCCCACACTCCTGTTCCACGCTCCAGGAAATACCTTCCTTTCTGCTCAAAATGCTGCCTGTGACTGCCATTACTACTATGGGGCTGGGTTCCATTTTTCACCAACGTTTTTTGCTTCCTCCTTCACATAACCACTGTTCCCTCTCTTACTAGCAGACAGTATGGAGACTCCACATCCGGTGCCCCCACCCATTGGAATGTTTGGGGGCAGAGGGGGCAAAGGCCTGGGCGGGGGGTTCAAGAAAGTGGGCAGGGCACCTGACAAGGGCTCAGACAGACTAAGCCTTTGTTTTATTTTCTGGAGAATAGGGGCTGTGGGTAGCAACACAAAACCCTCTCTAATCTGGATTTGGCTTAGCTGCCCTCTAAGCCTTTGAATGCCGGGTGGCATGTAGCAAGTAAACAGAGAATAGAGAAGCCTGGCCAGCCTGACAAATGATAGGAAAGGAAGTGCCAGTGTGGGAGTGTGAGAGAGGAAGGAGAGCTGTCTGGACACAAAGGACACCAGAGGCCCCAACCTCAGCCTTTCCCCTAATCTCCCCTCAAGATGAGCAATGGAGATGACCAAACCCCTGCATGACCCCCTTGGTGACTCAGTCTCTGGTTTTAAAACCAAGCTGTTCTACTTGCCCTGGGAGGAAGGCCTAACATGTGCCTCCTTCCTTCCCATAGACAGACTATCAGACCACCATCTCCAAACTGGCTGAGTCACCCAAGGCCAGGAAACCGGTCAAGCCTTTGGCTATCACTGGTCTTCTCACTGAGGTTGGGGGTTGGGTCCCTGGGGACCCAGAAGGAAGGGAAGAAACAGCATAGCTTTGCCATAGCTCTTGGCACAGGCTCTTCCTTACTTCTACCAGCTGTGCCATCTTGTTCCTGCCATTTGTTCCCCAGGCTTGCCAGAGTGTAGGAGGTGAGGGAGGAGAGAGGGTATGTGGTGAAAGAGGCTGTCCTTCTCTCCCACCCAGCGACAGCTGGACTTAAAGGGTGAGTGGAGTTGCCCAGTTGGCATCAAGTTGTGCCAGGGGAGTTAGCGCGGGGAGGGGGCACGCTGGCTCTTTTCCCAACCACTGCAGCTGCTTCCGCCTCATCCAGTGTTAGGGGGTCAAAGCTGACTCAAGTCTCCATAAAGTTACTTTTCGGGGAGGGGACAGGTCAGGGGAGTCACTGGGGCATCCAGATCCTTCAGAAGGATGGCTCGGACCCTGTGCTAACCAGTGTGGAGGGAAGAGGTCCATACCCCACGTTGAGGTGATCCACCAAAGCTTCGGTCAGGCAGGTCGCTGCAGTGATGGCCTCTCGCCTTCTCTTCTCTGGGGGAGGGAAAAGTGGTTGGAGCAGACTTCATATTTGAGAGGTGGTGCTAATGGGTCCCCGTGAACTCATTACTGTTCTGGAAACTGCCAACTAATGTCAGACCTTTCAAAAGGACCCTCCCACACGTAAACAAAACAAACCGAACCCCTTTGTTTTGGAGGTGAAGGCGCTGGCACCCCGGAGAGGGGAAGGGACTCCGTCAGGCACGCCCAGGACTCTTCCCAGACACCGTTTCTCCACTACTTTGGGCTATGGATTGGCAACTCAGGACTCCCGGTCTGGGCCTTAGGAGGGCTGCGACCACCGCCTGGGCGTGTGGCGGACCCGTTGGAACCCCGCCACTCACCGGGGCGGCCCCCAAGTCCCTCCCATTTCCGGGTGACAGGCCGCCTGGGCCAATAGGCGCCGCGTGTCAGGAGCAGGGGCGGGGCCGGGGTATTGGCCGAAGGGACCCGACGTCCCGCTCGCCCCACGGGCCGGCACCCTCCCCTCGGTTAGGGCGGCTACGCGAGGTCCGGGCTTCCGGCAGAGGCCCGGCCGCGGTCGGGAGCGGCTGACGGGGCGCTGCGCTCACCCTGCAGCTCCTTGCGTTCATTCTGCTTGGCCTGGTGTTCTTTGAGCAGGCGGGACAGCATGGTCGGGTGCGGCCGGCTGAGGGCGCGGCGGGACCCTCCCTAGGGCCGCGGGATCGAGCCTGGGTGCGCGCGGCGGGGGTCACGTGACCATGGCGTCACGTGACGCGGGCGTCTTTCTCCCAGGCGGAGGGAAGCTGAGAGTGAGCTGTTTTTTTTTTTTTTTTTTTTAAATTTTTAAATGTTTTATTTATTATGTATGAGTGCTCTGTCGGCATGCACACCCGCAGCCAGAAGAGGGCATCATATCTCATAGATGGTTGTGAGCCACCTTGTGGTTGCTGGGAATTGAACTCAGGTCCTTTGGAAGAGCAGGCAGTGCTCTTTACAGCCGAGCCATCTCTGCGGCCCCCTGTTTGTTGTTGTTTTTTATTTTTATTTTTTAATGGGGCTCAGCTCCAGGGGTTGGAAGCGCTTTTCGTATTTAGCCCTGCTGAAGAGTCGGCCGGAGAGAGAAGGGTGCTGCCCTCCTCTTGCTGCCCGTCGGTCCTGTTACCAGGGTAGCAGCCGCTCTCCGAACTCATTGAAATTCCCTTCCTTCCCTCACCTTACCTCCGGCCAGCACGGCCGGGTCTCCGTGGATTCCCAGTTTCCTCTCCCTAGGGGAAAATGCTGTCTCCTCTTTCCCAGCCCTATTGTCTTCTCGCCGCTCTAAGGTTCCCCCAGCTCTGCGTGATCACCGCAGAGAAGCGTTTTAGGCACCTCAGGCAGCCTTCTAGGGAGCTTTGCTAATGTTGCAGGCTGTGAGTGGTGAACGTCCATCCCTGTCCTTTTGTGGTCAGGGAATGCGAACCCGTGGTAGTCGTGGCAGAGCCCTGAGTGCTGCTGCCAATGTGAGAGGTAAATTATACAGTGCCTCTCCGACTAAGGAGGAATGCTTCCAGGACTAATTCCAACGAGAAGAATTATAAACACCATCTATTTATTGCTATTGTTACACTCTGTCTCTCTGTCTGTCTTTCTGTCTGTTGGCTCCCTGTGCTTTTTAGGGTGGCCTGGAATCCAGAGTCCTTTTGTTTCAGCCCCATAAGCAACTGGGGCTACGGGGTGCGTTACAAGTGTGCAGACAGAACCTGGCCTTTGATCCTAGCACGTCTAGGCAGAAGCAGGAGGTTCTTTGTGGATTCGAGGCTAGCCTTGTCTACGTATAGAACTCCAGGGCAGTCAGGACTACGTAGAGAGACTGTCTCAAAACAAAAACAAGCTACAAAAAACCCAAATGTGTTGATATGCTGGGCAAATTTTGGTCAATTTTCTTACCCACCCTGAAGTTCAGTTTTATTGTTAATAGAGTAATACTTAGCTCTGGTAAAGTTTAGAACCACATGGAGGACTTTGTGAAATACCGCCACCTGCCGGGCTTTGGGGCCACGCGCCTTTAATCCCAGCACTTGGGAGGCAGAGACAGGCGGATCTCTGCGAGTTCAAGGCCAACCTGGTCTACAAAGCGATTCCAGGACAGCCAGGGCTACACACAGAGAAATCCTGTCTTGAAAAACTAAACAAACAAACAAATAAATAATACTGCCATCTATGGTATGCTGGTGCAAACCTGTCAGGGGGCTGAGGTGGGAAATGGGGATCAGCTTGGACTACATACCAAGACCCTGTCCCCTACTACCAATTAAAAAAACCTTTACCCCAGATTTATTAAATAGATTCTCTGATATATATATTTTTTCAGGTGATTCTAAAGTGCACCCAAGGTTAAGAAACATGGGGCCAGGCCATTTTTAAGACTGCTTATAGCTTTGTCATTTCTTTGTTTTCTGAGTTATGGCACAGATGAAGTTGATGAGTATGGCACCTACTCTCAGGGGAAGACAAATGGGTGCAGAACAAACTAGAATCCTCTTCTTAGAATTTATAAGTGAGAGTTCTGAATTATTGATCCACTGGTGTATTCAGCTGTTTTATTTGTTTTGTGTGTAAGTGGTGGTGATACACACCATGGTATGCGTGTTAACAACAGAAGATAACTGTAGGGAATCAGTTCTGTGTTGTTAACATAACAATCCTGAGGATGACGTTCAGACCTTGCTCTCATTCAGCTATTTGAAGAACGGTATCCTATGCCTGGGAGGTGTGTAACTATCAATGGATGGGTGAGAAGAAGCATATGAAGTTGTTAAATGACAGAATTAAGCAGAATTTCATTAACTGTCAAAATAACATTTAGAACACCCTCCCAGCCCCCAGACAGGGTTTCTCCGTGTATCCTTGACTGTCCTGGACTCGCTCTGTAGACCAGGCTGGCCTTGAACTCACAGAGATCCACCTGCCTCTGCCTCCCAAGAGCTGGGATTAAAGGCATGTGCCACCACCCCTAGCCATTTAGAAACTTTTATTTTCATTTAAAAATTTATTTATTTTTATTTTATGTACATTAGTGTTTTTCCTGAATGTATATATCTGTATGAGCGTATCAGGTCTTGGAGTTACAGACAGTTGTGAACTGCCATGTATATGCTGGGATTTGAATCTCGGTCCTTTGGAAGAGCAGCTCCCTCTTAACTGCTGAGCCATCTTTCCAGCCCTTCCTTATTTTCCTTTTTTATTATGTGTTTGTGTGTGTATGCACACCATGCCAGTGGGGGCCAGAAGAGGGCACGTGATCCTTGGAGCTAGAATTGAAGGCATTATAAGTCACCTGATGGGGTGCTGGGAACTGAACTCAAGTCCTCGGGAAGAGTAGCAAGAGCTTTTAACTGCCGAGCTCTCTCTCCAAGTCCCCACAATAAAAATTTTAGGTAGGTACTGGATTGGGATAGCTCAGTGGTGGAGTTCAAGGGTCTGGGTTTAATCCCCAGCAGTAAATGCACACAAAAGCTAAGTAAAGATGTGGATAATACGTATATATCTAAATGCTTATATGTATATTATAAACTTTTCCTGAGCACTCCTCATAGGCCATGCACTTTGTGTGTTTGTTTAATTCCTAGAACAATCCGTGAAATATTGCTGTCATCTCCAGTATGTGGATGAAGAATGTGAGGTAGAGAACAATTCAGTGGTGGAGGTCCTAATGGGCAGTTAGGCTGCACATCCAGGCTAATTCCAAAGCCTTAATCTGTATTGCACAAATCATGGAAGAGACCCCAGGGAGGGGGGATCCTAAACACTTTTAAGGGGAGCTTGTTGGGTGTGAGCTAATGGGAATCCT
Source organism: Lophiomys imhausi (assembly GCA_907164525.1). NCBI lineage: Eukaryota > Metazoa > Chordata > Mammalia > Rodentia > Muridae > Lophiomys > Lophiomys imhausi. Next base: position 985,020 of record CAJQZJ010001344.1, read on the forward strand.
GGCAGTGAAGCAGCGTTTGGGAAGAGGCCCTGCTCTATAGAAAGGATGATTAACAGAAGCGGGAAGAGTGACAACATCACAGGACATTGAGGCCAGACCTCCCCACCCCCTCCAGCTCTGGCTCCTGCTTTCAGCTGCAGTGAGCAAGCAAAACAGAGGCAGAATGGAAGGTGCCCACTGCTTCACTCCTAACACTTCAGCACTTGAGAGAGGAGGGTCTGGGTCTCAGGGCTGCCAGAAAAGAAGCATGAATTACGTGATCCAGAAGGTGGGGGCTCGTGAGAGGGGTTGGTATCTGGAATTTCAAAAGTGACTCAGAGAAAGTGTCAGGATCATCTTGCATTCCCCTCACCCGCCTTGGCACAACTTCCTGCTGTTTTTCACACTAGAGACTGCCAGGATCCTACAGGCATCAGTCTCTCCCCACATACTGACTGTTCCCCTGACCTAGAGTAGGGCAGTGGACATGGACTACCTATATCTGGGGACTGACTGATCCCTACAGGGTTATCTTTCATCTGGTTTTGGCCAGGACCTTATTGTTTACTGTGTATCTGCAGTTTCTACTGTAGCTGAAGCTCATTAGCTTCACCCAACTTTGCTTTAAAAAAAAAAAAAAGTTTCTTGCGTCTCCATAGGAGGACTCCTCTATTTAAAATCCCCTCCCCTTTCTCTGTCCCCCCTCCACCCTTCTTTCCCTCCCTCTCCATAGCATGGTATAGCATGTGTATGTTTGTTTGTATGTGCTTGGGTCTCAGGGTGTGTGAGGATACATGTATTTACGGAGGTTGGAAGTTGATACTGAATGCCTTCAGTGGTTCTCTACTTTGTTTACTGAGGATAGGTTTTTGTTTTTGTTTTTGTTTTTGTTTTTTTTGCTAAACCTTAAATCCCCAATTATAGCTAGTCTAGTCTAGCTAGTCACTTTGCTACAGAGTCCTCAGTCTACCTTCTGAGTGCTGGGATAACAGGTGGCTTCCATGTAGCCCTTTATCCTGAGCCACCTCTCCTGACAAATACTTTGAAGTTTTAAATTGGGTGGGGTAGTTCACACTTGTAACCCCAGTTCTTTGGAGACTGAGGCAGGATGCTTGTCACAAGTTCAAGGCCAGCGTAGTCTACAGAGTGATTTTCCAGTCATCTTGGGTTATGTGTGACCCTGTCTATAAAAAAAAGAAACAAAGCAAACAAACAAACAAATGGAATCCACAACAACTAACCAACCAAAACCTAAAATCCTCCCAAGTAAGCAAAGTTTAAAAAAAAAGAATTTGAGATCTCATTCTTACTTCTTTCCATGATTTTGCATCTGACTTATTTTCCCTTAGAATGAATGGATGCAGCTCCATGTTCCTCTTTTCCCACTATGTCCTTGTTCCTTTGAGGTCTCTCTCAGAGTTAGCTTTATTGAACAAACTCCAAAATGAGTGTCTAGGCCAAACCTTTGTGCTGGGACTGCTCAGTTGTTAGGGGTTGCTTGAGGACCTAGGGAGGACATGGAGGGTGTGAGCAGGCATCACATACTGGGAAGTCTGGCCCTGCTTCAAGAGAGGGGACTGTTGGGAGTGTGGCCAGATTCCGAATGTTGGTCTAAACCAGGGCTCAAACAAAAGGGGCCCTTAAGATGGTCTAAATGGCTCCCTGTGGGAAGTGACCCCTCGGTCCTCTCTCCAAGATGCAAGAGTTTCTCTTGGGTACTCAAAGACCAGAGTGGTCAAGCCATTTCCCTACAAACCAGAGTGGTCAAGCCATTTCCCTACGGACTTCACTCGAGGTCACATTTATGTTCATTCTTTCCCAGCCACTCCCACAGTATGAGCTTTTGCTACAGCTGGAATTCAGAGGCTAGCAAAGGCTTCCAGTTCTGGAGAAGTGGGTGGGGTGGGTGAGAAAGTCCTCAGGCTGTGTATTTGGGAGAGAAAGCCTGACCCTCACTAGGCACACACTACAAGCCTTTGTTGCAGGAGGGGGTGGAGGGGGCGTGTCTTCTGGAAGTGTTTGCTTGTATGTAAAGACAAGTGGAAAAGTGTGCTCTTGGGAAATGGGGGAAAAAAGGGGGTTGAAACAGGTGACGAATGTGTTTGGGAACAGTGAAGGGACTGAAGACAGCAGCCACTGCCTTTGCTGGGTGTGGACATTTCTCAATTAAAATATTTTTTTGAAATACTTGTAGAGTGAGAGAAAATTGCAAAACAAGTGTGCAAATGCCTGGGGACCTTTCGTTCAGTTTCCTAGATTGGTGACATTGTATGTAATTGTGCTGTGGTATCAAGACTAGGGAGCTGACATAGAGCAATAACCTTAACAACCTGTAAGCCTTATCCATTAAAAAAAAAAAACAAAAACAGAAAACCCAAAAAACAAAACTTTTATTGATTCTTCGTGAGTTTCACATCATGGACCCCAGTCCCACTCATCTCCCATCCCCTCATATCTAGTCTTCCCTCTTGTGACCTCACCCCCAAAATAAAAAAACACAATGAACAAACTAACAACAACAAAACAAAACGAAAAAAAAAGTAAAAACAAAGCCTAGAAAACATCTCATCGTGGAAGCTATAGTGTGTCACACTCTGTCCCACAGTATACCCCTCTGTCCACACACCTTCACTTGCAAATGTTCATTGCAATGAGACACTGGTCTGGCTTGAGATCTCCGGCTTCTGAGACACCATCAACACTGGATCCTCACTAGGACTCCTCCCAGTGACCTGCTGTTGCCCTGAGATGCTGCATGTTTGGAACAACAGCTCTGGCCCCTTGACACATCCCAGCCGTTCACAGAGGATGCAGATTTTGGGGTGGGTCAACTTGGAGCCCTGGATCTGGGCCTGGGTGGTAGCGAGCTGACCAGTGCATGGGCTCTCCCTTATCCACCCCACCTAGGTGAGGTCTCCAGCACTGCTCTGGCTGGGCCACCCAGTGCCACCATCAGCGGGAGGCAGGGTCAGCTCTCCCGCTCTCATGGCCTCGGGGCTGGCTCACCTGCACCCATGCCTCCAGAGCCAGCTCTAGTGTGCTGCCTACGTGAGTTTCAGGACCTGCTCTCCCGAGTGCTGCGGCCAGTGAGGGGCAGGGCCAGATCACCTGTCATGACCCTGGGTTCAGCCAGCCTGTACCTCACCACCAGGGTCAGCTCTGTTGTGCTGTCCAGGCGAGGTACACGGCCCACTTTCTGGAGTGCTGTCACTGGTGAGAGAGAGGGACAGCTCTCCAGAGAGCTGCAGTCAGTGAGGGGTGGGGCCAGTTCTGCACAGCGCCCGGACATCCACATGGTCCCTGGCAGCTGTCCAGACCAGGAACATCCCCATGTTCTCTAGTGCTGATGTGAGTCGTGGACATCAACATTGCAGGCAAGGACTCAGACATAACTCTCAGTGTCAGCTCAGGCCGTGACCTCAGACCTGGCCCCAGGTGGCAGAGCTGGCCACTCCCAACAGGCTACTGCTCTCCACCTTCCAGTTTTCAGTTCCATCTCAATTCATAATGCTTAAGCTGCTCCAGTTCTCTTTCTCTCCCATCTGACCACCACATACACGCACATTGTGATGGCTCCTGCTGCAGGCTGATCACGTGGGTGGTGGACCCCATTCTCTCCGTGCTGCGTAGTGTGGCAGCAAGCAGGTGTCTACGGACCTACCACCTGTACCGCCTGCACCATGCTCTGGAGGACAGGTCTGTGGGTCGCATGGTGGTCCGCAGATCTCTGTCTGTCTTCTTTCTGCACTGCCTGGATTTGATTTGATTTTTATGTGTCCTAGGCATAAAACAGCTTTGACCACCAAGCCAGGCACCAAGCTAGGATGAACAAAGGACTGCTATCTGCTCTGCCCTTGACTGATATAAGAACAACAGCACCAGCCGGGCGTGGTGGTGGTGCACATCTTTCATCCTAGCATTCAGGAGACAGAGGCAAGTGGATCTCTGTGAGTTCGAGGCCAGCTTGATCTACAAAGTGAGTCCAGGACAGCCAGGGATACACAGAGAAACCCTGTCTCAACAAAACAAAAAGAAAGAAGGAACACCACCACCAACAAGGTGTCTCTTTGCCCATTGCCAGGGGGTGTCATCCATTTTTTTTTTTTTTTTTTTTTTTTTTTTTTTTTTAGTTTTTCAAGACAGGGTTTCTCTGTATAGCCCTGGCTGTCCTGGAGCTCACTCTGTAGACCAGGATGGCCTTGAACTCACAGAGATCCGCCTGCCTCTGCCTCCCGGGTACTGGGATTAAAGGTGTGCGCCACCATGCCTGGCAATTACAGACAGCTTTGAACTGCCAGGTGAGTGGTGGGATTTGAACCCGGGTCCTTTGGAAGAGCAGTCTGCTGAGCCATCTCTCCAGCCCGACATAAATTTTTAAAACATCATTTACATGTGTATTCATTTATGATTGTAGTACTGTGTGATTTTACCCCATGTGTAGATTCAACTGCCACCACAATACAGAGCCTGCTACTGTGAAGGAGCCCCTTGAGCCTTCCCTTAATACTTGGGCTCACCCCTCTGTCTTATTTATCTGTCTATCTGTCTATCTATTCTTATTTTATGTACATTGGTGTTCTGTATGTGTGCATGTGGCGGTGTCAGATCTCCTAGAACTGGAGTTACAGACAGTTGTGAGCTGCCATGTGGTGCTGGGATTTAAACCCGGGTCCTTTGAAAGAAGCAGCCAGTGCTCCTAACCACTGAGCCATCTTTCCAGCCCCACCCCTCTGTCTTTATCCCCTGGCAAACACTGATGTGATCTTTGTTTTTATAGTTTTGTCATTTTGAGAGTGTTATATCAATGTATATAGAGTATTTTTGCTTATGTGGTGTTGGGAATCCATGAATTCAAGTAAGCCAGGAAGGTGTTCTTCTACTAAGCTATGTCCCTGCCCTGAGCTCGTTTGGATTTTATTGTGTAGTCCAGGCTGGCCTCACACTGGAGATCTTGCTTATGAGGGTTTGGGGTGAAGGAATGAAGTTTTGAACATTGCTTATTAATCTTACTAATTTCTAAACTATTGACTCAAATACAAGATGTTTTCTGGCAGGATGTGTAATGTGGACCTTCCCTCACTCTCTGGGTTTCTCTAGTTTCTTGATGTCTGTTCACCTACAGTATCGCTCAGCACCACAGCTTTCTGTTCTGGATTATCCCTTAGGGAAATATATTTGTCTTTATTACTAAGATGGTTTAGTAGTCCTGTGTGTTCTCTCCCTCCCTTGCCCCACTATTTATAGCCAGGCTAATTTTGGGTGGTCAATCTCTCTTATTTTTTGCTTCTTCCTCCTGTGGCGGGTGAGGTGGCTTCTCAAATATTTGGGCAGAGGAGGTCAGAAGCAGATTCTTGGCATCTGGTTTCAGCCTTGGATTTATGGAAAGCTGGTGGAGTGCAGACAGGGGCAAGTCAAGTTGCAGGTGCAGAAGAGAAGGCAGCTGGGGCTTTGAAGGCATTTTGACCTGAGTCAGGCCTGGGGGACGAGTCACAAGTACTGGTTCCTTCCCAGTTTTTCTCTTCTGCCTCTAAACATCATCGCCTTTCTGGGGCTCCGAGACACAAACACACCGGGGAGGAAACACTGGGGAACACTGAAGGTAGAATCCGGGCACCCGCCTTACATATGCGTGTTTTTCGTGGCACCTTTTAAGAGGCATGCCTCAGCTCTGCATTACAAAAATGGCATGCATTTTAAACTGACCTGTGGGCAAAGATTGTCCCATGATTAGGATACGAGCCCACATTTTTTTTTCTGCCCAAGAAGTATAATCCCAAACAGAGAGATAAGGAGACATTCGAGAAACAGCTTTTAAAGGGAAGAAGAGAGATCACAAGAATATGAGAGATTCAAGGGGCAGAGACAGCAGAACTCAGGTGAAGCAGCCAGAGAGGGGCTCACTCAAGACCAGTGCCCAGTAAGAGAGAGAAGCCAGAAGTCAAAGTGTAAGACTGTGAGGTCCCTCTCTCACCAAATTATTTCCTGTCTCTTCTCCTGGCCTTGTTTCTTGATTAGAGTTATAAATAGCAGAGAGATGGGGAAAAATGTCCCCTCCCTTTGCTTCTATCCCAGCCAGAGTGGGGGAAGGCAAAGGAAGCCGAATAGGCTTGTTGGGTCCTTGTGGAGAATTCTCCTTTTAAAATTTTTTTTTTGAGACAGGATCTGGTTAATGTAGTTCTATTTTCTGCCACCCAACTCCTGCCTGAACCAGCCCCAAACTCTGCGTCCCCCTGTTTTATTGATTTATTGAGAGACTATGTAGCCCTTTGTAGGGCTCTGTAGACCAGATTGGCTTCCTCTTGCCTTTTCAGTGCCAAGGTTGCAGGTGTGGGCCACTAAGCCTGGCTCCCCATTCCCCTTCTTTTGTTTTGAGACAGACTCTCACTCGGTACCTCTGACTGACCTGGAACTCTCCAGGTAGGCCGAGCTGCCTTTGAGGTGACAGAGATCTTACTGCCTCTGCCTGTTGAGTGCTGGGAATATGGGCGTGTCCCAGCGCACCGTTTTGTCATCCTTTTTTTGTTGCGCTGGAAATGCCCAATCCCTGGAAGGATCCGGTAGCAGGACAAACCCTTTCTATGTCTTTGATTCTTGGGTCCAGTGTTTTTCATTTTTGCCGCCTTTTGACTCCCTCTTCCCTTTCCACAGTTTAATTTGCATTTGTTATCTTACTTTCTCTCTTTCTTTTCTTCCTTCACTACACACTTTGAGCTAACTCTGGACCTTCCTCCTGGTCTATATATTTTGTTCCCTTTTCTCTCCATTTCCTCCAGTCTCCACACGCGCTGAGTGTTTTCTCTCTGCGCCTTTGCTTCTCTCTGGTCCCTTGCATGCTGACATCGTGACTAGCTAGCTTTGCCTTCTTCCTTTGTGGGCTCCATGGAGCCAGAAGCGGTTTGATTCCTACGCCTAAGAGGTGCGCTGCGCGACTCCGGGAGGCAGAGTCAGTAAAGGACCACTCCGGAATCGAGGCCCAGGAACGCTCTGCTTTCCCTTCCTCCGTTGCCTTTATCAGCATCTCTATGTTTTGAGGTAGTCAGTCAGTCCTTCAGCCTCATCTCAGGTCTCTGTGACTCACTCTTCTTTCTCCTCTTAGCCTCTTCTCTTCCTAATGTGCTTCTCTCTCTCCGCATTCCTGGGTTCAACCTCCACTTTTTTGCGGGGAGGGCGAGGGAAGGGAGGAGTGCGCAGTGTAAGGGTGGGGCAGCAGGGCGCGAGGCAAGCGGACGCGGCGGGCGCTAGACCCTTCCCACCCGGAGCCGCGGGTCTGAGCATCCTGGGCGGAGTGCGCCCGGGACTCAGTCGGCTCCTGGAGACGGGGGGCGGGGCGGGGGCGGGGCCCCAGGGAGGGGGCGGGGCCGGGGCGGGAGAGGGGGCGGGGCCGGGGCGGGAGAGGGGGCGGGGCCGGCGCGCACGCCCGCGCTGCCACTGCAGTAGTTGTAGTTAGCAGGTCCCGGGCAGCCGAGGAGAGGAGTGAAGAGGGGTGCCGAGGCGAAGGATTGGAAGAGCCTGAAAGACCAGCTAAATTTCGGAAACCAGAAGCACTCGTGGGGAGACCTGGGGCTCCGGGCTCGCGGCGATTTCCTCGCACTAGCAGGGAGCGCGCGCAGCGTTGGTCCCATGGCCAGGATTCCGAGCTGCGATCCCCTCCGGCCCCCCGGGATTTGCTACCTTCTTAGTTACTTGCTCGTTGGACTGCTCTCACTACGAGCTGTCGCCTTCAATCTCGATGTGATGGGCGCCCTACGCAAGGAGGGCGAACCTGGCAGCCTCTTCGGCTTCTCGGTGGCCCTGCACCGGCAGTTACAGCCCCGTCCCCAGAGCTGGTGAGTCACCGTACCCGCCCAGAGTCCCCAGGCTCCAGCCTTTGGCTACCCTTCTCCCTCACCTACCCATCTCTCAGGCCTCCAACCGTACCCTGCCCACAGGCATCTCATACCCTAACTTGAATTCTTGTCTGGTCTTGTCCAGGTTCCCAGACCCAGGGTCTTGCCTTGGGGGTGAGTTGGAGAGCAATGCTCTGCCTTTCCCTCAGTTTGCATTTGTCCCAGCCCTGAATCTCTGACTCCTCTTCTTCCTCAGAGGAGTAAACTGCTCCAGGAAGGGAGGCTGAGCATTCTGCAAGGGGTGGAAGGAGTGGGCAAGGGCAGAGAGGGTGAGGGGGCCATGGGAGGGACCGAGGAGAGAAAACAGAAATAGTTATTACTGTCAAAGCATCACCATGAAACACAGTGAGGACTGCCAGGCACTGGGAGGCCAGGAGTGATGTGGCTTGACACAACAGAGAGACTAGAGGAGGCCTGGCGATCTGCAGTGATGGTTTGGTCTGGGGAAAAGAGAGACTCTTTGAGTAGTAGTAGCAAGGAGTGGTGACAGCTACCACCACTACCCCACGACCGCCACCAGCAGCAGGAGCAGGAGCAGCAGCAGCAAGATCCAGCAGGGATGCAAGACTTCTTCCTTTCTTCCTCGGGAAATTTCCAACTCCAGAACTCTCAGCAGCAGGGAAAAGACAAGGAAGAATGAGAGCCAGAGGCTGGCTGTTATCGTCCTTTCTGGACGCCCGGTAGACAGACACAGGTGGAGCTGCTTGTGTTTCCATACTCTTCTTGGTCCTCACTACACACACACACACACACACACACACACACACACACACACACGAGAAGGGGCGAGGACAGGAAGAAAGCTTCCCACCCCCTCCCGCCAAAGGGCTTTTCCCCCAGAGCTGATGCATAAAGCCACATTTGAGTGTCCATTACTGTGATCGATGTTGTCCTCGGGGACTCTCTTCTCCCTTTACTATTGGTCTAAGGGCAGGAGGCAGGGACAACAGTTTATTCCTTGTCACCCACTGGAGGTGGGGGTAGCCTTAATCTTTCTCTTATTCCTGTCATCTGGGAGAAGGATCTGCTCTCTGAACCTTTGGAAAAGATAGAAACTAATTGACATTTCTAGCCAGACACAGACTTCACCTCCCTCCCTCTCTCCCTCCCTCCCTCCCTCCTTCCTTTCCTCCCCCATCCGTTAGAGTTCCAGTCCCGGAGGCCTTTTTAGGACATGCCGAACTCTCTGAGTTATTTCCAGGCAAATTCTAGGTTATTTTTAATAGCTTGGTCTCTTGTCATTTTCCCCTTCTCTGAAGGTGGCCCCTGATTCTGTCTCCCAGAACCGAGGAGGGGGTATTTCCAGAGGGGCTTGACTGCCTGGCTTCTGTTTGCTCCAGCAGGGGGCATTCTGCCACCTGGAAGTTCAGAGAAGCGGCCACCTTACTTGGTCTCTTGAGTTGAACTTAGCGTCAACGAGAAGACCTCGTTTGTTTTGAAGTCTAACCTTCTTACTTTGCTCTGTGTTTGCCAACTCATTTAATTTCCATCAATTGTAAAATGGAGGAAAACAAGATCACCATCACATGGGTGGTTTGCGGGCGGAGTAAGAGTCCTTAATACATGTGGAATATCTAGAATACCACAAAGCTGTGAAAGTGTTTGTTTTAATGCAGCCCCTGTGTTGGGACTCACAGGGCTTGAGAACAGCAGCTTCACAGCACCCTGTATCCAGAGGCTTGGCTTGAGGGACCCCAGGCTGAGCCAGCCTCCCATGCAGCTTTCCCAGAAGGCCACTCAAGCACCAGGTCAGGGAGGGGCTGGACTGGGGCTGAAGGTCTGGTAGGATATAGTGGTTCTGTGCTACTCCTTACCTTGTACCAGCACAGTACTACTGTACACACCACACCCCTACCCTTGCAGTGGCTGAAGCTCTGGCTACCATCTGTCTGAAGGCCTGAGGCTATTGGGCTCCTGGGATGAAGCCATGAAGGAGAGTGTGGCTGGTGCAGGGGTGAAGGGGTGCTCTTGTCCTTCTGTCCATATGGGCCTCTCCCCTCCTTCCTGTCCTTGGCCTTCAAGGGAGATGTGAACTTCTACTTCTTTGGCTGTGGCGGTTCAGCACTAAAAGCGGAGGCCCTGAGGGTCTCTGGGAGCCCAGTTGTGAGCTCAGTAAGTGGCACTCATGTGGGGCAAACACAGGGCAAAGATGGCACCCTCTGTGTCTGCAGCCTGTGAAGGCTGGACTTTGTTTTCTCAGGGCACCTTCACCTAGGTTCCCCAGGGTGTCATTATCCCTCCTCTTCTTTCTCTCCCTTTTCTGGAGTGGTCTCAGCCTCCTGAAACAGGCCGGGCAATGTAACTAGGCAGATGTGGATCTAATCCTAGCAGGCTGCTTAAAGTGTTTGAAAGAGTCTGCTCATCTGGAAGATAAGAACCCTTATCTTATTGGATTGTGGGATGGAGGGGGATGTTGCGAGTGGTTCCTATCTTAGGAATCCAAGTGGGAGTGGTAAAGGTTAATGTCCTTAACCTTGGTGTCTAGCCCAGGGCCTGACTTACAGGAGGCGTCGATAAATATCACTTGATTCTTGTCTTATCAGCGCCAGACCCAGGCTTGGTGTATAATGGGGTGTCAGGGAACAGTTGTGAGATGAATGATGAAGATGGGTCCTTTCCCATTTCCTCCATTTTTAGAAGGTTTTTTTTTTTGGTTTTTCTTTTTTTTGTTTGTTTGTTTGGTTTTTTTTTTTTTTTTTTTTGGTTTTTCGAGACAGGGTTTCTCTGTGTAACAGCCTGGCTCCCTTTGTAGACCAGGCTGGCCTCGAACTCACAGAGATCCGCCTGCCTCTGCCTCCTGAGTGCTGGGACTAAAGGTGTGTGCAACCACGCCCAGCTTAAAAGAATTTTTTTTTTTTTTGGTTTTTCGAGACAAGGTTTGTCTGTGTATATCTGGCTGTCCTGGACTCACTTTGTAGACCAGACTGGCCTTGAACTCACAAAGATCTACCTATGTTTGCCTCTCTAGTGCTGGAATTAAAGGCGTGTTCCACCACATATGGCCCACAAGTGCTCTTGACTACTCCCTCATCCCTCCTATTAAAAGGTTTATTTTTAATTTTCACTTTATGTGTTTGTGTGTGTTCTCTGGGCCAATATAAAATTATGTGCACAGAGATCGTAAGAGGTTGTTGATGCCTCTGGAACTGGTGTTGGTGCTGAGAATGGAACCCAGGTCCTCTGCCGGGCAGCCAGTCTTGACTGCTGAGCCATCTTCCCAGCTGTGTGCTCCCCTGACCCCAGCTTGACACTGGCTCTGATGTGGAATGACAGCTGCTAAGAGACAGCAGGAGTTGTGGGAACCTTTCCCTTCACCCTGCAAGGTCTGGCTCAATGCCCCACAGATTGCCTGTCAGTAATACTGCCTGACACTTGTGGGCTTCACCCCCAGGATGGGACATGGAAGAGTGTGGGAGGGAGGCCTTGAGGCTTGTCCTGCTGCCGGCTACTCTTGAGCCTTTTCCTGAAGAGAGAGAGGATCTCTGAAGCCATCTGGGCCCCAGCTACTTCACCTCACTTCCCAGTCATTCCTGGCTTTGGGGTCCAGTCCTGGGGGACCCAGGCAGCCTCCATTCCCAGCACAGTCCCCCTCTAGGGAAGACGATTTGGCTGTAGTCATGGAAAATTATTCTTCCAAGAGAGTCGTAGCTGAGAAAAAGCCTGAGGGAGTGGTAAAGGAGAAGACTGGGTAGGGGTTGGGGTGGGGGAGGAGAAGTAAAAGCCGTGGCTGGAGGGGAACGGGATTCTCGATGTGGGAGGAATTGGGGTGGGATTAGAGGCTATGAGGAACCCTTCCTTACTTCCACGCCAGTGGGCACGACTGAGTGTGGGGCTCACAGAGCTACCGGAGGGTAGGGAGAGTCTTTGCTGGACACACGGTGAAGGGGAAGCAGACCATTTCTAGCCTCTCGCCTGGCATCTGAAGCTGTCCCAGAGCCACTGTGTTGCCAGTCTGTGTGCCTGTTACTCCAGGCATTCTTGCCATTTCTGGCAGGATTTCAACTGGACCAGGGTTAGTGGGGAGGGCAGACTCTGAGGTTGAGGCTGAGCAGGGGGTGGGGAAGCTTTTTGGGAACAGGTGCTAGGGACAGGCAGTTCCCTTAGCTGGCAGTGCTGGCAGGCTGCTCCGCTTGGTGTGTGTGTTCACTCTTTCTGTTGGTCCTTTATGTAGAGAGTAAGTACACATGGGACAAGATTGTAGGCCCAGGTCTGTTAACACGTCCTTGCCAGAAATGTGAGAAAAATGACTTTTCTCTTTTCTCTTTAGTACTTGAACGCACTGCTTGGCACCAAGGAGTTGGAGCCAGGGACGATCCTTGGTTACTGGAACACTCCAGACCCTGAGTCTAGCCCTTGTCCCATCTTACAGGCTGCTGGTGGGTGCCCCCCAGGCCCTGGCTCTTCCTGGGCAGCAGGCAAATCGAACCGGAGGCCTCTTTGCTTGTCCCCTGAGCCTAGAAGAGACAGACTGCTATAGAGTGGACATCGACCAGGGAGGTGTGGCCTTAGGAGGGTGGGGTGGGGGCAGCATGTGGAGAGGGGAGGGCAGGACTTTGCCTCCTGTTCCCTCCCCTGACTCCCAGTGTCTTGCCTCAGCTAATGTGCAAAAGGAAAGCAAGGAGAACCAGTGGTTGGGAGTCACTGTTCGGAGCCAGGGACCCGGGGGCAAGATTGTGGTGAGTACTTCTCATGATAATGCAGAAATTATGAGGACGTGTGTGCATCTCGTGCATATGCAAACTGGGCACATGATATGATTTCTAAAACCATTGGGTAATACACAAAGGCATAGGAGACAGTCCCTTTCCTTATCAATTTTAAAACACCCATCTATGATACCTATCTAATTCATGCGTTTGTCATTACTGTGAACCCTTTGGGAGGTTTTTTTTCGAGACAGGGTTTCTCTGTGTAGCCCTGATTGTCCTGGGCTCACTCTGTAGACCAGGCTTGAACTCACAGAGATCCGCCTGCCTAAGCTTCCCAAGTGCTAGGATTAAAGGCGTGCACCACCACACCTGGCTTTTAGTACCCATTCTTGATAAATTATTTCTTTGTTCTGTCTGTGTATGTGTTTAGTAGGCACAGCTCACAGAAAGTATTGGAGGAAGCAGACTTGCTAACACACAGGCCCATTTTCTTCAAATAAAACAAACCTGATGCCTAGGGACCCGGAAGGCTGAAGTGGAGGCTGTCTGACAACATGGTGACTCTCTGCTGTTCTACAGAGCCAGCTTCCCGAATCCCCCAAAATCTTGGGCATGGCTTAGACCTTTATCCTGAGCTTAGTCTGTCAGTGAACAGAACTATTCATGAGAGAACCCCTGCACTGTGCATCCTCCACCTACAGGAACTACCCTTACGTGTACTACAAATCTCCCTCCTCAGACCCTTGCCATGAGCACTGTTGACCAGTTAACAGAACTCATTTTTTTTTTTTGTTTTGGTTTTTCATGACAGGGTCTCTCTTTGTTGCCCTGGATATCCTGGACTCACTCTGTAGACCAGGCTAGCCTTGAACTCACAATGATCCACCTGCCTCTGCCTCCCGAGTGCTGGGATTAAAGGCGTGTGAAACCATGCCTGGAAATTACATACAACTGTGGACTGCCATGTGGGTTCTGGGATTTGAACCCCGGTCCTCTGGAAGAGCAGTCAGTGCTCTTAACCGCTGAGCCATCTCTCCAGTCCCCTCCCCCTTTTCTTATTTTCAGGCAACATGCTAGTTTCTGAGAGAGAATATGTGAATATAGCAGAGACCTGGGGACATAGCTATGGAAATTATTTCTTCCTTTTTCTAAGCAGAGTCTCACTGTGTAGCCCTGGCTGACCTGGGACTCACAGAGATCCTCCTGCCTCTGCTTCCTGAGTGCTGGGATTTAAGTTCTGTGGCACCTTGCCTTTTAGTTTTATTATTACTAAATATAATATTTACGATATTACTTTTATTATTTCAAGATACTTTGTTTTCAAAATGGGCCACATTTCTCTCTGTCTTTTTCTTTAGTCTTTCTTTTCTTCTTGCGTCTCTCAGTAACATATATAGAAATACAATTATCAATAGAAGTCAGCATGAGGGTGAATGTAACTAAGTGGTCTAGTCTCTAAGTCTGTAAGTCCAAAGATAGAGAGAAAGGGCTGCTGTAGGCATGGTGCCCTGAGCCACGCTTCTGAGAACAGGGAATATTCAGAGAGAAGGTATTGGGGCATATTCTTTTTGGAATCAATGGCACTTACAAAGGTTTAGGGATAGGGGCTGGGAATATGACTCAGTGAAGTGCTTGCTTTGCAAGCATGAGTATCCAAGTTGGATTCTTAGAATCCACCTAAGAAAGCAATGTGTAGAACTTGCAGTTGTAACCCTACATTAGGGAAGCAGAGACAGGAGGATCCCAGGGGCTTACTGACCAGTCTAGCCCAATTGGCAGGGCCCTGGTCCCAGCCAGAGACTGTCTCAAAAAACAAAGTGAACAACTTTTGAAGAATGATGCCCAAGGTTGTCCCCCAATTTCCACATGCTCCTGATATGTGTATATGTGCACTGCTAATTGCATAACATGCACCTGCACACATCTGCATGAACACACACACACACACACACACACACACACACACACACACGCATGCCCCAAACTTAGTATTTTGCAAGATTGTCAAATGATTAGGGAAGCACATGTTCTATGTGCTGTCACGAATGTGTTTGTGAGTATCCAGGCAGAGTGTAGGACAAAGCCATTTTCCTTTAAGAGGCTACAGATGGGACACAGATAAGGACTTCACACTGGCTGGGCGGAGCTCAAGTGACAGGGTAGTGTGTGTGTGTGTGCGCGAGCATGCGTGTGCGTGCATGTGAGTGTGCGAGTGTGTGTGTGCGCGCGTGCATGCGCGTGTGCATGTGCTCCAAGAGTCTGCATATGAACAGCATGTAGGTCCCTGGTGAACACAGAAAATGACCTGTTCTCTTATTCTCAGACTTGTGCACACCGATATGAGTCTCGACAGAGAGTGGACCAGATCTTGGAGACGCGGGATGTGATTGGTCGCTGCTTTGTGCTAAGCCAGGACCTGGCCATCCGAGATGAGCTGGATGGCGGGGATTGGAAGTTTTGTGAGGGGCGCCCCCAAGGCCACGAACAGTTCGGGTTCTGCCAGCAGGGCACAGCTGCTACCTTCTCCCCCGACAGCCACTACCTCATCTTTGGGGCTCCAGGAACCTATAACTGGAAGGGTGAGTCACTCACTGGGGAGGGTGGAAGAGGAGGCCAAAATCTCCTCTTACCTCAGAGATGGGATTTCGTCTCTGAGGGAGTCCATTGCTGGCAGCACAGGCCAAGTATGGCCACAACTTGACCGGGGGCACCGCCATGCCTTCCACTGCCGTCATGCTAGCGCATAGATGAGTGGGGGTACCTACTGTCCATCGCATGGCATGAGCTCCCACACGCACGGCTGGGCCAGGGCCTGCATGCTCCAACACAGCAGCCCACACCTCACCACTGCCATTCCCGTCTCCGCACGCTGCCACTGGCTGAGCTGCCACTCGGTGAGTGTGATGGCGCGTCTGGGGGACCCCTGGAATCTTGGGCTAAGGAGATGGTGGAGGTGGGGCTGAGGAGGAGGGGAGGGTCTGCCTGTGTGCCGGAGGGGGTGCACCTCTCTCGCCTTGCTTACTGACAGAACTGTCCTTGCAGGTACGGCCAGGGTGGAGCTCTGTGCACAGGGCTCATCGGACCTGGCCCACCTGGATGATGGGCCATATGAGGCGGGGGGCGAGAAGGAGCAAGATCCCCACCTCATTCCGGTCCCTGCCAACAGCTACTTTGGTAGGGACCTCTCCCTGACCTAGAGCCACTGTAACATTTCTCTGTTCCTCTCTCTCCATGCGCCCACCCTTCTGTCTCCGTCTCTCTCATTTTGTCTGTGGCTTCTTGGTTTCTCTCACTTTCTTCCTCCCTTTCTTCCCCTTTCACCTTCTTCTGGCCTTCTTGTCTGGCTCTGTCTCCCGGCCCTGTTTCCTTTGCTTGCTTGCTGTCCTTTCCCTGGTGTCTCTCCCCGACCTGCCTCCCACACAGGGTTGCTTTTTGTGACCAACATTGATAGCTCAGACCCCGACCAGCTGGTGTATAAAACTTTGGACCCTGCTGACCGGCTCACAGGACCAGCCGGAGACTTGACATTGAATAGCTATTTAGGTTTGTAAGCTCCTGTGTCCTGGGCCCTGGGGTTTGGCCCTGGCCTTCCCACTTCCTGTCTAGGGAGTATCTTTTCCTTCCCTGCCCTCCGCCAACACACGTCCAGGGGAACACATATTGGGCCCAAACTGCAGAGGAGAATTAGGTCCATCCACAGGCCTTGGGGGCTGTGAGCCCAGGGTCTCCATGGAGGAGTGAGATGACCAGGGTCAACCTTGCTTGGAAGGACAGTATTGACCTCTGAGGGGTGGTTGGTAGGCTTATGTTGGAGAAAAAGCCCCTCATAGCAGTCGTTCATATCCTCCTCTGCATATCAACAAGGGCGAAATGAGCCCCAGGAGACTTTGGGTGAGGCAAGCTCTTTATTGTCCTCTGGTCTTCCTCCCATAGATGTAAAGATTGCCTTCCCATGGCAGCAGGGGGGAGATGGGGGAAAGAAGGTGCACTGGATGCCAATAGACCTTCTGAGTGTGTAAGATGGGAGGCCACCCCTCTTCTCCAGTTTCCCAGGTTGGGCATGAATAGTTGCTCTGGCCCAGCTCTCACTTCTGTGCCCAGTCTGCCTCACCAGGCCACCAAGGCTTCTCTGTCAGCGCCTTCCTCTAAGTTCCATGACACCTCCGTGTCATATCCTGTGTCTCTGAGCAGGAGAGCTATAAGGATTTCCAGGCCCTGGCAGGGGAGGAGGAATAGTTTAGCCACAGTGGTGGTGACTGGTGTGTGTGGGGGACTCTTCCTCGTGGCTCCAGGGGCTCACGGGGCTTCTGAGTCTTGGAGAATCACTCACAGTAAGCCGTTCCCTCACCTAGGTTTCTCCATCGACTCTGGGAAGGGTCTCATGCGTGCCGAGGAGCTGAGTTTTGTGGCAGGAGCCCCCCGTGCCAACCACAAAGGCGCTGTGGTCATTCTACGCAAAGATAGCGCTAGTCGCCTGATCCCCGAGGTTGTGCTGTCCGGGGAGCGCCTGACCTCTGGCTTTGGTTACTCGCTGGCTGTGGCTGATCTCAACAGCGACAAGTGAGAGGGGGCGGGGGAGGGCCCCTGGGTCCAGGAGTGGTACTGCCCTTTGTTCTGGGTCCCGTGGTCTAGAGGCCCCCACACTGTCTCCCTCCTGCACAGCTGGCCAGATCTGATTGTGGGTGCCCCCTACTTCTTTGAGCGCCAAGAGGAGCTGGGAGGTGCCGTGTATGTATACATAAACCAGGGTGGCCATTGGGCAGATGTCTCTTCTCTCCGGCTCTGTGGCTCCCCTGACTCCATGTTTGGGATCAGCCTGGCAGTCTTGGGGGACCTCAACCAAGATGGCTTCCCAGGTAGGACTGGGATTGGGTAAACTCAGTGTGGGGAGGAGCTGAGAAGGTAATAGAATCCGAGACCAGAGGAGTTTTTAAACTGGGACAAGTTGAGCTAGCGTTATCTGTGGGAAGTGGCGAATCAGTGGCCCCAGAAACGTATTCTGCAGGACCGAACAAGGGCGATTGGGAATGGACCTTGTCCACCATCTTCCATAGCCCCATAATGCCTTTTCTCATGCCCCCAGACATTGCCGTGGGAGCTCCCTTCGATGGAGATGGGAAAGTCTTTATCTACCATGGGAGCAGCCTGGGGGTGGTCATCAAACCTTCGCAGGTGAGGGGAGCCACTGTTGTGAGGAGACCATGGGTGGAGCCAGGGCTTCAGAGGGCAGGGTAGGGAGGACTGGGGAGAATCGGGCTCAGCAAGGCTCACTGCTCATGTCCAGGTGCTGGAGGGCGAGGCCGTGGGCATCAAGAGCTTCGGTTACTCCCTGTCTGGTGGCCTGGATGTGGACGGAAATCACTACCCGGACCTGCTTGTGGGCTCCCTGGCTGATACTGCTGCGCTGTTCAGGTGAGCCTCGAGGCCAGCAGACCCTCCGTGACGACGCTGACGTCATCCCAGCCTCCCACCTGGTCCTGCAGAGCGCCGTCCCCAGCCTCACGCTGTGTCCTGAACCCTCTGCGCCCAGGGCCAGACCTGTTCTTCATGTCTCCCAAGAGATCTTCGTTGCCCCGAGAGCCATCGACCTAGAGCAGCCCAACTGTGCCGGTGGACGCTTGGTCTGGTGAGACGAGACTACGAGGGCCGAGGGGGCCGCCGATGGGTCTGGGCTGTGGCAGAAGTGGGGCTTGGGGTCCCGTCTGCTCAGGAGCCTCCCTTTGTCTCACAGTGTGGACGTGAGGATCTGTTTCAGCTATGTCGCTGTGCCCAGCAGCTACAGTCCTGTTGTGGGTGAGTGGGGTCCTCACCTGCTGCTGCTCACTCTGATGGCCTCCAGGGTGGAGGAGGAGAGCACCCGGGAGCACGGCCCTCAATCTCGGACTCCCCTTCTCCCTCCCCGCCACAGCCCTGGATTACACGTTAGATGGGGACACAGACCGGAGGCTCCGGGGCCAGGTCCCACGTGTGACCTTCCTGAGGCGAGGCCCACATGACCTCAAGCACCAGTCGTCAGGCACTGTGTGGCTGAAGCACCAGCAAGACCGCGTCTGCGGAGACACCGTGTTCCAGCTGCAGGTGGTGCTGGCTTCTGCTCTCCATGTCTTTTCTTCTCTAGCACACCTCATTGTGCGCTCTGGGCTCCAAGGGGCTGCAGATGCCCAGCAGCTAAGGGATTGTCTTGCTGTTGCAGGTTCGGGTCCCAGTACCCACCTTGGGTAGCTAATAATACCTTGCCACCCCAGGTTCAGGAGACAAGACAAGCTCTTGTGGCTTCTTTGGATCCCTGCACTCATGTGCTTATATTTACACGCTCACACACGCACACACAGACACGGGAACACAGATACACACGCACACAGATACACATGCACACCCACACACACTTACACACATGCATACACACATGCAATTAAAAAAATTCTTTGTGGCCGGGCGGTGGTGGTGCACGCCTTTAATCCCAGCACTTGGGAGGCAGAGGCAGGCGGATCTTTGCGAGTTCGAGGCCAGCCTGGTCTACAAAGTGAGTCCAGGACAGCCAGAGCTGTTACACAGAGAAACCCTGTCTCGAAAAAAAAAAAAAAAATTCTTTGTGCTCGACAGCACACATACTAAAATTGGAATGACAGAGAAGACTACCATGGCTTCTGCTCAGGGTGACACATAAGTCTGTGAAGAATTCTGTATTAAAAAAAAAAAAAAAGTCTAGGCATTAAGCGGCTGCCCTTTTGAGCTCCTTTCTACCCACTTTTGCCTCTCTGCCTGAATTTTTTTTTTTTAATGAGGTGCAGTGTCTGTATGTAGCCCAGGCTGGCCTGGGACTTTTTTTTTTTTTTTTTTAAAGATTTATTTATTGTTGCTGGGCGGTGGTGGCGCACGCCTTTAATCCCAGCACTTGGGAGGCAGAGGCAGGCGGATCTTTGTGAGTTTGAGGCCAGCCTGGTCTACAAAGCGAGTCCAGGACAGCCAGAGATATTCAGAGAAACCCTGTCTCGAAAAACCAAAAAAAAAAAAAAAAGATTTATTTATTATGTATACAGTGCTCTGTCTGCATGTACCCCTGCAGGCCAGAAGAGGGCACCTGATCTCATTATAGATAGTTGTGAGCCACATGTGGTTGCTGGGAATCGAACTCAGGACTTCTGGAAGAGCACCCAGTGCTCCTAACCTCTGAGCCATCTCTCCAGCCCCGGAACTTTTTGATACAGGCCAGGCTAGCCTAAATATGAACTCCTAGTTCCTTAGCCTTTTGAGTGCGGCCTTCACCCATCTCCTGTGAAGTGAAGTCTGGCATTTCACAGAGATGGGTGTGTGGTCCCCTGGGAAGGCTTCTTACTGCTGCGGTCTCTCCTCGCTCACTCTCCCACCTTCATCTCAGTCTCCCTCAGTTTCTTTCCAAGCTGGAGAGTGTTCCGTGTACTTGTGGGTGCCATGGTCAGGGCTGGGCCCCAGGGGTTGTTCCAGAGAGGAACCATCTTTCCCTTCCAGGAAAATGTCAAGGACAAGCTGCGCTCCATTGCGGTGACCCTGTCATACAGTCTCCAACCCCCTCGGTCAAGGCGACAAGCTCCCGGACAGGCGCTCGCCCCTGTGGCTCCCATCCTCAACGTTCACCAGCCTAGCACCCAGAGGACAGAGGTGGGCACGGGCGAGGTGGACCCGGGAGGGCGATGGTGGGTGTACCTCCATTGACGCCCACTGGAGCCCAGGCACAACCCTGTATGTGTAGGCGAGGCAATAGCTCGAAGGAACAGTGGCCCAAAGGACCGCGCGGCCCTGTGGTCTTCTGAGGTGACATCAAGGCTGTCAGATGGCCTTGCTCACCCTCAGCGGGAAGGGACAGCGTGCAGCTCCTCGCACGGCTGGCTGTCTCGGTGGAGCGGCCTTCGCTGTTCCTCACGGCGTCTTAGTGGGATCTGTTTGTGCAGTCCGGGCTGGGAAATGCGGTCTGCCCACGGGCCAGCCTGCTGATGATCTGTGCGGGACTATGGCGGCGCTCCCGCCAGTTCACAACCCAGGGAGGCCCGGGGGCGGCCCAGCGCCCGGCGGGCGGTGTCAGATCTGGGCTTGTTCAGTCTCAGGGTTCCCTAACGTGTCGCCGTGGTGACACGATCTGGGAGCTGATCTCCTCCTCCGTGCGCCGTGGTGACACGACCTCGGAGCTGATCTCCTCCTCCGTGCGCCGTGGTGACACGACCTGGGAGCTGATCTCCTCTGTGCGCCGTGGTGACACGACCTGGGAGCTGATCTCCTCCTCCTCCTCCTCCTCCTCAGATCCACTTCCTGAAGCAAGGCTGTGGCGAAGATAAGGTCTGTCAGAGCAACCTGCAGCTCGTGCGGGCGCGGTTCTGTTCCCGGACCAGCGACACCGACTTCCAGCCTCTGCCCACGTGAGGAGGGCGGAGAGCTGCCGCGTGTGGGGCTTGTGGGGCGGGGAGGAGAGGCCTGGGCCCAGGCAATGGCGGACGGCGGCTCAGAAGACTGAGGATGAGGGTCGGGGATGGGGCCAGAGTGTGCTGGCCAGGGAGAACGATTTTCCTAGACTGTGTAATCTACTCTGTGTTTTGTGGCCACTGCGTCACACAGTATTCACTCCTCCGTGTTACGGATGGGGAGCAGAGCCGTCCTCCATGCTTGTACCAGGTCAGAAAGCTTTGGAGTTAGCGCGAGAATGGAGTAGGCAGTGTAGACTTGACTGGGGACTGGGAGGAGAGAAGTGTGGGAGGCTCAGATCCCACAGTGAGTTGGGGTCCTCCAGGGACGCAGACGGAACCACGGCCCTGTTTGCGCTGAGTGGGCAGCCGTTCATAGGCCTGGAGCTGACGGTCACCAACCTGCCTTCGGACCCGACCCAGCCTCAGGCGGATGGGGATGATGCTCATGAGGCCCAGCTCCTGGTCACCCTCCCAGCCTCGCTCCGTTACTCAGGAGTCCGCGCCCTGGACTCTGTGGTAAGAACCTGGGATAGGACACAGTGGATTCCTTTGTTTTATTATTATTATTTTTTACTGCTCTGTCTGTCTTTCTTTCTTTCTTTCTTTCTTTCTTTCTTTCTTTCTTTCTTTCTCTCTCTCTCTTTCTTTTTTTTGAGACACGGTTTCTCTGTGTATCCCTCGCTATCATGGACTCACTTTGTAGACCAGGCTGGCCTTGAACTCACAGAGATACACCTGCCTCTGCCTCCTGAGTGCTGAGGTTAAAGGCGTATGCCACCATGCCTGGCAATTACAGACAGCTGTGAATTGCCATGTGGGTGCTGGTATTTGAACCTAGGTCCTTTGGAAGAGCAGCCAGTGCTCTTAACCACTAAACTATCTCTCCAGTCCATAGCTAGATTTCTTATATGAGAGAAAATGTGATGTTTGTCTTTCTTTTTTTTTTTAAGATTTACTTATTTATTATGTATACAGTGTTCTGTCTGCAGGTATATCTGCAGGGCAGAAGAGGGCACCAGATTTCATCATGGATGGTTGTGAGCCACCATGTGGTTGCTGGGAATTGAACTCATTACCTATGGAAGAACAGCCAGTGCTCTTAACCGCTGAGCCATCTCTCCAGCCCCCGATGTTTGTCTTTCTGAGTCTGACTTGTTTTGCTTAATATGGTGATCTCCAATTCCATCCATTTTCCTGCAGATGACATAGTTTTGTTCTTTGTTATGACTGAATAAAACTCCATTGTATATACACACAGACACACAGACACACAGACACAGACACACACACAGATACACAGACGCACACACAGACACACACACAGATACACACACACACATACAGACACACAGACACATACACACACACACACACACACACACACACACGGTGAGCTCTTGAGGGCTTCAGTAACCCAAACTGACCTGTCCTTCCGTCCCTGATCCAGGAGAAGCCGCTCTGCCTGTCCAATGAGAATGCCTCTCATGTCGAGTGTGAACTGGGGAACCCTATGAAGAGAGATGCTCAGGTTGGCGTATCTGGCCTTTTCCCTGTCTGGGTGGCCCATCCTTAAGACCCAGACCTCCCCTAACTCTCCTGTCACTCCGCACTGGGCAGGTGACTTTCTACCTCATCCTCAGCACCTCTGGAATCACTATTGAGACCACAGAGCTGGAGGTGGAGTTGCTGTTGGCCACGTAAGCCTGTGGGAAGGTTAGGTCACTTAGAGAGGCTGCAGGCACCTCACGGGGGTTCCTGTGCCAGCTGCCCACACATGCCTGTGTCTACATGCCAGGATCAGCGAGCAGGAGCTGCACCCAGCCTCTGTCCGAGCTCATGTCTTCATTGAGTTGCCTCTCTCCATTTCAGGGTAAGGGTTGTTTGTGTGGGCCCTTCTGCCACTCCCAACCCCTGGTTTGAACTCTGCTGTACCTGGTCTTACCCTCCTGACTCCGTTTGGTTGGATCCCAGGCCTCCTTAGCCCCTCTTCTCATCCTCCCATAACCAGGGTGGCCACCCCCCAGCAGCTCTTCTTCTCTGGTGAAGTGAAGGGAGAGAGTGCCATGAAGTCTGAGAGGGATGTGGGCAGCAAGGTCAAGTATGAGGTCACGGTAAGCCCCCTGTTGTATGGCCCCTCATCAGGCTCCTCTCTTCTTGGAACAGAGAAGAGGCTGTTGAAACATGTCTCCAGGGATGGGCTCTTTTCCCACAAGGGAGCATGGTGGCCCTAGGGCTGTAGGCCTCTGCACTGGGGAGACATGGCTGTGAGCACATTTTGGTGCTGGGATCTCTGTGAGTCATCCGGACAGGCCATCTCTCCTGCAGGTCTGAGAGGCACTGAGAACTTAGAGACGAAGCTCTGCTGGAACTTAAGCTGGAATGGGGTCCTGGGTGGTTTATAGCTTTCCTTACTTGAAGTTCAGTCGTCAGGTCAGGCGGATGTGTTTCCCTCTGGTGTCCTGCTGGTCGTGGGACCAACAGAGAGAGAAACCTCGCTGCAGGTTGGGGTGTGGATTTTCCCTGGTTTGCCCTGTGGCTGCCAGGTAAGATCTTGAGAGAAAAACACACGTGCAGCTGTGGATCCTCTCCAGTTGAGGCGGAGTCAGGGAGCCCCGGGTGTCAGCTGGAGAAGGCTCTCTTCGACTGTTAAAGTTCCTTTCCTTGAGGCAAAATCACGACAGCTCTGAGGGAGGGTATTTTGTGAATCAGCAACTCTTTATTCCAGCTTAGGTGTCTTCAAATCTTTTTTTTTTTTTTGATTTTTTTTGGTTTTTCGAGACAAGGTTTCTCTGTTTAACAGCTCTGGCTGTCCTGGACTCGCTTTGTAGACCAGGCTGGGCTCGAACTCGCAAAGATCCGCCTGCCTCTGCCTCCCAAGTGCTGGGATTAAAGGCGTGCGCCACCACCGCCCAGCGTGTCTTCAAATCTTAACCCTTAGAATTTTATCTCTGGGATGGATGAGGGTTTATGAACTTGGGGAGTGGAGAGGGATTTTTTGGGGTGCCTGAATTCTGTTGGCTGAGTTTTGAGATCCTGGCAATGCCATGTTCACATGGGGAAGGGTCCCAGGTGTTGGTACGTGACCAAGCTCACCTGTGACCTTCTGGTGGATCGGTTGGATTACATGCTAAAGGAAGGTAGCCACTTTGGGGGGTTATATTCACATGCTCCGGAGGCAGGTAGGAACAGGGAGATAGAGGGCTTTGTTCCATGCCTTCCGTTCTCAGGATGGGGCACAAGGCCTCAATTTTGAGATTTCCAGGGGTTGAACATGCTTTGTCTCAACAGCTCTGGAGGCATGTCTCAACATTTAATACTTCACCCTGGCTTGACCTAGATCCTCTCACGGGTATCCAGCTTTACCTGGGTTTGGTATGAAGAGAGAATGATGCCCACTGTGGTCGAGATTGTGCGGCTTTGGTGAAGCTGTTTCCTGAGCTCCTCCCCCCAGCCTTGGCTCTCTGTGTGAAGCAGGGTCTGCTCAGAGCCTGAGCTTCACTTCCTCACACTGCTCTGGGCCTGCAGGTCTCCAATCAAGGCCAGTCGCTCAACACCCTGGGCTCTGCCTTCCTCAACATCATGTGGCCCCACGAGATCGCCAATGGGAAGTGGCTTCTGTACCCCATGAGGGTGGAGCTGGAAGGTGGACAGGGGCCTGGGAAGAAAGGGATCTGCTCCCCAGTACCCAACATCCTCCGCCTGGTGAGGCTTAGGCAGGGCAGGCTGGGCGTGTGGGGTTGTGCTTGGGAGGGATGTCATGCAGCAGGGGGGATCTGTGCGGGGTAGGGGGGTGCAGCGGAGAGGCCATCTCACGATTGCAGTATTTGGAGGGACTCTCACCGCTCCGTCCTCTTCCCTGTCCAGGATGTGGACAGCAGGGATAGGAGGCGGCGAGAGCTGGGGCAGCAGGAGCCACAGGATCCTAAAGAGAAGCTGGAGCCTACCACATCCTGGTGGCCAGTGCCCTCTGCTGAGAAGAAGAGAAACTTCACTCTGGTGAGGCAGGGTGTGGCATAGCCACAGTGGGCTGCACATGTGCTGGAGGGAGCCGGTGCAGGTTTAGAAGGTGTCAAGAAGCTGGGCTTTGGTGGAGATCAGGCAAACACCAGGGACCAGTCAGTCAGACAGTTTGCAGCCCAGCTGGAGGGAAAGCATGCCGGTGAGGCAGTTCCTGACACCTCAGACCCAGTGTCCACTCCAGGGCCGTCTAGGTGGCCAAGCAAGCGATCCTGCATATTTGTATAAAGCATCATTGCATTTTATAAGGGCTGGGATGGACTCAGCCTCTTGCCCCCACCTTCTAAGTGCTGGGATTCCAGGCATTTGCCACCAGGCTCAGTATTCTTTGCTCTCATAGTTAAGACAGTATACACATGAGATTCGCCAAGCTAGCCCCTTCCCACTTTCCCACACAGTTTTAGTATTTAGCTGCTGGTTGACGCTCTGTGTTTGTTCCTCCCAGGGTGGTGCTGACAGTGAGAGTGTGGTACAAATGTCAGTTAGAGACCTTGGGGTAGAGGAAAGCCCATATCCATCCAGCCCTGGATATGCTTGGCCGTTTTCTCTGTAAGCAGTTGGTGAACTCCGTCATATCCTGTCCTTCTGGGCTGAAGCCTCCCCATGCCCCTTTGTTACCTGATTGAGGCTGAAGAACACAGGCAGCTGTGTGTCTGGAACTGCTGCTGCTGGAGTACACATCTAGTCCCACCTGAACTAGTTTCTTTTATTGCTTTAGTTAGAAACAGTTCTCTCTCTCTCTCTCTTTGATTTTTTGAGTCAGGGTTTCTTTTGTTTCCCTGGGTGTCCTGGACTCACTCTGTAGACCAGGCTGGCCTTGAACTCATGGAGATCCACCTGCCTCTGCCTCTTGAGTGCTGGGATTACAAGCATGGGCCACCTCATCTAGTTATTTATTAGTTGTACTTATTTTTACTTCAGAATCAAGCAGAACATTATTCCATAAAATACAGTGTGTTCCTTCTTAGCAGGGTAGAAGATCAAACTAAGGCCTTGTATATGCCAAACAAGCAGTCTCCTATTGAACTACAGCCCAGATCTTCATTCTTTTGTGAGGGGAAGCGATGTCTTTCTATGCAGCCCAGGCATCTATCCAATTCGTAATCCTTTTATTTCTTCTCAGATGCTAGAATTACAGGGATGTGCCCCTGTGTCTGGCTTTATTTATCATTTATTTTTCTGTCTTTCTTTCTTTTTAAAAATGATTTTATCATTATTTTTTAAAATTACTTTAAGTTGCAGCACTTGGGAGGAAGAGGAAGGTGGATCTTTGTGAGTTTGAGGCCAGCCTGGTCTACAAAGAGAGTTCCAGGATAGCCAGGGATACACAGAAAAACCAAAAACCAAAAACTAACAACAAAATTGGTGTTTTGCCTGCATGTATGTCTGTGTGAGGGTGTCAGATCTCCTGGAACAGGAGTTACAGACAGTGGTGAACGGCCGTGTGGGTACTGGGATTTGAACCTGGGTCCTCTGGAAGAGCAGTCAGTGCCCTTAACTGCTGAGCCATCTCTCCAGTCCCTAAAAATATATTTTAAAAAGATTTATTTTATACTTATGAGTGTTTTGCATGCATGTGTACCATGTATGTGCCTGGTGCCGGTGAAGTCAGAAGAAGACATTGGATCCCCTGGAACTGGAGCTATGGACAGCTGTGAGCTACCATGTGGGCTCTGGGAACTGAACACAGGATCTCTGCAAGTGCAGCCGGCTGGCGCTCTTAACTGCTAAGTCACCTCTCCAGCCCCATCACTCGGATTCTTTTTATATAAAATAGAGGCAGGTAGCCTTGCTCCTCAAAAAACTGACTAAAGAGTTTTGAATTACTCAAAGGTAGAAAAGCAAAGGGAGACTAAAAGGTTCCAGAAAGGAGCTAGGGAGATGGTTCAATGGATAAGGGCCCTCGCTGCCAAGCCTGAACACTTGTGGTCCATCCCTGGAGGCACACAAGGTGGAAGGAAAGGCCCAGGTCCTGCAAGCTGACCTGTGTACAGCAGCGTGCTCCTCCCTACTCAGAAATGTTAAAAAAAAAAAAGACTCCAAATTATTCTCAAGCCGTTCTCGTGTGTGTGTGTGTGTGTGTGTGTGTGTGTGTGTGTGTGTGTGTGTACTGTGAATGATGACCAATGGTAACTGTTAGGGTTGAAGTCAGGCTTGGAAGGAAGAGAGTGAAGGTTTTCTGGCCCAGTAGCTTGAGGCAGACTTCAACCATCTGCTCCACCAATAGATTTGTTTCCTTTCCTTTCCTTCCTTTCCTTTCCTGTCCTGTCCTTTCCTTTTCCCCTTCCCTTGCCTGCCTTCCTTCCCTCCTCCTCCTCCTCCTCCTCCTCCTCCTCCTCCTCCTCCTCCTCCTCCTTTTTTTTAAAGAGTCTTACTTTGTAGTCTTGGAATACCTTATATAGACCAGGCTGGCCTCAAACTCACAGAGATCCCCTTGCCTCTGTCTCCCGAGTGCTGGGGTTGAAGGCGTGCGCCACCAAGTCTGGCACCACTGAATAGCTTTGCTAGCTCTGTGACCTGAAGTAGGCTTGTGACCTTCCTTAAGCCTCAGTTTCTTCTTTTGAAAAACACTGATGCCAGACACAGTGACATACATCAGAGCACATAGAGGCCAAGGTAGGATAAGTTTGAGGCTAGCTTAGGCTAGTGAGACTCTGTCTCAAAAAGAAAGCATCTTGCAGAAGATTTGGAGCTTAACTGAGGTAAGTACCTGGTAGTTACTAGGTGCTTAATAACTGAGACAACAGGTTGAGCAGGCATCAGCTCAGGGACTCACTCTGCCTGTTGCTAGGAAATGAAAGACCCACCAGTGTGTTTCAAAGCCAAGTAGTCCAGGTTTGAGATAGGTACTATTTTAGGACAGAGGGTTGGCTTGAGAAGATTTCCTGGAGGAGAGGAGTTTGGGGTCACATGAGGCTCATGGGAAGCATGGCTGACTAGTGGGCCTGTTGGCTCAGGGTCCTACCTATCCTTGTCCCCAGGACTGCGCACAGGGCACGGCCAAGTGTGTGGTATTCAGCTGCCCACTGTACAGCTTCGATCGTGCGGCCGTGCTGCATGTCTGGGGCCGCCTCTGGAACAGCACTTTTCTGGAGGTGAGGGCACCACAGGGGTTCCAGGGTGGGTGTCTCCTGCAAAAATCCCACCAGAGCTTACCTCTACTTCTTCCCCATCCAAATGCAGCGTTCTGTAAATCCAAGCCAGGCAGAAACACACTGTGTGTGCATGGGCACCATTCTGTTTGCAATCTCAGAGGCTGGAGAGGGTTGAGGGGTTTAGAAGGCATCCCCTTCCCTGTTCCCTTAGGAGTACGTAGCTGTGAAATCCCTGGAAGTGATTGTCCGAGCCAACATCACAGTGAAATCCTCCATCAAGAACTTGCTGCTCAGAGATGCGTCCACAACGGTGAGCTGCCAGGCTGGAGGATGTGGTGTGTGGGGGACTCTCCTTCTTCCCAGTCACTCCAGCTTTTCAACTTCTTGTTTCTCAGATCCCAGTGATGGTATACTTGGACCCCATGGCTGTGGTTGCAGAAGGAGTCCCCTGGTGGGTCATCCTCCTGGCTGTGCTGGCTGGGCTGTTGGTACTGGCCCTGCTGGTGCTGCTGTTGTGGAAGGTGAGGCTTGGGAGGGATGGGGCCAGTGTGAGCTAGAATTAGAGTGAGGTGGCCACCTAGCATCTCACACACTCATCCAGCAAGTCTGCCTTGAGCACTTACCCAGCAGGCACCAGGAACTCCATCTGTCCTGAATGCTTCACAGATGCCTCTGGTGCGGATCTTGCCCTTGAGGATTGTGTAGTCTAGTAGGAGTGGGGAACCTTGCAGTAAGGTGTTGAGTCGAGACAATGGGAACTCAGAGGAGGGGAAGGCTTTAGAGGACGTTGCCCCCGAGCTGGGCCTTAGAAGAGGGTGAAGTGGTAGGATCGGGACGTGTGCAGCTGGGATGAGTGGGACTTCCAGAAGGATTGTGGTGGGTAAAGCCACAGGAGTGGGAAAGCATGTTCTGATTTAACGAGAGCGTGGCAGCAGAAGCTGGAAAGGAAGCTGTGATCAAGGCCAACAACTGTGGAGCTCTGGGCAACTGCCTGGAGCTGAGTGGGAACTACCTCATACCAGGCTACACATGGAACCACTCTTGATTGAACAGAGCTGTAGCAGAATCCTGTTGGCTCGACAGGAGAGCACACACAGGCACATGGGACCTCATGCCCCAGCAAGGCCCATCCCCGAGCTGCATGCCACGTGTGGGGTGTGTGCACATCCTCGGGGCTCTGCCCACCTGCTAGTTGACAACTTCGTGTCGAAAGTGAACCAAGTTCTGGAGTGGCACCCATGCTGTTGAGAGCTTGCTCAGTCTTAGGGACAGTTCACACCTTCAGGGTTGGCCTCAGGATGCCTGACCCCTCCATGACTCCCACAGAAAGGAGACAGGACAGAAATAAAGGCCCGCTCCCCCTCAGCGTTCCCATCCTCTGCCTCTTTCCCCTCATCCTTCAACATCCCAGTGTGGCTTCTTCCATCGGAATAGTCCAAGCTCATCATTTCCAGCCAACTATCACCGAGCCCATCTGGCCGTACAGCCTTCGGCCATGGAAGTTGGGGGTCCAGGGACTGTGGGGTAACTGTTGTGTGTGTACGTGTGTATGCAAACCTGTGCATATCTGTGTGTGCATGTGTGTGAGTCTAAGTACAGATCCCAGCATTGGTGGGGGTTTGGGAATGCTCAGGGTAAAGAGTGGAGTATGTACAAGGGCGATGAGGGTCCTAACATCTGAGGTAAGGCGTACTAAGAAAGGTGAGATTCTAAGTGTTGAACATACATAGCCCAGCATGCATGGAGAGTGGGTAGGAGTGTGAGCACGTGGGGTGGTTCCATGCATGTCTTTTCTGTGGGGATGAATGTGCAGAGAAGATTGTGCAAGGAGGTCCCTATGCAGTCTGTGCATGCAGGAGTCTTGGCTATTCTGAGTTTCAGTGTGGAAGGGGCCCAACACCATCTTGGTAGGTGAAGGGTTAAGCTGCTGTATTCCTGGATACAAGGGCCCTGGGCTATGAGAATGCTGTCCACTGTACAAGGACACAGTTGTATATATGAGGTTGGAGGGGCATCATTCTGCATATTTGGGAGGTCTAGGAGGTTTTAAAGCTTGGGTGGGAGAGGAAAGGTTGGGAGGCCCTGACGTCCAGCTTCAAGTCTCTCTTTTAGGGACCAAGGGAAATTTCCTTGGTTTTGCACCTTGGGCTTCCTTCCAATCTTCTACTTGCTGTTAGTGAGAACCTTGGGCCCTAGTACTGATGGTAGCAAGCTGGGGGCTACTCATCGTGCTGGAAGCTGACCAGCCTACATCACTTTTGCTTCAGCTGGTTCTTTCTAGCTCAGAGATGGTGAGGGGCTTCAAGGGGCCCCAGCCCTGCAGGCTCCTCATGGTCTGGCTTGGTGTCCTTATAGCTGGGATTCTTCAAGCGGGCGAAGCACCCCGAAGCCACTGTGCCCCAGTACCACGCAGTGAAGATCCCTCGGGAAGACCGACAGCAGTTCAAGGAGGAGAAAACAGGCACCATCCAGAGGAGCAACTGGGGCAGCTCGCAGTGGGAGGGCTCTGATGCTCACCCCATCCTGGCTGCCGATTGGCACCCTGACGGACATCCTGTGCCAGTCACTGCCTAACTTCCCGTGTCCCAGGCCCAGCCTGTAGGTTCCTTCCACCCTTTCCCAAGATGGCTGCTTGGGATGGAGACAGTGGAGTGGGCTGCTGACATCACATTGGGCTCTGGCAGGCTCTGCTTTCTCAGGAGCACAGATCTCTCCCACCATGAGAACCACCCCTCCAGCTTCCCTTAGAATGCTGTGAGACAAGGGGGCACGTTGGGAATGGGCTGTGGGCATGGTTGGAAGGGCTGGTATGTCCTGAAGCAGGATGGGGAGAAGGGGTTCTGAGCTCCCTCTCTCATCCCCTCCTGTAAAACCTGTCTTCCCCAAAGTGCCTTAGAGGGTCAGGGAGGAGATGGTGTCAGCGTCTCAGGGGCTCTTCCTCCCTAGTCTTCCCTGTCCTCTGACCTTAGTGTGCTGTACCAATCTAGTGGTTTTGTCTATTTATTAAAATGTATTTGACAACAAAATCTCTGGCTGCCTTATTGAACGCTGTCCTCTCATCTTGAGAGTTTCTGCTTCTCTCTGTCCCTCTGAAGCTCAGGACAGAGTGGGCAGTGGGGAGGGAGGCTGAGGTGACCGGACAGGAAATACATGCATTACTTGTGACTGGTTCCAAGGGGCACGTGGATGTAGTCTCAGAAGGGCAGCAGCGAGAACTTCACCACAGGGTCAAGGGAGAGGGAGAATAGAGGACCTACAAGGTGGGTGGGCAAAGTCCAGGGCTTTGAGGCATAGTTTTCCACCCCTGGACAAAGCCGGAAGAAAGCCTCAGTGTGGAAGAAGGCTGAGGACAAGATCAAAGTGCAGCCGTGCCAAGGAGACATTTACCTGACCCTCCTTAGAAATACTGGGCAGAGGGGAGCAGATGGCTTCCTTGGGGAGAGTTACTTCACAGCTTTTCCCATTATGTGGGGCCCAACAGGTAACCACTTAAAGGGAGGGGGCTGCCATTCCATTTGGACCTTAGAGAACTGTGCCCTCTCAATGTCCTTCCAGGTCTCTCTGGTGAGGTGGCAGCCATCCCCGATGTGTTTCCAGGTAGGCTCAAACACTCGCTGCCACAGGAAGGCCCAGCTTTCCTGAGGCTCGGTCACGTGCTCCCAGAAGAACAGCAATCCTCCCTGGGAGGGTGGAAGGAGGGAGTTAAGGTCGGTTATCAGCCCTATCTCGCTCCTTCTGTCTCACCCCACTTCCCTCAGACCCAGCTTGTCAGATCTCTGAAGTAAGAGTTTCTGGCCTGACAGTATGGAACAAACTGCCCCTGACCTCCTGACCTTATCTGGACGCCTAGCTTCTGCCCTCCTCACAGCCATGCAAGGAGCTTCTGGTAACTCGGTGGCCATTGGCTGGCCATGACAGGTCTGTATGGAACAACTAGAATGACCAGTCGGTGGGAACAGGAGCACCTGAGGACTCCTCCAGGTGTGAAGCCTTTGAGGACCGTGACGCGATATTTGTAGTCTACCACGTTCATGCTCAAGAACTTTGAGACTAAGTTACAAAAAGTCACAAAAAGTCTTACTGTTTTTTAAGTAAATTTAAAACTTTGTGTTGGGTTACTTTCACAGCTAACCTGCGGCTGTGGGTCAGACACACCTGCTAGGTACATGATCCCAGCCTCTCCTGAGATTCTGGAGTCCAGCATATCCCAGACATCCCAGGGGTTCTCGCTGCAGCAGGGCTTCCTCAGGTGCTTTCCCTCAGGTGTCCTCCTCGTAGGGGATTTGTTCACTCCTAGACTGAATTACCACCATACTGTGCAGTGATAATTCTCCAGACCACATCTTGTCCTGACTTCCAGACCTAGACTTCTAAGGACCGGGGTGGGTCTCCACATGAATGGCTTAGTGGATCCTGAGACCCAACACGTCCAGAACAGTTTCCTTTCCAGTACGTGGACTTTTCTTCCACCCTGCCTTCAGTGGTGCAAGCCAGAAACTATCCTAAATTCCTTTCTTTCCACACCCAGCTCAAACCTTCACAGACTCTACTCCCCTAACATTTCTACTTTAAGACTTTTATTCTGCCTACATTCTCCACCAGAACACTTTTATTCCCCTATCTTTTCCTGATAACTTCTCACATATCATTAAACTTTCCTGCCTTCAGCGTCTTCCCCAGCTCTCCTCATCCCCATGTTAAGAACTCACCCCTGTGTTTCCATAGTATCCTATTGCGCCCCATCATAGATCTCCTATCCACCGGCAGGTAAATAGGCCTAATTGGCCATTCTAATGGTGTATTCAGCTGTCAGAAGGCTACACCTGCTTCCTCATCCAGGGACCTGAACTCTGGAGTTGCCCACACTGTGGTCACCTGCCCCAGCCACACCACACCCTTCCCCCTTTGCTCACTGGTCTCAGGACTCTGTGGATTTCTTGCAGGACCTTTTTTGGACTCTGCACAGAACACAGCACCAGGGTGCAGACCACCACATCCATGGAACCGTTGGGTAGTTGTTTCATGTCCTCTCCGTAAGCCACGATGAAGCGCTCGTATTGGAGGTGCCTGTTCTCAGCCATGCTCTTTGTCAGGAACTTCTCAAAGTTGGGGTTTGGGTCCACGCAGGTGACCCTGCAGCCAGGTGGGTAGAACTGGAAGTTGGCTCCAGTGCCGCAGCCCAGCTCCAGCAGGGCTACTTCTCTGGAAGTCTCCTGAAGGTCTTTTATCTGGCTAAATAGCTCCCGTTTCTTGCTTTCCATCTTTTTGTTGGACTTGGTTGTTATCATGGCCATAAGGTAGGGGAAATAGGTTTTGCACACGGGCTGCCAGCAGCCCAGGAGAGCCAGCAGGTGCAAGGGTAGGGTCAGGAGCAGCACCAGAAGCTGAAGAAATGGGACCAGGGCATCCATGATACCAGCTCTACACAGCAGGTTTCTTGGAACACTGGCTTTTTGCCTTTGCCCAGACTGGTAGATGAAAGTCTCCCCTCCTCCTGTGACAGGACTTTGCTCCTTGCCTCTGCCTGGCAATTCTTTTTACTGGTTGGAGCATGTGTATGGAATTCTTCCAGAAGCATGGATCACACAGCCTCACAAGCTCTTCAACAAGTTTTATGTGGGTGAAGAATCATAGCAGTTCCTTAGTTACTGTGTTATGAACATGGTTGAGTGTGCTGATTTGTCTCAGAGGGAGTAGGAAGTGTAATTTTAATCCAGCAACATGGCTACTCTGGCTGGAATATAGACATGCCTTTAACACACACCTTTAATTCCTTCGGCTGGAATACAAACACACCCTTAGTACTTATCTTTAAGTCCAAACAATGAAGGTAAAGTTAGTTTGTAGAAGGAAACACCCATGTTTGAAAGTGATGTCTGATTGAGTGGCAAAGTGACAGAGAAATCATTCGGCAGAATCAGAGAAAGATTTGACAGAATAGGATATGGCCAACTTTCATGAGAACAGAGAGGAAAGGGAAGCTACTTAAGGGAGCAGGAGAGAGGGGGTGGGGGGGAGGAGAGACAGTTTTACGGGGAGAGTTTTACAGAGACAGGCTGGAGAGAGAACAAGCTAGACACAGGTGAAAACAGAATGAGCCAGAAAATGAGAAGGAGCCAGAAGATTAGAACAGAATGGTAGAGTTAGTTTCAGGCCAAGCAGAGCAATTCAGTCAGAAGCTGAGAGAAGGCAGTTTGAATCAAGCAGCTTGGAGAGGCATTTAATTTTTAAAATTACATTAAAAAATCACATTTTGTTGTTGTTGTTGTTGTGTGTGTGTGTGTGTGTGCGCGCACACTGGGAATGTGGAATTCAAAAGACAACTTGGGATCATTTCTTTTCTTCACCCATGCGGTTCTCAGTGTCAAACATAGGTTGTCAGGAACCTTCACTGGCTGAGATACCTCACCTGCCCTCTTTCTCTTTTAAAGGATGTGCAATCAGATACAGTATTGGTCTGAGGATATGGCTCAGTTGTAGAGTGTGTCCTTAGAAAGCACAAAATCCTGTGTTTTATTCCCACCCCTGCACAACTGTGTACAGTCCAGCACATGCTTAAAACCTAATACTCAGGAAGTGGAGGTAGAACTCCTTTTCTTTTTTTTTTTTTTTTGGTTTTTCGAGACAGGGTTTCTCTGTATAGTCCCTGGCTGTCCTGGACTCGCTTTGTAGACCAGGCTGGCCTCGAACTCACAGAGATCCGCCTGCCTCTGCCTCCTAAGTGCTGGGATTAAAGGCGTGCGCCACCACTGCCCGGCCGAACTCCTTTTCAAATGTTCCTTTCCCTTCTGTTCTGTGTGTGAGCTATCCTGAAGCCCTGACCTTCTGTTC
>CAJQZJ010001344.1:1020400-1041872 GCA_907164525.1 Lophiomys imhausi
AGTGAGCACAGTCAAGCCTGGACCTCCTAGACGGAATGGTAGGACAGAAGGTGGACCTCCTAGACGGAACGGTAGGACAGAAGGTGGACCTCCTAGACGGAACGGTAGGACAGAAGGTGGACCTCCTAGATGGAACGGTAGGAGAGGCTGGTCAGTGAGCACAGTCAAGCCTGGAATCTCGTAAGGTGTGGGCCTGGGGCGGGGATTGGGGCTGGGCCCTCAACTTGGAGGGTCAGGGCTCAGTGAGCATCAGGAATGGGGCAAGGCTTAGGGTCGGGATAAAGGTCAGGGTCTGTAAATAGCTACAGCAAATACCATTCTGGCAATCCAAGGCAATACTTGCAAATTTCAAAGGTGTGGATGTTAGAACTCCTTGCATTATACTTTTAGGTTTCTTCTTGTCATGAGGACACAGGGGCCATGGGTAAGAGTGACTGAAGAGTTTACGGCTTGCAGAACCTTGAGTTTTTCTCATGTTAAATGCATTATGTGTACTGTGTGACTCCCTGCTTGAGGCTCTTTTGAGTTCTAAAATGATGTTTTATTATTCTCACCAAAAATAATCAAGGTCACTAGATATGAGGTTACAACAGGATGTACTGCATGTGTTAGAACATGCTACAACTCCATTTTCCCTTTTGTCAGAGAGCGATACAGTGTAGGCTATAGTTTTGAGTTGCACCTATAGCCTGGAAGCCCCCGAGAGACTCACAATACCTAACCAAGCAGCTCAGCCTTAATTCAATGATGTTAGGGTTGGTATCCTTCAAGGAATAGGGTACAGATGTTAACATTAGGAATGATATGGGGTTTCTAGAGCTGGGTAGTGGTGGTGCACACTAATTCCAGCACCCAGGAGACAGAGGCAGGTGGATCTCTGAGTTTGAGGCCAGCCTGGTCTACAAATTGAGATCAAGGATAGCCAGAGCTGGACAGAAAAATACTGTCACAAAAACAAAAACAAAAACAAGAAAGGGACATGATGCATGATTTCTTAATACAAAGCTAAGTTTTATTGACGGGTGAAAAATTAACCTACGCTATGACCAAGTGTGTTTGCTTATGTGGCTTGGCTGCAACACACATCTCTGTACGTCAAATGTGGAACTGGAGCTAGTTCCTCCCTGATTAGGGTCTGATGAAATCTGGACAAAGTTCTGGTATGACTTGCTTAAAACCTGGAGTTTGAACAGGGATTGAGAGAAAGAAAACGTCTATATGAAACTGTTTTCTCTAAAAATCTCAGATGGGCAAGGGCTCTTTTGCTTGCGTGATACACAGGGTGAGTTATACAGAGAAGGCTACAATTTCTAGTCTCATTTTGGAGTGATGTTTCCTGGGCCAGATGAGGAAGGAGCAGTGAATAGGGATAACTTATTCTCGGCCTTCACAGGAAGCAGGGTACCAATAGGACTGGAATACAGACAGGGCTGAGGAGGACACACATCCCCACTCCCCAGGGCTTTGTTATGAGGATCCAATATTGAGCAGAAACTGTCCTGACAGGAAAGAATGAGACTAACTGATCTGAATTCTCATCCTTTTCCTCCTATAGGGGAGCAAAGAACTCCCCAGTGAGGCAGAAAGGAGAGGTCATCTTGACCTGAGGATGGCCTGTGTTCATGAATGGCCTCAAGTAACTGCTAATATTAATAAAGACACGTCGCCACTGAATTTTGTATTATATTTTTCTCATTGTGACAAAATGTCCAACAAAACCAGCTTAATGAAGGAAGGAGTTGAAACTGGCTCACAGTTTAAGAAAGGGTTCAGTGCACTGTGAGGGGAAGCCACGGTGCCAGAAATGTGAGGCAGCTGGTCACATTGTATCTATAGTCAGGAAGGGGAGTTGAATGCTGGTGTTCAAAACCCTCCTTCTCCTCTTTATTCAGTCAGGACCCCTTTCTAGAAATTCTCCCATAGACACGTTAGAGATGTGTTCCATAGATTCTAAATCCAATAAAGTTGATAATGAAGTCTAATCATCATATATTTCTCATTATATTAAACATTTTGGCTGGTGGTGGCTCACAGCTTCAATATCAGAACTCACATCCCATGCTACAGAAGCCAGCCTGGTCTGTACAGAGAGTTCCAGGCCAACCAGAGCTGAAGAGTGAGGCCTTGTCTCAGAAAACAAAACAAAGCAAAAATTTGGTTGGGGAACTGGAGAGATGGCTCAGCAGATCAAAATCCTAGTTTGATTCCCAGTGTCTATAAGAGTAGTTCACAACCATCTGTAACTCTATGAGATCCAACACTCTCTTCTGGCCTCTGTGGGCATCTACACACATGTGGCATTCACACACACAGACACACACACAGAGGCACGTAAACATAAAATAATTTAAGAGGCAGGGAGATCTCTGTGAGTTCAAGGCCAGTCTGGTCTAGGTAGCTAATTCTAGGTTAGCCTGGTTTACAGAGTGAATCCCAGGGCAGTCAGGGCTACCTAGTGAGACCATGCCTAAATAATATTTTTCAAGCAAATAAAAAAAAGTGGTTGGCTGGAAATAAACATCTAAAGGGCAGCACTATCAGCTTCTTGCTGAGATTGCTTTATTTTAAATATGTCTACTGCATGAAAAAGGGGGACGTCTAATTCTTTGTCTCTCTGCCTGCCACACCGTTTATAGACAGAATGTGAAATCAGCTGTGGCAGTTGTAAATGTTGCTCACGGAGCTGAAAACTGTGTTTTCTTTTTCAAGACAAGCACTGAACCACCTCGAAAAGCAGTGAGTGACAAACTCAGGGGCTCTAGCTCCGAGGCGCCCCTCAGAGTTGGCTTTGGTCTCATGGTGGAGCTGTTGGACTTCCTTGCCCTTGGCACCCTGGCTCTGGGGAGACAGGGACACCTTAGCTCTGTGGCCTGATGAATGCTGACTGAGTTCTTGAGGAAAGCTTTTCTTTTGGGGTTGTTTCTCTGACTCTCTGATAAAAATGTAAATTTTATTGTGTATGTTAAGTCATACAGCATATGGTATGCAATGATACATCTAGATAGTAAAATAGCAAGTTAACATACCTATCGTTTCATTCGTTTCCTTTCGGTGTGACTAGAGTGGCTAAAATCTACTCATTTGGCAAAATCCGTGAGTACAGTGTAATATTAGCCATAGGCTTCATGTTGGGTGTTGGATCTGTAGGCGGGTAGAACTAGTCTGTTAATTTGTAGCCGTTGACCTACATAGCCCTATTTCCTCCCTTCTAGTCTACTGGGGTAACTACTCTTCTAAAAAGTTTTGAGAGCTGGACGTGGTGGTGCATGCCTTTGATCCCAGCACTCTGGAGGGAGAGGCAGGATGATCTCTGTGAGATCAAGGCCAGTCTTGTTTACATAGTAAACTCCAAGAGAGCCAGGACTACAAAGAGAGACCCTGCTGGAAAAAAAAAAAAAGATTTGAGGGCCCAGTTTGGGGAGTACACGTTGGTGGCAGAGGCAAGTGGATTTCTGTGAGTTGAGGTTAGCCTGTTTATATAGCAAGTTCTAGACCAACTCAGGCTACATAGTAAGACCCCGTTTCAACAAATAAACAAAGAACATGCATGTTTCTGTTTGTGTTTGTGTGTGTGCACTCGAGCGTGTGTGTGTGTGTGTGTGTGTGTGTGTGTGTGTGTGTGTGTGTAATGAACCAAAGATATATCAATCCACAAAGTGATTCGCTGCCTGTTTCTTAGAGAGAAGTCTGACTGTCACAGAGCCGTGACCACAGTGGTATTTAATGAGTCTCACTCACTCTCCCCCTTTCCCACCTTCCACCCTTGAAACCTCAGACCCACTACAACGGGTCTGCCGATGACTGCAGGTGGCAAGCAGGCTTCATGCTTCTTGGAGCTCATCTGCAGGGAAGGGTCACTATTTGAGAAGGGAGAAGGGACAGCCTCATTCACAGGCTACTGTTTATCTGGTCACCTCAAACAGACAGTGGCAATTTTAAACTTGTCATTGCCTGGTAGTGCTATTCACTGAAGCAACAGACGACTGGCCAGAATTCATGAGGAAAACCTAGGGATGTCCCGAGGGTCTTTTCGCAGCTCTTATTCAGGGGACCTTGTGGCAGCACACAAATGCACTTGCCATCTCTCACCTCTTGGCTCACCTTGAGGGGCTGCTCAAGCAGGAAGTGAATTCCAGGTTAGAGGTCGAGCCAGCTAGGGTCCTGAAGGCAACAGGTACAGCACCCTCAGCAAAGGGTGAGGCACCTGACAGGACGCTAGAACCATCTAAGGAAATCTCTATTCCGTGCTTTGACTGTGAAGCTAGCCAGAGACTCTAGTGGTCACACATGGCAAAGGGTAGAGACTTCAAAACCAGTTCAGGAAAGACACAGACAAGAAATACACCCTCAGCTGATGAGCTATCTCTCCAGTCCCATAGGAATAATTTCATCTTACCATTTTTGCTTGCTAGTACACTCACTTAATAATAGACCCCTAAACGTATTAAGCAAAATCCAACAGAGTTGAAGAGACAAGTAATCAATCTAACACAATTAGTTGGCAATTTATAAATCCCACTGTTTTCTTTGTAGACAGTGTCTTCCATAGCCTAGACTGGCTTTAAACTTGCTATGCATCCAAGGATAACCTCGAACCTCTGATCCTCCTGCCTTTATGTTCCTGGTATTGGAAATACTGGCATGTACCATACGCTTGGCTTTATGTGGTGTTGGGGGAAGGTAAGCCAGGACTTTGCCTATGTTGGAGAAGTTCTCTGCTAACAGTGCCATATCTCAACCCTACATTCCACTTTTAATAATGGATAGAACAAGCAAGCATAAGATAAACTGGGATGTAGAAGACCCGAATAGAACTACAGATGCACCTGCAGGATGTACCTGTTCTTTTCTGCGCTGGGAACAAACCTGGGACTTTAGACATGTCAGGCAACAACTGAGCCCATATCCCTGGTCCTATACAGTTTTCAAATATGAAACATTCTTCATGATAGACCACATATTGTGCCATAATATAAGGCCCAAAAGATTTAAAATGATTGAAAGTATGCAAAATAGATTCCCTGACCATGTGAAATAAATAATGAAAGCAATCAACAACAGAAGGAAAATTGGGATGTTCTCTGTGTTGGTTTGAATGAGGATAGCCCCATAGGGCTACTGGAGTGCTTGGTCACCGGGGAGGGATACTATTGGAAAGGATTATGACAAAGTGTGACTTTGTCGGAGGAAGTGAGTCACTGGGGTGGGTTTTGAGGTTTCAGAAGCCCAAGACAGACCCAGGGGCTCTAGCTCTTCCTGCTGTCTGTGGATCCGGCCGTAGAACTCTCAGCTCCTTTTCCAGCACCACGTCTGCCTGCGTGCTGCCATGATGACAATGGAGTAAACCTCTGAACTGTAAGCCAGCCCCAATCAAATGCCTTCCTTATAAGAGTTGCCGTGGTCACGGTATCTCTTCACAGAAAGAGAATAAGTGACTAAGACAGAAGTACTGTGCTGGGTAGTTCAATGTTAAACTGACATAAAGTCATCTGAGAGGAGGAAATGTCAAAATGCCACTATAAGATTGGGGTGTAGGCAAGCCTGTAGGCCATTTTCATATTAGTGATTGATGGGGGACAGCCCAGCACATTGTGGGTGGGGCCATCCCTGGGCTGTGGTCCTGGGTTCTATAAGAAAGCAGGCTGAGCAAGCCATGGGGAGCAAGCCAGTAAGCAGCACCCCTCCTTGGCCTCTGCATCAGCTCCTGACTCCAGGTTCCTGCCCTGCTTGAGTTCCTGTCCTGACTTCCTTTGATGATGAACAGTGATGTGGAAGTGTAGCCCAAATAAACTCTATCCTCCCCAAGTTGTTTTTGGTCACGGTGATTCATTGCAGCAATGGAACCTCTAGCCAAAACATTCACCATGTGTAGATGCTAAGTGATCTATTCCTAAGTGGGTCAGGAAAAATGTTTATAGGTGTAAACATCTCTATATTAAACTTTCTCAAAGCTAAAACATTTCCATGTTTCTAATGACATTATCCATAATGTGAAAACACAATCAGTAGAGTAGTATATGAAACTTATAACTTAGAAGAGATTTGTGTCCAGAATACACAATGTTATCTTACAAGTCAATAATAAAATGAGAAATAACTTAATTAAAAAAATAGGGGCAGGGGGCTGGAATGACTGCTCAGTGCTTAGGAGGGCCCACTACTACTCTTGTAGTAAATTCCCACTGGACAATCCAGTGGCTCACAACTGCCTGTGATGCCAGCTGCAGGAGATTCGTTACTCTGTTCTTCTTGTGTACATACCCCCATATACTTATAAACTGAAAAAAAAAAAGTTAAAAAAACAGAGGAGGGGATTTCGGGTGTTTTTCCAGGGGAGATACATTAATAGCCTTAAGCACAGATGATCAGCATCATCCACCATTAAGGAGTGAAGATAATGACATGGCACTCATACTCACTGAGATGATTAAAATAAAGACAATAGGGCTGGAGAGATGGCTCAGAGGTTAAGAGCACTGGCTGTTCTTCCAAAGGTCTTGAGTTCAATTCCCAGCAACCACATGGTGGCTCACAACCATCTACATTGAGATCTGGTGCCCGGGCATATATGTAGACCAAATACTGTATACATAATAAATAAGTAAATAAATGAGTGTTTAAAAATAATAAAAAAATAAAGACAATAACAAATACAATGAGGACATGGGACAATTAGAAGCCAATTCACCATTAGTGGGAATGTAAAAAAAGTACAGCCATTCTGGAAAACTGGGTGGCAGTTCCTCAGGACACCAAGCTAGAGCTTGGCTCAACAATTTTATTCCTGGGCATGTATCCAAGAAATTTGAAAACATTGGTTTACACAAAACTTGTACATGGATAGTCACAGTAATTGCTCATAATAGTCCCATGTGTAATCAGTTCACATGCTCACAAATTGGTGAATGGATGAATAAAGTGTATAATGCATCCAGTTCAAATGCTCACGAATTGGTGAATGGATGAATAAAGTGTAATGCATCCATATACTGAGTATTATTTGGCAATAAAGAGATTGAAGCGCTCACACATGCTATGTTGGTGGACCTTAGCATGGAGGATTCTCAAAAATCTAAAACAAATCTCTCATATGACCATTCAACATGTCAGTCCACAGATACTTGCTCAGCCATGTTCATTGCCGCCCTAGTCACAATAACTGGGGAATTGAAACAACCTAAATGTCCTGCAAAATATCAACAACTAATGAAAATGCGGTACATACACACAATGGAATTCTATCCAACTGCAAATAAGATTCTGAAAGTTGCAGGAAAATGGGTAGACTGAGAAAGGATTATATTGAGTGAGTGAGCCCAGACCTGGGGGAAAAACGTCTCACATTTTTTTCTCATCCTGTGGTTCCTAGCTCCAGATCTTCAGGGTGAGTGTGCAATGTGGAGTAGCCACAAAACCCAAGAAAATATGATGGTGTCATGGTGGGGTACTTGAGAGGGGGATAGAAGGATACAGGAGATATTTAGCAGGAAGCTATAAAATGGGGAGAGGCTCCAGCTGGGGAGGAGGGAGAGTGGGCAACACAAAAAGGGGTAAGTCAAAGGGCAAGTCACACCAAGGCTGTTGAAAAAGCCTCGAGGAATATTATTTTATTATAATTACCTCAAATTGTACACAACACATACGATTGTATGTGTAAACACATATGCACACACATATATTTAATATATATATGAAAGTTAATGAACTTACAATGCTCCCCCATAAGGACCATAGATGAAGAAAGGCCCCAGTATTAGGCATGGGAAATCTTTCAAATCATTGGCCAGGGTAGTCCAGACAACTCTCAAGGCAATACAGAATCACGTGGCCCTTTGTTGTCTCTCAGAGGTTGAATGTGATTGCTGAGACACCACATACTTAGGACCGGGACTTGGATTATTGGAGCTGGATCTAACCTGAACGCCTCCTTCCTGTGGTCTTACTTCCACGGTATCAGAAAATACTATGCAAGCTGCCAAGGGAGGGAAGCAATTAATGGTACAACACCTATCCAGTGACCAGCATAGCAAGATATCCCTGAAGATACAATAAATGGCACTTGTATGTTGGTGTCTAATTGGGCTTAAGGCATACTCTGTAGGAGGGAAATCGCTCCTGGTACCAGAAACTTAG
This sequence comes from Lophiomys imhausi, assembly GCA_907164525.1. Classification (NCBI taxonomy): domain Eukaryota; kingdom Metazoa; phylum Chordata; class Mammalia; order Rodentia; family Muridae; genus Lophiomys; species Lophiomys imhausi. The sequence continues at coordinate 1,028,534 of CAJQZJ010001344.1, forward strand.
CCAACTTTCCCAGTGAGATGGATCTTCATCACTGCCCCTTCCCTAGACCAGCGTAATTCCTTTCTACATAAGGATAAGATTTAGAACTTATAAAGGATGTATACTTTTGATGAACTACCACCACTCCTCTAAAGAGCTTCTCTCTAAAGTAAATGGAGACCATCACAAAACCCTACAACTGGACACGGGGCAGAGATCAACAGATTGTGTGTGGTGGGGTCCAGGCCCCAAAGGCACACCTACACCATAGTTCCCATGTTTGTGGTACAGGAAGCATGGTGGAAGAGGGGAGAGAAAGACTTCAAGAGAGAATAGCAGGAAGTCTGTTGTGAAAAGTCCCTCAGAAATGGCTGCACAAGCCCAGCATGGTGGCGCATGCCTTTAATCCCAGCACTCGGGGATCTCTGTGAGTTCAAGACCAGCCTGGTCTACAGAGTTCAGGACAACCAGGGCTACACAGAGAAACTCTGTATTGAAAAGCCAAAAAAAAAAAAAATGGCTGTGTGATCAAGACACAAACAATGGTAATATCACTGGACATGTTAACGTGGAAAGGAGAAAATTTTACCAGGTCTCACTCTTAGGCAAAGAACTGAAGGCAACTAGTGACTGGGAGGGAGAATTATCGAGAATTAGCTTCTCCTAGGATGAGGCAGGTCAGTGGTGGCCAGCCGAGGCTTGGGGAGGGAGAAGAAAGGGGAGAGGCTGCTCTGTGGACACTTCCTTTTGGCTTCACGAAGTTTCCAGAACTGGTTAGTGGTGATGGTTATATGATCCTGTGAATCTTCTAAGAACCCACTGACTTGAATATGTTAAAGGAATGGATTTTATGCTCCTTATATTATGCCTCAATAAAACAGTAAAAAAATAATAAAAGCAAAAGCAAGAGTCCTTTTCTTGCCTCTCTCCATCAAAGAAGAAATAGGAACAGCAGTTTTATTCCAGTTCTCAACTGGCAGAGGGGGTTGTTCCCCAGGAGACGCTTGGCGGCATCTCTAGATATTCTGGTGTTACAGTTGGTGGGAAGGCTGCTACTGACATCTAGCGGTGAGGGGACAAATGTTCTAGAATGTGTGGGTCCAATGGGTGAGGAAGGAGCAGAGCGCTGGGTGCATCTGGTGCTTCCCACGGAGGCCAAGGTACCACCTTTGCTGCTGTGGCACCCGCTCTGCTAGGGGCAACTGTTAGATCGAGCCCAGAAAATCATCTCTTCAGGACCGCCCTCGGGAGAAACTTGCATCTATCTGATCATAGTTCTGAGGATAGCTGTTCTATTTTTTCTCACTCAGAGCTGTTCTATTTTATCTCACAGACGCTGTTAGCTCTGGAGTGGACTAGACTGAACCTGAACCTTTTTAATTATTCAACAAGTATTTATTGATAACTATATTTACTTATAAACATTCACTTAACTACTAACCCTATGAATGACTACAACCCCTATGACCTAACCACTAAACCTATTGATAACTATTACAACTATTTTTGTAATCTTTTAGAAGGATACAGTCTCTGGGGCAGGTCCTCAGTTGTCAGGAACACAGTCTCTGGGGTAGACCCTTTAATGCACTTAGCATTCTTTATTCTGGAATATCTCAGACGTAGATCCGTCAGGGTAAATTGGCTATGGCGACTTCACCTTAAATAAGGCTTGAGGCTTTCTTCTCTCTGCCGCTCTGCCTCAGTCTTTAAAGCTGGCCACAGTTCTGTTTAGGCCACTGTTCGGACAGGTCAAACCCCTCTAGGCAAAAGCTGAGCCACAGGGTTTAGTCCTTGGCCTTTTGATGTTTTGCTGAGGCTTTCTCTGCTTACCAGCTTCTTTCTGCCTCAGGGAGATCTGGCTGTCAGTTCACCAACACTTTCACCATCAGAGGATACAAACTACTTGTCCTTTCTAGCATCAGACTGGGCTCTGCCCACTTAGCAGCTGAAAACAATGCCAGGCCATAAACCTGTTTTTAGTCCATAGGGTCTTTCTTTGTTTCACCTGACTTCATCCTTGTTTTTTGTCCATAAGCTGATAAGCTAATTGCCCACAGCCAAGTTGATCTTGATGCCCCGGATTAAGAGACTGTATCAGAAACTCCTAGATATTTACTAAATCTAATTTATATTAATCTAACTCCCCTTACAATAGACTGTCCTTTTGGAGTTGGCTATTAGGCAGTTTTAGTTCCAATCTGGGGCCCACCCATATGAAGGGCATAGGTCTTAGGATGTTTTTCAGTTTTCTTCCTGACTCCATCTTGTATCACTACTTTAAAAAATTATTTTAGGTGAACTGGCCCTGAGAGCTGGAGAGTTGACCCTGCCTCCTGCCGATGGGGGCACTGGGTGGCCTAGCTGGAGGAGTGTGAGCAGGTGGGCTGACCAGCTCAGCTACCACCAGGCACGATCCAGGGCTCTGAATTGGCCCACCCCAAAATCTATATTATCTGCACACAACCAGTTGGTACTCATGAAAGGGTCAGACCTGCTGTTCCAAAGCTGCAGGATCTCCATGACACAGGGCAGCAACAGGATGACTGGGAGGAGGCCTGGTGAGGATCCAGTATTGATGGTGTCACAGAAGCCAGAGACCTTAAAGCAGACCAATGACTCATTGCAATGAACATTTGGGACACCCTGTGACACACCACAGCTTCCAGGACGAGATGTTTTCTATGTTTTGTTTGTGTGTATGTTTTATTTCGGGGGTGAGGTTGCAAGGGCGAATGGCGGATGTGAGGGGACGAGGAGATAGATGAGCGGGACAGGAGTGCATTATGGGAAATTCACAAAGAATCAATAAAAAATATTTTCTTTCTCTTCTGTTTCCAGCTTTAAATCTTCACCACATTGCTGTTTTATAGGTATGCTGCACATCTGGAGTGAGTAAGTAAATATAGTTAGGGCTCTCGCTGTGCCACCAGGTGGGAGGCATATGGCACAGCTGGGGTGATGAGAACTGTGCCTGCCATAGATAATCTCTCCACAGGCTGCCTTCTCTCCAGCTCCAGGAGCCTGGGCGCTGGCTACAAGGCAGGTGTGAGGGAGCAAGTAGTGAGTGTTTTGAGGCTGTGCAGTACAACGGTCTCCTGATGTTGGACAGATCTGAGTGTTCAGAGGACGAGCAGCAGATACCCGCACAGATCTAGTTGGGAAGTAGAGGTCCTCAATGGGAGCAGAGCAGCGGATGTTAAGGGATGTTGTGTGCCGGGAGCTAGGAATCTGGCCTCCGGATTTCAAGCCTCAGTTCCACTTACTTGGCCACAACTTTGCAGACACTGGGCTCTTACCTTTCCTGCCACTGAAACAAGGCGGCAATAAACACCTTTGAGGCCCAACACTAGGGCAAACATGAAGACCAAACCGGATATTACTCAAATGCTACGTTCATTGGCAGAAAACTTTTCTTGTTTTTAAGTGTTGAGGGGCAAAAATAATTATGAAGTTACTGTGGCAGTAATTACCTGCGACAAATGAGGGCATAGCCATACAGCACAGCAGTAATTACAGCCACAGAGGCCCTGGGGGCTATGGAGCTGGGGAGCAGGCTGTGAAGGAGACAGGAAACTGAGGGTGACCTCAGGGAATTAATTAAAACTCAGCTCAGCAGCTTTAGGGAGAAAGTATTTGCTAGTCGTTAGGTTACATCTGGAAGGAGGCAAGTTATGGGTAGATATGATCTGGGGTGGAGTGGCAGGAGAGAGAGAGAGAGAGAGAGAGAGAGAGAGAGAGAGAGAGAGAGACTAGTAGTTGGCCCACGTTCTCTCAGCAGCTCTTATTGTCTGTGAGATTGCCACTTGCCGATTTCATGAAACAAACAAGCAAACAAACCTACCTCAGCCCAGCAGAGGCAAGAAGGCAATGGCTTTTCCAGGTGCGTGTGTGCGCGCGTGTGTGTTTTATGATCTCTTGGGAAAAGTCCAACATAACAGCACTGTTTTAGACTCTTGAGGAAATCTTTAAAAAGTTTGTTTTTGAATCATGTTTGCTGAAGTATGAACTTATGTGTAATAAAATTGTCACTTAATAGTACAAAATTTGGCAAATGCATAGTCATGCAACCAAAATCAGTATGTAAACTCCACAATCACTCATGTCCCTTTTCAGTCAACCCTTCCCTGACCTATTAAAATCAGTGATGTGCTTTCTGTCAGAACGATCACACACCATCACTAAATAGTCTCTTGTAGGAAAATGTGGGTGCATAAAAAATAACCCCAAAGCAAGTTGTAAAAGTCAAATACTTTTAAATAAATTTTCTTTAGTACTCTAATGAAATGAAGCCTGCTTTAAATTTTATATATGCCCCAATGGCAATATGTAAGACCACACTGTAAAGGAATGCATGCATACACGTTCATACACACATATATAAAATCTCTAGAACAGTGGTTCTCAACCTGTGGGTCATGGCCCCTTTAGTAAACCACTATCTTCAAAAATATTTACATTATGATTCATAAAAAATTTACAAATATGAAGTAGCAACAAAAATGATTTTATGGTTGGGGGGGCCCACCACAACATGAGGAACTGCATTAAAGGGCCGCAGCATTAGGAAGGCTGAGAACCGCTGCTCTAGAATAATCAAAAGGATGAAAACTTACACAACTCTTGTAAATTAAAGCAGCTTACTCATAAAGTTGTCTTAAGACAGATATAAAATAGCTCGTTCAGTTAGAGGGAATTGTTCTAACCCTGATCTTGAACTAAATATTGGTCACCTTTGTAACCTAGATTGAAGACAGCCGTTGGGGTTAGTACGAAGGCAAGTGTTGGGCTAGGGTGGCTCAGAGACAACTTTAAATATTGGAACTGAATCCTTTAAATAACAGGTCTGGATTCTACAGAACTTCTCTAAGGGAGCAGCTCAGCTGCAAGGCCGAGGCTCAGGGTTCTCATAGAAGCTCCTATGTATGCAACCAGGACTGCCTCAAAATCCACCCTTGTTCCTGCTGTGGAAAGAATGAGGAAATCCCAAGCCATGATTCTGTATGCAGGTACATTTGGCATATATTTTTTAAAAACTATTTTATCAGGTTCTTAAATCTCTCTTTACCTTCCTTCCAACTTTTACTCCTTCCAACTCCCCAATACTAAGTAGGAGAGAAAGAAGGTTAGAGGGGAAAGGGACAGGGTCTCTTTGAGCTACTTCCTGGTGATTAGGGTCATAGAGTTCTTTGGGGGCGATACCGGTCTCAGTTGTCAGGATATCTAGCAAACCAGCAACAGCAAACACAGCAGCCAACAGCCAGGGGAACTACAGCAGTGAGAGCAGCAGCCGCTTCCTTCTTCACAGTGGCCTCTTTTCCCTGTCCCTCTCTGGGCTCTGGCATTTACACCCTCTCCAGAGTCCTCAGAATTAAACTCTCTGCAGCTGTCAAAACCACACCCCTGCTAGAGACAATCATAGTTAACAGCTGTGGACAACTGAAGACGCCCCAAATCCCATAGCTGGGATTAGAACAAGAACATAGTCACATAACTGGCTTTGTTTATTTTTGTTTTCTTTGAGGCAGGGTTTCTCTATGCAGCCCTGGGTGTCCTGGACTCTCTTGGTAGACAAGGCTGGTCTCTAATTCACAGGGATCCATCCGCCTGCCGCTGGAATTGAAGGCGGCCGCCACCACGTGGCTCCATAACTGGGTTTTTAAAGAAACAAAAGCTCTCACCATAGGCACATACCCCTGTTTTCTTGAGATGTGCCTGACACATCACACACAGCCCTGCTGCGCTGCTCAGGCATCACTTCTAACTTCTAGCCTCTAACCTCGAACCCTGTGGCGGCGGCCAGTCGCTGCTGGTCCCATCTCTGTTCCCATCGCTCTTCAGTTCCCGATCCGTGCCTCTTGCCACGTCCGTCCCTCCAGCAGTGCACATTCCAGACCCTGCACCACTCACCTGCAGAGCACACCTCCCACTTGAGGTGAGAGTGAATCTGCTCTGAGTGAGCAAACTGTTTCCAGAGCGCCCGGGGCCTTGTCCTGCGCCTCCTCATACCTCCTACTTGGCTCTCAGGCACTCAGGGAATGCTTGCCTTGGGGACATTGGCAAACTCTGTCTAACTCTGGCCTAGTGTAATCCTTCTGGCAGAGCTAAGGTATTCTAAGAAGAGACTCTTGCGTCCTTAGGCAATCAGACTGTTAAAACAATGGTTCCCCGCAGATTGGCTTTTCCCCAGGACAAAAGCAGAGGCTTGGTAACCGTCGGAGGGGAGCTTGTCTCCCAGATATTTAAAGCAGTTCTGAGTCTTGTTAGGCGCCTTGTAAATGGGGTTGGAGCTGAGCCAATAGTGATGGTGGGCCCGCACCCCGATGAGGACTGCTTAGTTACGCACAACCCCTTGCTTTCCACTTAACCTAACCCTCACCTCAGAGTCTCAAAGACATCCGTCTTTGGCCTCTTTGTTCCTCCTCCCAGTGAGGTCACACTGGTTTCTTTTTTGGATTTTTTTCTATAACTTTTCTACCTAATTGTCCTACAGTGGATGGGCAGCCCAGCCTAGCTTGTTGGGGGCCCAGGCTTTCACTCTAACTCAGTAACAGTGCTTTTCTTTCTCCTCCTCCTCTAGTCATTGCTTGTACCCTCTTCACCTCTCCACTCTCATGTGCAGGAGTGAGTCCTGTGACTGAGGCGGCAATGTGGGAAAGGCCTCTGCCCTGCAGGGGCTTGTGGCTTGAACCCTAGTGGGCTCGTGTGGCCCTCTGAGCTGATGAACTTTAGAGAGCATGTTCCAGGGATCCTGCACAGGATGAAGCACCCTCAGTCTCTAGGGGGCCCAGTAGTAGTGATGTGTACCACTTACTTCCTCTCTCTCTCCCTAAACCTTGATCCCTGTCTCCAACCTGAAAGTCTGTGATAGGACTGGTGCTGACGGAGAAGCTGCCGCTCCCGGTGGCGACTTCTCTGGTGTTTCCTGTGAGGCTTGTGTGACCTCAGACAAGGTACTTTGTCTCCATCTCCCCGGCTTCCTCATCAGCCCAGCGGGCATATTTACATTGTGCTAGACTTTTAGGAGGTGATTTGTGCTGAGTGCCTGTACATGACAGGCGTTACTCTGTAGTTAGGGAATGTCCTAGGAAAGTCACATGTGTGCATGTACACACACACATTACCTGCATGATGACACACATACAGAATTATGAAACTGAACTTTTAAAAATTATTCAGCTATTATTTATTAGTAACTATATTCACTTATAACAAATATAAATACCTACTTAACTACTAACCCTACAAATGACTACAACCCCTATGACCTAACCACTAAACCTATTGATAACTATTACAACTATTTTCATAATCTTTTAGAAGGATACAGTCTCTCGGGCAGGTCCTCAGTCGTCAGGAACTCAGTCTCTGGGGTAGACCCTTTAATGCACTTAGCAGTCTTTCTTCTGTAATATCTCAGACGTAGATCCGTCAGGGTAAATTGGCTATGGCAACTTCACCTTAAATAAGGCTTGAGGCTTTCTTCTCTCTGGGAGACCTCAGCCAACTTATTTCCTTTGTATCAGCAACTCTGCCGCTCTGTCTCAGTCTTTAAAGCTGGCCACAGTTTCGTTCAGGCCGCTGTTTGGATAGGTCAAACCCCTCTAAGCAAAAGCTGAGCCACAGGGTTTAGTCCTTGACTTTTTGCTGTCTTGCTGAGGCTTTCTCTGCTCACCAGCTTCTTTCTGCCTCAGGGAGATCTGGCCATCAGTCCACCAGCACTTTCTCCATCAGAGGATACAAACTCGTTGTCCTTTCTAGTGTGAGGACTCGCTAGCATCGGAGCTCTCTAGCATGGGACTCTCTAGGCTCCATCCACTTGTCCTTAAATAGGATTTCTCCTTGTTCCACCTGCTTCAGCTTAATCTGGGCTCTACCCACTTAGCAGCTGAAAACAATGCCAGGCCATAAACCTTGTTTTTAGTCCATAAAGTCTCTCCTTGTTTCCCCTGGCTTCTTCCTTGTTTTTAGTCCATAGAGACTCCCCTCGTTTCACCTGACTTCATCCTTGTTTTTAGTCCATAAGCTGATAAGCTAATTGCCCACAGCCAAGTTGATCTTCATGCCCTGGATTAAGAGACTGTATCAGAAACCCCTAGATATTTACTAAACCTAATTTATATTAATCTATCTTCTTACAGAATTACAGTAGGTGGGAAGGAGGAATGGAAACCTACAGAGGGCATTAGCCTAGAAACCTAGAGACTTGGTTCTAGCCCAGGACTCACACTTGAAGAGTGAGGCTGAACATATGAACATGTCCATATGTCTGTCTTCTTATTTAAGATGATCCAGTTAGAGCAGATGTCTCCAAGACATTTTACTTCTATGATCTAGGTGCAGACTCATTACAGATCCTGTAAGAAGAAACACTGGGGGGCTGGAGAGATGGCTCAGTGGTTAAGAGCACTGACTGTTCTTCCAAAGGACCGGGGTTCAAATCCCAGCACCCACATGACAGTTCATAGCTGCCTGAAATTGCCAGGAGTGGTGGCGCACACCTTTAATCCCAGCACTTGGGAGGCAGAGGCAGAGGCAGGTGGCTCTCTCTGACTTTGAGGTCAGCCTGGTCTACAGAGTGAGTCCAGGACAGCCAAAGATACAGCCAAGGACAGAGAAACCCTGTCTCGAAAAAAAAAAAAAAACCAAACTAAACAACCAACCAACCAAACAAACAAAAAAAAAAAACCCTAAAAAACAAACAAACAAAAAAACAACCAAAAAACCTCCCCCTAAAACCACTGGATTTGGAGGCTGGGTTTTCAAGATTCATTTACTCTGACTTTGGGGATAGATGGATGGCGTTTGCACTTCGGCATTGCTGCTGTTGGACTGTGTGACCTCCGACAAGGCACTTCATCTCCGTCCGCATAGTGGGAGTGCTTACCCTGTCCTGGAATTACGTGAGGTGACTTAGCTCTGCGCCTGCGCCTTGTACAGTCTCAGTTTACTGAGGAACAGTTGGAAAACGAAATGAGTTTTTCCTTTTGACTCCAGTCTCCAGTGTGGAGTTGGAAGTCCCTGGGCTCCTGCCCAGTGTTTATGTTTGCCTTAGCTAGCGGAGAAAGAGAGGAGTGAAGCCCTTCTCAGAGATCCGCTCTGTGGGAGCGGTGTGGTTTCGCTTGCTCGTACTTCCGAATGTGCTGCTTCAGAACTTTGCAGGTTTTCCTTTTCCTTAGGGACAGCAAGCCCCCCCCCCCCGAAACAAAATAAAACCCGAACAAACCACTCACTCCCCTCGCAATCCTTGCCTATCCTGCAAATTTCCAGGTGGACCAGGCTGGCCCACACTCCAGAGATCCACCCGCCTCTGCCTCTTGAGCGATGGGATTCTTACAGGCGTGCGCCAACACACTTGGCTATACCTCCCTCTTGGACTAAGTTTTCAGGATCTACTCACTCGTTTTTTTATTTAAAGCTGGTTTTAGCTAGAAGTTGCAGAGACCTTAAACAGCACAGAGCTCGCGACAACAACGCAAGCGCTGGCCGCTCCAGTTTCTGCTCGTGGATGTCTTACCAGGCAAGCGCTGAAACCTGAGCGGATTCAGGAAGGCCAACAGCTGCTCCCGACAAGTCGCAAAATCAAACGACTGATACAATAGTTCCAAAGGCATGCAGTAGGCATGGCTGGCTGGAAATAAATTCGATATTAAATTTATCAGAGAGGACGGAGTTTGGGTCCCAGCACCCACCCAGTGGGTCACAACCTTCCATAACTCCAGTGTCTGGCTAGTCAAAATGGTGTAGTACTGCCACTCTCTTGCTTCCTACTTGGTTGTTACCTGGATGTGGTTTTTCTTATAAAAAGCCTGCCTTGCAAGCAGAACCACATCACAGGATCCAAGACCTCTGTGACGCTGGTCATGATGGCTATGAGCAGTTTTGGGGTGTGCGTTCACTCACTATCTAGCTGAGATCGGCGAATGGCTTGTGAGGCTGCTCTTGGACTATGACATTTGGAGGTCCCACCGAGATTGGACTGTGACACACCCCAAACTCCTTTCCATGTCAGTAAATAAGCTTTTAAGCCAGGTGTTGTGACATGACTATCATCCCAGCTTTCCAGGAGCTCAGGCAGGAGGAGCATGAGTTAGAGGCCAGCATGAGCTACCTCTAACAAAAACAAAACAAAAAAAACACCAAAAAATAAAGGTTCTCTCCTAAAATGAAAAAAAATCAAACAAAAATCCTTTAAAAAAGTGTGTGTGTGTGTGTGTGTGTGTGTGTGTGTGTGTGTGTGTGTGTGTGAGCATTTGGAGCTAGAGTCAGAACTGGATGTTTTTCTCAGTTGCCTTTCAACTTATTTCTGAAGCAGATTCTCTCACTCACTGAACTTGGGCACATGGGTTTGGCTCTCCTGACTGGCCAGCAGGCTCCTGGAATTCGCCCATCTTTGCCTCTTCAATGCTGGAATTACAGGTGTAGGTTGTTCTTTTTTTATATAGGTGCCGAGGATCTGAATTCAGTCCACCATGATTGCAAGACAAGCAGTTTATTGAGTGAGCTCACCTCCCAATATTCCCCGTCACACTCCATATCACCCCCAAAAAACTTTTAAAACAGTAACATTTCATTTTAGAATAGTTTTAAAAAAATGTTTATTTCTTTATTATGTACACAGTATTTGGTCTGCATGTATGCCTGCAGGCCAGAAGAGAGTACCAGATCTCAATGTAGATGGTTGTAAGCCACCATGTGGTTGCTGGGAATTGAACTCAGGACCTTTGGAAGAACAGCCAGTGCTTTTAACCTCTGAGCCATCTCTCCAGCACTAGAATAGTTTTTATCAACATAATATTTTTATTGATTACTTGGGAGTTTCACACAATGCATCCCAATCATACTCGATTCCCAATCCTCCTAGGTTCATCCCCCCACCCTTGTGACCTCCTCCTAGAAAAAAGAAGAAAAAGAAAAAAATATTTAGCCCATTGTGTGTTGTCCATATGCTTCCTGGAGCGTGGTCAAACTCTCAGTGGCCAACCCTGTAAAGAAAATTGAACCCTTCCCCACTCCCAGCCCCTGGAAGAAGCCAGCAGTTGTGAAGAACTACAATTCAGCATCCCTATCACAATTTTTTTTGTTGTTTTCGAGACAGGGCTTCTCTGTGTAACTGGGTGGCCTTGAACTTACAGAGATCTGCCTTCCTCTGCCTCCTGAGTGCTGGGATTAAAGGTGGGCTCCAGCTTGGACTTGCAAATTGTGGTGAGCCGCAACCCTAAGATGGTGCCTGGCTTATTGCCAGAAAGCTCAAGCTTAGCTGTAAACAAGCCTTAGTTGGTAGCAGCTGCCTAGCCCGGTGTGCTTCCTCCTTTTGTGAGCCTATCTTGGATCGCTAGGTGGCGTGATCTGATTGGGTTTGAGTAGGCATATAAGGGCTTGGGGGAGGAGAAGCAGGGACACAAGCAGAGAAGCAGAGACACAAGCAAGGATTCGGAAGACTGTTTTCAAGGGACCTGAATAAACTGCTTGAGAAGAGCTTTTGCGAGTTGCGTCATTCTTGCTGGTCGAGGTCGACGTGACAAGTGGTGGCCCGTACGGGGAACCAGAAAAGACTCAGAACTCCTGCAGTCAGGGGCAGTGCACTGGTAAGTTCCCGGGATAAATTGGGACAATAAAGTTTCGCGGAAATTGCGAACTAAAGGTAAAGTTTCGCGGAAATTGCGAACTAAAGGTAAAGTTTCGCGGGAAGTTGCAAACTAAAGGTAAAGTTTCGCGGGAAACTGTGAACCGAAAATAAGGACCTCAGTAAAGAGGCAATAAGATCTCCGGGAGGGAGCAATAAAGTTCTGTGATTCGGACGAGTAGAAGACACAACTGGCAGAGCAAGGTGAGGAAAGCAGAGAGTGCCTCACAGAAATGGAGCGAATGCTGGCCTTGCTGGCCTTTATCAGTTGCTGGGATAAGCTTGGGAGAGATCTAGATTTTGCCTGGGAGCAAGGTACATTGCAGGGAGGAGCACGGCCTATTTGGAGACTTGTTCGTAGTTGTTTAGAAGATCAGAGATATTGCAAGGCCGTGGAAAAGGGACAAGAGGCATTAGAGCAGTTAAAAGAGGAGCTCTTGGTCAAACCTGGGAAAGATACTTCGGAAGAGGATAGCTCAGAGTCTGAAGAGGAGCTTGAAATGTTAACAAAGGAAATGGAGAAGTCATCTTTGAGGAAGAGTTCTGACTGCACCTGGATAGAGCCCTCAGGTCCGGGGCCGCCTGTGTTGGCGCCACCTTCATATAATGAGACTTCCCCTCTGAGTGGTCCTAGTGGGCTGTCATTCTGTCCAAATGTCTGGAGGGAAGTGAGACATGAGCTGTACTACCCTGTCTTTCAGGATGGAGGGGGAAATCGTTATCATGAACCTCTCGATTTTAAGATAATTAAAGCACTCGCTGAGTCTGTCTGCACTTATGGGATTAATGCTGCTTTCACTGTAGCTCAGGTGGAAGCTCTTCATCATTATTGCATGACTCCTAGTGCCTGCTTGTCCTCTGGGCAGTATTTAGATTGGAAGGCTTTCTTGAGTTTGCTAATGAACAAGCTGCTGCTAATCGTGCAGCAGGAAACCCAGCCTGAGTTGTGGGCATGCTTCTTGGGCAAGGTCGATTTGCTCAACAACAAACTGGGTATCTGGCTCAGGTGTTTGAGCAAATCAATTTAATGGCAACCAGAGCTTGGAAATCATTTCTGCTAAGGAAAATGTTAGTTTTGATTTAGAAGGGAGTTTATGCTTTCAGATTATACAGAATATTAGTGAGAAAAGTGGTTGTATTTTGCTCTATAATCAAGCTACAGCTTAGTTTGATCCCCTTATTAGGTACACTGGCATTATTATTACGCACAAAGGAGTGGGTGTTATAGAGAAGGTAGGCACTGAGGACGCTCTCCCTGGCACTTTTGAAAACAGTGGTACTTGGATTACAGGGAGGTGGCCTACAGCTATATCAAGGGAGAATGGTTCACGTTTTCTCCTAGAATTAGCACGTTTCCTAATGCAACCTTTCCGGGATATAATTGGACCTATCAAAATCCTGCTCAGCAAGGAGGTTCTAATCCTTTTGATACTTGTACAGATATCTCCCCAATGGCTATGATTGGAGGAGGGGGCTATAGGAAAAGCATCCTTTTGGTGGAGTACTTCACTAACCTTTGAATCCTCTGTAGAAAGCCCCAGTGCTATGACCCTTTTTAGAGCAAAAAGAGATTTTGGAATTACTGCTGCCATTGTTACTGCCGTTAGTCTTGCTGCTGTGGGAGCTACCACAGCTGCCATTGCTATACATTCTCTGGTGCAGACTGCAGCTGCCTTGAATAATTTGTCAGCCAATGTAGCCACGGCCTTGGTTGATTGTGGCAGGTGGCCCAGA
>CAJQZJ010001344.1:1050104-1065035 GCA_907164525.1 Lophiomys imhausi
GTAGTTTAGAGAATATCTGTGATAGACTGTCATAGTAGCTAACAAAGAGACATGTTTGCATGACTAGGAGTTTGTTTTAACTATCCTAGACCGTTTTAGACGGTTGGTATCAAGAGGTCAGAGCTTCACATTTTATTTTTAAGTATCTCTAGGTATGATACCATTGGGAAGCATTATCTTTAAATTTGTATCAATATACAAAGATCTATTCAATTGTGGTTAAATATACTCTTAATTATGTATCAATATACCAAGATCAATGCCTATGTAGCCCAATATAATCTTAATATTACGTCCATATGCAAGGGTCAATACCATTGTGGCCAACTATAATCTTAATTTTGTATCAATATACAAAGATCAATACCGATGTAATCCAATACAATCTTATTTTTGCACAATAAACAATGGTCAATACCACTTTAGCCAAATAAACTACTAATTTTGTATCAATATACAAAGGTATAAGGGCATATTCAATAATCTGCCCCTTCTTCTTGGACCTTCCTGTGCTATGTCTATATCTCATTTTTCTCAAGCCCATGCACTCCTACATAGGAGAGGAAGAAGGATACAGAAAAGGAAAAGTAGGAATTCCCTGGGGCTAACCTCCAAAACCCATTAAGACAGGACCATTTATCACCTTGTAGTCTCTTCCCCTACATAACAGAGTTTTCAGTTATCCTTCAAATAACCAAAAAGAAGGGCGGAGAAACACCCTCCCCACCCTCTGGGCATGGGATGTCGCTCTCTTAAAGTGACTTCCTGCTGATTTGGGTCATAGTAGACCTGTTTGGGGCCCCAACCCAAATGGGAAAAATGATTAAAAATGTTAGTACAATCCTTTTATGTTCAGTCCTTCTGTTATCAGCTGTTTAGATGACCTAAGGGGTTTGTAGACAGAAGCTGATCTTGCAGGCTTCACTGAGGTTCCGGCCGGGGCATTGTGTAGAGCTGAACGGTCCCAGCGACATTGGATTGCAGTGGTGGTTGCAGGCCCTCAATGGAGACAGCTATTGAGGAAGTCTGCCAGGCAGAATCAACTGGGTCACTCATCCTCCTTGGTGCCTGATTCTGCTCTCTGCTGAGGATTCCGCTGTCCGCCGTCCCCGGGCTCCCCTAATGGACACTTCGATTCTCCTGGAACGATAAGAACAGAGCCCTGCCCCAATCCCAACCCTAGGACAATTGCCCTCTCTTTTTTTTTCTGGGGGGGGATGGGAGGGGGCTAGGTAGTACTTCTCCTGAAGCAAATTTGGCCTTCTGACAACATACAAAGCGTTATCTTTCAATCCGGGTTAAAGAAGAAATCATTCTGTCACCTTGGAGCTAAACCAGCTCTAGTGTATATATTTTGAGATCCCAAAGGACAATCTGCCTGCATCGAGAAGGCCTTTTGTAAGTAGCCTCCAAACCTAGGTCCCTCCAAATCCCATGTGTGTGTCTCTGAACTCTAATTATTGGGAACAGGGACCTGTGTTTCTCATCTGAAGGGATCAAAGATGTGTTCCACCACTCCTGGATCGAAGTCTTTCTCTATTTAGCGTTTGCCCTGCATCAGGCTGACCCTGAGCTCCGGGATCTGCCTGTTTCTGTCTCCAGTGTGCTGGGAGCTGGGACCAAGGGTGTACTCTTCTTGAATGGTGGGACCAAGAGTATGCACCCTCACCACCCCGCTCAGTATGACTCCAGAGTACATAAGACCACCAACTCTAAGGTGCCCCCCCCCCCCGTCTCTGCTGAAGTCAAAGGCATGGGCCAATACCACAATTCTCTTGTATTTTACCTTAGCTCCACGTCTTCTCTACACCTGGAGGTCTGCAAATCCAGGCCGAATGGCTGTATCCTCTGTTCCATTCACAGTGTTTCAGCCCTGCCCCCTGCCTTTTTTTTTCTATTCTTTTTTTTTTTTTTTTAGTTAATAAATTTATTTGTTTGTTGCTTCAGGTTACATCCTTATCATATTGTCCTCTTTTCCCGCTTCCTAGCCCCACCCTCCCATGCTCTACCCCCTGACCCTTCCGTCTTGTTCCTCTGGGGTGGAGTGTCCCTGCCTAACAGTCTCTCACCACAGATCAGGAGTCATATGAGGGCCAAGAGCCTCTTCATTCACCGGGGGCCTACGAGGCAGTACTGCCAGTGAATGGTGTCTCATTGCTACTGGGGGAATACTAAAAAAAAAGACCAACAAACACACAAACCCACAAAAACAAAGAATATCAACAAAAAAAAAAGAGAGGAAAAAGAGAAGGGAAAAGGAAAGAGAAAAAAAGAAAAAAAGAAGGAAAAAGAAAAAGATAAAAAAAAAATTATGTCCTTGTTCCTTTTGATGTGTTGGTTGTAGTACAGATATCCTGTACGATATAGTTAAAATCGTACTATAAGTGAATAGATGCCATGTGCATCCTTCTGAGACTGGGTTAGCTCACTCAGGATGAGCTCCTCTAGATCCATCCATTTGGTTGCAAATTGCATGATTTCATTGTTTCTGATAGCTGAGTAATATTCCATTGTATAGATGTACCACAATTTTTTAATCCATTCTTCAGTTGAGGGACATCTGGGTTGTTTCCAATTTCTAGCTATTACAAATAAGGCTGCTATGAACATAGATGAGGAGACTTCCCTATGTCTCCGTGAGAGGTCCTTTGGGTGTATACCCAGAAGTGGTATGGCTGGGTCTTGAGGCAGGGTTATTCCTAGATTTCTAAGATATCGCCAGACAGACCTCCATAGTGGTTGCACAAGCCTGCACTCCCACCAGCAATGGAGTAGGGTACCCCTTTCTCCACACCCTCGCCAGCATGCTCTATCATTTGAGCCCTTTATTTTAGCCATTCTAACAGGTGTTAGGTGGAATCTCAGGGTCGTCTTGAGTTGCATTTCTCTGATGATTAAGGATGTTGAACATTTCTTCAGGTGTCTCTCAGCCCTTAGGGATTCCTCCTTTGTGAATTCTCTATTTAGCTCCATCTCCCATTTTTTGATTGGATTATTTGGTTTCTTGGCGTTTAGTTTCTTGAGTTCTTTGTAGATTTTAGATAATAGCCCTCTATCAGATGTGGGGTTGGTGAAGATTTTCTCCCAGTCTGTTGGTTGCCGTTTTGTTCTAATGACAGGATCCTTTGCTTTACAGAAACTTTTCAGTTTCATGAGGTCCCATTTATTGATTGTTGATCTCAGGTCCTGAGCTGTTGGTGTTCTGTTCAGGAAATTGTCACCTGTGCCAATGAGTTCGAGGGTTTCTCCTACTTTTTCTTCTAGTATCTTTAGTGTGGCCGGCCTTATGTTAAGGTCTTTGATCCACTTGGAATTAAGTTTTGTACAAGGTGATAGGTATGGGTCTAATTTCATTCTTTTGCAAGTGGACATCCAGTTGGACCAGCACCATTTGTTGAAGATGCTGTCCTTCTTCCATTGTGCGTTTTTGGCTTCTTTGTCAAAGATTAGTTGGCCATAGGTGTGTGGATCCATGTTTGGGTCTTCAATTCGATTCCATTGATCCACTGGTCTGTTTCTATACCAGTACCATGCTGTTTTTATTACTGTTGCTCTGTAGTACAGCTTGAAATCTGGGATGGTGATACCTCCAGATGTTTTTTCATTGGACAAGATTGATTTAGCTATTCTGGGCTTTTTGTTGTTCCATATGAAGTTGAGACTAGCTTTTTCCAGGTCTATAAAGAATTGTGTTGGTATTTTGATAGGAATTGCATTAAATCTATATATTGCTTTTGGTAGGATAGCCATTTTTATTATGTTGATCTTACCTATCCATGAGCATGGGAGATCTTTCCATCTTCTAAAGGCCTCTTCCATTTCTTTCTTCAGGGGCTTGAAGTTCTTGTTATATAGGTCCTTTACATGCTTGGTTAGAGTTACTCCCAGGTATTTTATGTTGTTTGTGGCTATTGTGAAGGGAGTTGTTTCCCTTATTTCTTTTTCGGTATATTTGTTTGTTGTATAAAGAAGGGCTTCTGATTTTTTTGAGTTAATTTTGTATCCAGCCACCTTGCTGAAGTTGTTTATCAGCTGTAAGAGTTCTTTGGTGGAGTTTTTGGGGTCGCTTATGTATACTAACATATCATCTGCGAATAGGGATAATTTGACTTCTTCATTTCCAATTTTTATCCCTTTGATCTCCTTTAGTTGTCTTATTGCTCTAGCAAGGACTTCAAGTACTATATTGAAGAGATATGGTGAAAGTGGACATCCTTGTCTTGTCCCTGAGTTTAGAGGAAATGCTTCAAGCTTCTCTCCATTTAATTTGATGTTGGCTACTGGCTTGCTGTATATTGCCTTTATTATTTCTAGGTATGGTCCTTGTATGCCCATTCTCTCCAGAACTTTTAGCATGAAGGGGTGTTGGATTTTGTCAAATGTTTTTTCTGCATCTAGCGAGATTATCATGTGGTTTTTTTCTTTCATCTTGTTTATGTGGTGAATTACATTGATAGACTTTCGTATATTGAACCATCCCTGCATTCCAGGGATGAAGCCTACTTGATCATGGTGTATGATACTTTTGATGTGTTCTTGAATTCGATTTGCTAGTATTTTATTAAGTATTTTTGCATCTATGTTCATGAGGGAGATTGGTCTGAAGTTCTCTTTCTTTGTTGGGTCTTTGTGCGGTTTAGGAATCAGGGTGATTGTGGCCTCATAGAATGAGTTTGGCAGTGATCTTTCTGTTTCTATGTGGTGGAAGAGTTTGAAAAGTAATGGTGTTAGTTCCTCTTTGAAGGTCCGGTAGAATTCCGTGCTAAAGCCATCTGGCCCTGGGCTTTTTTTGGTTGGGAGATTATTAATGACTGTTTCTATTTCCTTAGGTGTTATTGGGCTGTTTAAGCTGTTATTCTGATTTTGATTTAGTTTTGGTAGGTGGAATTTATCGAGGAAATTGTCCATTTCGCTTAGGTTTTCAAATTTAGTGGAATATAGATTTTTAAAGTAATGTCCGAATATTTTCGGATCTCCTCAATGTCTGTTGTTATTTCTCCCTTTTCATTTCTGATTTTGTTGATTTGGGTTCTTTCCCTTTGCCTTTTAGTTAATTTGGCTAGGGGTCTGTCTATTTTGTTGATTTTCTCAAAGAACCAACTCTTGGTTTCATTGATTCTTTGTATAGTTCTTTTTGATTCTAAGTTGTTGATTTCAGCTCTAAGTTTGATGATTTCCTGTCTTCTGCTCTTCTTGGGAGTGTTTGTTTCTTTTTTTTCCAATTCACCCAGCTTAGCTGTTAGTTCACTAATACGAGCTGTCACAATTTTCTTTTTGAAAGCACTTAGTGCTATGAACTTTCCTCGTAGCACAGCTTTCAATGTATCCCATAGGTTTGGGTATGTTGTGTCTTCATTGTCGTTGGATTTTAAGAAGTCTTTGATTTCCTTCCTTATTTCTTCCCTGACCCAGTGGTCATCCAGTAAGGAGCTGTTCAATTTCCATGTGTGTGTAGGCTTTCTGTTGATTCTTTTACTGTTGAAGACCAGCTTTATTCCGTGGTGGTCTGATAAGATACAAGGTGTTATTTCAATTTTCTTGTATCTACTGAGACTATCTTTGTGACCAATTATGTGGTCGATTTTGGAGAAGCTTCCGTGGGGTGCTGAGAAAAAGATGTATTCCTTTGTGTTTGGGTGAAACGTTCTGTAGATATCTGTTAGGTCCATTTGTTTCATGATCTCTGTTAGACTCAATATTTCTGTTTGTCTTCTGTCTTGATGATCTGTCCTTTGTTGTGAGTGGGGTGTTGAAGTCTCCCACTACTAATGTGTTGTGATCGACGTGCGCTTTAAGTTTTAGAAGTGTTTCTTTTACGAAAGTAGGTGCCTTTGTATTTGGGGCATAGATGTTCAGTATTGAAATTTCCTCTTGATGAATATTCCCTTTAATGAGTATATAGTGCCCTTCTTTGTCTTTCTTCATTAACTTCAGTTGGAAGTCTGTTTTGTTTGATATTAGGATGGCTACTCCAGCTTGCTTCCTGGGTCCATTTGCTTGGAAAACCTTTTCCCAGCCCTTTACTCTGAGGCAGTGTCTATCTTTTGTAGTTAGATGTGTCTCTTGTATACAGCATAAGGAAGGGTCTTGCTTGCGGATCCACTCTCTAAACCTATGTCTTTTTATTGGGGAGTTGAGTCCATTGATGTTGATGGATATTAGTGACCTGGGGTTGTTATTTCCCATTAGTTTGGTATAGGCGGTGGTTCTGTTCCTCTTTTGGTTTAGTTGCTGATGGGTTTTCTATTCCCTTTGTTTTCTTGGGTGGAGTTTTCTTCTCTGGTTTGGGATTTTCCTTCTAGGATTTTCTGTAGGGCTGGGTTTGTGGGTAGATATTGTTTAAATTTAATTTTGTCATGGAATATCTTGTTTTCTCCATCTATGTTGATAGAGAGTTTTGCTGGGTAAAGTAGTCTGGCTGGGCATCTATGATCTCTTAGGACTTGTAGTATATCTGACCAGGCCCTTCTAGCTTTTATCGTTTCTGGGGAGAAGTCAGGTGTAATTCTGATGGGTCTGCCATTGTATGTGACTTGACCTTTTTCTCTTACAGCTTTTAATATTCTTTCTTTGTTCTGTACATTTGGGGTTTCAATTATTATGTGGCGAGAGGAGTTTCTTTTCTGGTCTAATCTGTTTGGTGTTCTGTATGCCTCTTGGATTTTTATTGGCATCTCTTTTTTCAGGTTTGGGAAGTTTTCCTCTATGATTTTGTTGAAGATATTTCTTGGACCTTGGAGTCGGGAGTCTTCTCTTTCCTCTATACCTATAATTCTTAGGTTCTGTCTTTTCAATGAGTCCTTGATTTCTTGGATGTTGTGGGTGAGAGATTTTTTAGCCTTCTCATTTTCTTTGGATGTTGTACTGATTTCTTCCACTGAATCTTCCTGCCTGAGATCCTGTCTTCCATCTCTTGCATCCTATTGTTGATACTCACATCCGTAGTTCCTGTTCTCTTCCCTTGGTTCTCCACTTCCTCTTTTAACTCTGACTGTGTTTTCTTTATTGTTTCTATTTCTATTTTCATGTCTTGTATGGTTTTGTTCGTTTTGTACATTTCCTTCTCCAGCTTGCTTGTTTTTGTATGAAAATCTTTCATGGCTTTTTCCTTTTCCTGTTCAAGCTCTGTCACCTTGGCTTGGAGCTCTTTAATGGTGTTGTTCCTTGTTTTGATTTGTAGAATTGTGGTTTCTTTGAATTCCTTCATAGATTTAAGTTCTTCTTGCAGGGACTCTATCACTTTCCATACTGCAGAATTGTCAATGTTTTCATGTGTTTCTGTTGGTGTGTGGTCATCCGAATTGGATGAGCTAGGGTGGTTCTGCTTTGTTGGAGTCATAATTCCTTGATTTCTATTTTTTTTTGACCTTTCGCCATTGGATGCATTTAGCTGTCTGTTTTCTGTGCTTGGAACCACAGTGGATGATTTGGTGCAGGGGACGAGTTACTTGGCTATCTGTCGTTGCTTACAGGGGGATTTCAAGGTCACTGTGATTTTTTTTTTTTTTTTTTGGTTTTTCGAGACAAGGTTTCTCTGTGTAGCCCTGGCTGTCCTGGACTCACTTTATAGACCAGGCTGGCCTCGAACTCACAAAGATCCACCTGCCTCTGCCTCCCAAGTGCTGGGATTAAAGGCGTGCGCCACCACCGCCCGGCGGTCACTGTGATTTTAATGGCCAGAGGCACTGTGATCTGGTGCAGCCTATTCCCAGGTTGTGAGTAATGGACCAGGATTGTTTCCCTGCTCCCAATTCAGACTTCTCTGTGTTGCACTCTGAGTTATCAGCCTGTAATGGTTCTGATGGTATGGGCCTGTTTGCCCAGGCACAGATTCTGTGGCCTTTGTTTGTCGTCCTGGAGGCTGACAGGGTCTGGCTCCACACCTGATATGTCTGGATTTTCCAGGATACAGCTATGGTCCCGATTTCTGGTTTCTCTCTAGTTTTCTCGCCACAGGGCTGGACCCTGTGCCCGATTCCCTTCCTGTCTGCGCCGCCACGGGTCCCGTGGGTACCCCAAGCCTCGGTTCCTCCGGCTGCCTGAGTGCACCTCTCGTCTCAGCAGCTCTGCCGTGGGTGCACGCACCCCTGGCCCCACCCATGCCTGTCTCTCTCCCCAGATGACCTGCCGTGGACTGGCGGGGATTTGGCCCTGCCAGCCGTGCTCCCTCCCCAGCTGCGCTATCGTGAGTGTGCAAGATTTCGCCCCTCCTGCCTGCTTTTGTGTTCCCAGCTTCCTGCGCTCTCTCGGAACCTCCTGCCCTCCGCTTCACGAGCGGCTGCCGACCACCCGCTGAGCCCCCTGTTTGTTCCTTGCTAAGGCTTCCACTATCTCGCAACCTTTTCTAAGTGGGTATAAGTTCAACCTGATGTGTGGGGAGCCCAATAGGACAGCGATCTATGGCCAAGTGGACCCTGATTCTGCCTGCTGTAAGTTGGGATCGATCTTACCAGGCGCCTCACCAAATGGGAGTTCCCGAATCCCCGGTTTAGTGGCCTCCGTGTCTGTGAGAGATGGGGAGAGCCTTGCCCTGGGACTTTTAACAGTCCCTTGGGAGCTGTGAGTGTTCCCGGGGGGGGGGGGTCTAGCCCCTCCAGTTTTTGCACAGTGCCCAATAACTCTGTGTTTTTTATGGCTCTTTTTTCCCCGCGTTCAGAATGCGTCAGTGTAGGTCGCCGCCATCTTCGCTCAGGCGGCATCTCTTTCTTTAGGTTTGGGAAGTTTTCTTCTATGATTTTGTTGAAGATATTTCCTGGACCATGGAGTCGGGAGTCTTCTCTTTCCTCTATGCCTATAATTCTTTGGTTCCATCTTTTCATTGAGTCCTTGATTTCTTGGATGTTGTGGGTGAGAGATTTTTTAGCTTTCTCGTTTTCTTTGGATGTTGTACTGATTTCTTCCATCGAATCTTCCATGCCTGAGATCCTGTCTTCCATCTCTTGCATCCTCTTTATCATACTCACATCTGTAGTTCCTGTTCTCTTCTCTTGATTCTCCATTTCCTCTTTTAACTCTGACTGTGTTTTCTTTATTGTTTCCATTTCCATTTTAATGTCTTGAATGGTATTGTTCATTTTGTACATTTCCTTCTCCAGTTTGCTTGTTTTTGCCTGGAGATCTTTCATTGCTTTATCCTTTTTCTGTTCAAGCTGGGCCACCTTGGCTTGGAGCTCTTTAATGGTGTTATTCGTTGTTTTGACTTGTAAAATTGTGGCTTCTTTGAATACCTTCATAGATTTAAGTTCTTCTTGAAGGGACTCTATCACTTTCCATAATGTAGAATTGTCATCGTTTTCATGTGTTTCAGTTGTGGTGAGGTGGTTTGGGCTTGATGGAATAGCATTGCTTTCTTTTGTTGGAGACATTTTGCTCTGTTTTCTTTTTTTTTTTTTTTTTTTGGTCTGGGGCCTCTGGCCATGTGGAAATTTTTTTTGCTGTCTTCTGGACTTGGGTCCAAAGGGGGCACTTTGGTGTAGGAGTTGCCTTACTCCACCCCTATAAGGTGAGTCATTCAGCCCTGCCTCCCAGGTGGAGACCTAACTAATCCAGGTGGCGGACTGTGTACAAGTAAGCTTTGTTTCCCCGCCGGAAGGGCCTGTACTAGTACAAAAGTCCGATGTATGACAGTTTCAAATATCTCACAGTTTGCCTGGGGTTTGTTCCTGTAGCGGGTAAATCTGCAGTTCAGCTCCAGTAACCTTGCTGCTCCCACGGCTTGGAAACTGGCCAGTGACATCACAGACTGCAATCTGCGGTCTGAAGGCACTTTGCAGCGGAGCTCCCCTCACTTCCAAGGGTTGCAACCTTTCGCCAGATAATTGGATCGTCTGTGTGAGACCTGGGAGTGCCCAGCAGGGTGGGGATTATCTCTGCGTGGGTTCTGAATCTGCCGGCTGGGTGTTAGGTTGGAACTTACTGGGGGTCTCTCCTATTGGGGAGATGGGTTATCTCGATTCCTGGGTCCAGAGGCTTCCTAGCGTGTCTGATAGTGGGAAGAAGCGTCCTGCCCAGGGATCTTCTGTGGTCCCTGTGTAGCTGGGTGAGATTTAGAAGGGGTCGTGCCCTTTGTAAAGCATCCTGCAACACTTGCCGCCTTGTGACTGTTGACCCCAAAATCAAAATACGTCCGCTCCGGCCTATGCCTATAATTCTTAGGTTCCGTCTTTTCATTGAGTCCTTGATTTCTTGGATGTTGTGGGTGAGAGATTTTTTAGCTTTCTCATTTTCTTTGGATGTGTATTGATTTCTTCCATCGAATCTTCCATGCCTGAGATCCTGTCTTCCATCTCTTGAATCCTATTTTTGGTACTCAAATCCATACTTCCTGTTTTCTTCCCTTGATTCTCCATTTCCATTTTTAACTCTGACTGTGTTTTCTTTATTGTTTCCATTTCCATTTTCATGCCTTGAGTGATTCTGTTTTTTTTGTACATTTCCTGCTCCAATTTGCTTGTCTTTGCCTGGAAGTCTTCCATTGCCCTCTCTTTTTCTTGTTCAAGGTGAGCAACCTTGTTCTGAAGTTCTCTAATGGTGTTTTCCATCGCTTTCGTATGTGCAATTGTGGCTTCTTTGAATTCCTTCATAGATTTAAGTTCTTCTTGAAGGGACTCTATCACTTCCCATAATGTAGAATTGTCCTCATTTTCATGTGTTTCAGCTGTGGTGAGGTGGTCCGGGCTGGATGAAATAGCATTGCTTTCTTTTTTTGGAGTCATTCCGCTCTGATTTCTTTTTGGTCTGGAGCCTCTGGCCATTGGAAATTTCTAGCTGTCTTCTGGACTTGGGTCCAAAGGGGGCGCTTTGGTGTAGGAGTCGAATTGCCTTACTACACCCCTATAAGGTGAGTCATTCAGCCCCGCCTCCTAGGTGGAGAACTAACTAATCCAGGGGGTGGAGCTGTGTACACGTAAGCTCTGGTTCCCTGCTGAAAGGGCCAGTATTAGTAAAAAAGTCCAACATTCAGCAATTGCACATACCTCACAGTTTGCCCAGGGTTGGCTTCTGGGGTGGGTAAATTGCCTTCACCCCCAATAGCCTTGCCGCTTCCACGGCCCGGGTCTGGAGACTAGCAAGTGACATCACGGTTGACTAAGTTCCCGTATACCGCAGTGGGTTGCAATCTGCAGCCTGATGGCACTCTGCAGCTGAGCTGAGTGCACTTCCATGGGTAGCAACCTTTCGCCAGATAGCCAGATCGGATCGTCTGTGCGAGACCCGGTATGTATGTCTCTCCTGGTGGGGGAGGGGTGATCCCAATTCCTGGATTCAGTGGCTTCTGTGCGTGTCCGAGAGTGGGAGGGAGTGTCCTGCCCAGGGACCCCCAGTGATCCCTGGGTAGTTGGATGAGACCCAGGGGTGTCGAGCCCCCCCAGACCCACTTGTACAACGTCCTGCAACACCCGCCACCCTGTGACTGTTCCCCCGAGATCAAAATACGTCTGAGCGGGCCGCCGCCATCTTGGATCCGCCCTGGCCCTTTACTGTCTTGCTGAGGCTTTCTCTGCTCACCAGCTTCTTTCTGCCTCAGGGATATCTGGCCATCAGTCCACCAGCACTTTCTCCATCAGAGGATACAAACTACTCGTCCTTTCTTGCATGAGGACTCGCTAACATCGGAGCTCTCTAGCATGGGCCCCCTGGGTTCTATCCATGTGTCCTTAAATAGGATTTCTCCTTGTTCCACCTGCTTCATCTTAATCTGGGCTCTGCCCACTTAGCAGCTGAAAACAATGCCAGGCCATAAACCTTGTTTTTAGTCCATAGAGTCTCTCCTTGTTTCACCTGGCTTCCTCCTTGGTTTTAGTCCATAGAGACTCCCCTCATTTCACCTGACTTCATCCTTGTTTTTAGTCTATAAGCTGATAAGCTAATTGCTCACAGCCAAGTTGATCTTCATGCCCCAGATTAAAAGACTGTATCAGAAACCCCTAGATATTTACTAATTCTAATTTATATTAAGCTATCTTCTCTTACAGAAGGGAATGCTGGCTTAGATAATTCTTCAAGCAGTGATACAATCACAACAGAACTTTAAGTTCTTTCTTTTTAAAAATATCTTATAATAAAAATAATTTTCTTAAATTAGTGTATAACGTGTATGTAATAGTGCAAGAATGTGATGTCCCACTAGAGGGAGCCACTCACCCATTTACCTGTATCCAGATTGCTGCCCTGTCCCATTGTAGTTCCTATTTGGACTTTGCCCTGGAATTGCTGTCCCAGGAGAGTTTTGGAATGGAAGGTGGAATGAATTAGCTAGCTACTAGTGATGTCACTGTCTAAACTGACCCTACACAGTGGCACTTACTTAACTCAGCTCAGTTGTGTTACTGGATTTAGGGAAAGGGGACCATGAGAAGGCCAGAGCCAGAGCCAGACACAGACACAGAGAGGCGGATTGGGCAACTCTGGATTCCCTCCTGTAGAACATCTCCTTTGTCTTAGAATTTTGTAGTCTCTGGGAAAGATGTCCAGGAATTCCGGCCAGATGTGAAACCTTTGGACCAAAAGAGACTGTGGACATTTCCAGGTGATTTTAAAGTTTAAATTCACATAGAAAAATGCATTCAAGATGGGTATCTTTGGACTGGCTTTTTATCTAGGGCTATCTCCTTGTCTCTCCTTTCAGAGGCCAGATGTCCAACGAGGAGAACATTGCATGTTCCAGGAAAAAAGCAAAACATTTAGCCTTAGAATACTCCCTTGTCCAGGATCTGTTTCTTTAGTAACTTCATGTCATTTATGGTGTCACATAAGAAAAGACCAACTTCTCTTCCCTGGTTCGATGAAACCAACTTCAGCTCACATGAAGACACTTGCTCTGAGTTCAACCTCTTATTGGAGGTTTGTAGCCAGGCCATGGATGCCCCCTTTTCTGCTGGTTCCTTTCCTTCTCCACACAGGCCTTCTGCTCGCCACTAGTGATGATTACTAATGTCAATTTGACAAACACTAGGATCACCTAGGAGACAGGCCTCTGGGCATGCCTGGGAAGGGTTAGCTGGGGTAGGTTAATGGTGGTGGGAGACTCCCCTAAACTGAACATGGCACTGTTCCGTGGTCTGAATGAGGAAAAGAAAGTGAACAGCAGCAGCAATACGTTCTCTTCCTTATTAGAGATGCAATGTGTCCAGCTGCCTCGAGTTCCTCCCACTATGACTTTCTTGTAACATGGATTGTAACCCCTCCCCCTTTTTTGAGACATGTTCTCACTCTCTAGCCCTGGCTGGCCAGGAACTCACTTTGTAGACCAGGCTGGCCTTGAACTCACAGAGATTCACCTGCCTGTGCTCCCAAAGCACTGGGATTAAAGGCAGGACTGAAATCTTCAGTGTGAGTCTAAGGTGCTTTCATAAGAGTATTTAATTACAGGGATGAGTTGAGTAACTAATGCAGACCATAGATACTGCTGTTAGGCAACCTGAACACTGATGTGTGTTAGCAAAAAGACAAACAAAAGAAAACACAGTCACTGCTGCTCAAGGGGCTAGGAACATTAAAATCTCCTGCAGAGGGGAGGGAGGATGTCGGGCTGGCATGACAATCCAGGATGTGGGAGACCTGACACTCTGGAGGGATAGGGACTCCTGCAAAAATTAAACTCAAAGTAACCAGCTGGAACTCTCCGAATCTCTGCATACTGACCAAGTATGACTGTTCTAGTCACAGTTACTATTGCTGACGCCACGGTCAACAGCAATCTGGGGAGGAAAGGGTTTATTTGGCTCACACTTCCACAGTGCTGTTCATCATTGCAGGAAGTCAGGACAGGAACTCAAGCAGGGCAGGAGCCTGGAGGCAGGAGCTGGTGCAGAGGCCATGGAGGGATGCTACTTGCTGGTTTGTTCCTTATGGCTTGCTCAGCCTGCTATCTTAAAGAACCCAGGACCACAGCCCAGGGGTGGCACCACCCAATGAGTTGGGCTCTTCCCCATCAATCACTAATTAAGAAAATGCCTTACAAAAGACACTGTCATTCGAACAAAATGGCAGCCTACAAATTGGGAGAAAATCTTCACCAACCCCACATCTGACAGAGGGCTAATATCCAAAATTTACAAAGAACTCAAGAAATTAAATGCCAAGAAACCAAATAATCCAATCAAAAAATGGGGAACAGAGCTAAACAGAGAATTCACAAAGGAGGAATCCCTAAGGGCTGAGAGACACTTGAAGAAATGCTCAGCATCCTCAGTCATCAGAGAAATGCAACTCAAGATGACTCTGAGATTCCATCTCACACCTGTCAGAATGGCTAAGATCAAAAGCTCAAATGACAGCACATGCTGGCGAGGGTGTGGAGAAAGGGGAACCCTCCTCCATTGCTGGTGGGAGTGCAGGCTTGTGCAACCATATGGAGGTCAGTCTGGCGATATCTTAGAAAACTTGGAATAGCTCTGCCTCGGGGACCCTGTCATACCACTTCTGGGTATACATCCAAATGATTTCTCACCAAATCACAAGGAAGTTTCCTCATCTATGTTCATAGCAGCCTTATTTGTAATAGCTAGAAACTGGAAACAACCCAGATGTCCCTCAATAAAAGAATGGATTTGTAGGGGTTAGATAAATTAGATTTAGAAAATATATAGGAGTTTCTGATACTGTCTCTTAATTCGGGGCCTGAAGAGCATTATCAGCATGAAGTCAGCAAAAACAGGAAAGACTCAATAGATGGAAAAACAAGTTTGAAGTCAGGAAAACAGGAAAGACTCAATAGAATTGAAGAAACAAAGTATCTGGCCTGACATTGTTTTCAGCTGCTACGTGGGCGGAGCCCAAATTAAGCTGAAACAGAGTTCCTCCTATTTGAGGACAGTGCATGGAGCCCAGAAGAGAAGAGGCCCCTGATGCTAGAGAGCTCCAAGAGTCCTGCTGAAAAAACGGCTGGCCATTGATGGCCAGCTCTCTCCCTGAAGCAGAAAGAAGCCG
>CAJQZJ010001344.1:1095035-1116906 GCA_907164525.1 Lophiomys imhausi
AAGAGCTCCAGCAGCCTTGTGTCTGAACAAGCTATTTCTATGAGGGGCCCATAGTCACAGTAATAGTGGTTGAGCACATTGGACTCACAGAAGTCCAGTTGACTGGTCAAGACGATTGGGAGTAGGATGATTAGGAACCCACTCATCCAGGAACAGAGGACCAGCAGGGTGCAGACCCTGCTGTTCATGATGGTGGTGTAGTGCAGGGGCTTGCAGATGGCCACGTAGCGGTCATAGGACATGGCAGTCAGAAGGCAAAACTCAGTGCCTCCAAAGAAGATGGCAAAGAAGTACTGAGTGAAGCAGCCGGCGAAACTGATGGTCTTAATTCCCGTAGAGATGCTGAAGAGCATTCGAGGAGTAAAAGTGGAGGTGAAGGAGATTTCCAGGAAGGAGAAGTTCCTGAGGAAGAAGTACATGGGTGTCTGGAGGTGGGAATCCAGCAGCGTGAGGGCGATGATGGTCAGATTGCCCACAATGCTGAGTATGTATGTGAGGAGGAGAAATAGGAAGACATAGATTTGAAGCTCTGGGGTGTCTGTGAGTCCCAGCAGAACGAATTCAGTCAAGGTCTGGTTTTTAGTCGCTGACATTGGCTGCCTGTGAATAAACGGGGAAGTTAAGTGCATAAGACAGAAGTCTAGAATATTTGATATAGGTTAGTTTTTTTTTTTTTTTGTAGAATTTCAGCAAGCTTACTCCCTTTAGTCTCCTCTTTCTACCCTTGGAATTTTTATATAGTGCTTTAAAAATTTTTGCTAGTTTTCCTTGTAAAAGAATCCCCAAAATGATTCTGTGTTTAATTTTCATTTAACCGAGCCTCTACTTAAAAACAACTCAGTTAATTTTTTTTTGAAAATTTCACTCATGTTTGCAGTGCATTCTGGTTACTCTCTCTCTCCCACCCTCCTTCATATTTCTCTCACTAATATCCATCACCCCTCCTCCTGTCCCGTCACTTTCCCATGACTTCTGGTTTTGTCCTGTGACTGATCCATTTAGTTTAACCGGGGCCGTGTGCGCCATGCTGGTTTGGCACTTTTCACTGGAGCCTGGTGACATAACCAGCGAGCACACAACTGAAGCATCCCCTGTACTTTTGATCTTTTATTTTGTCGATTAATTCTGCAATGAAGTCTTGCTTACATCGCTCACTTGGCTTTAGTGGGAGGAGAGAGGAGGTTAGCTCACAGTTGAAGAACCTTTTCTTATATTTTTGGTTGTGAGCCTAGCCTTTAACGGCTGAGCCATCTCTCCAGCCCTGAAGAACCTTTTCTGAGGCAAACAACTTCATTAAGATCACAGTATCTGAAGAGTCCCCACCTTCCACCTGAGTTTTGGAATTTGTGGTCCGTCAGGACCAGTATCAGCATCCTTTCTGCTTATGGCTTTCAGAGTCTTCTTTTCCGGCACCACTTCTCCCATGCTAGGTTGTATCAGCAGAGGAACGGATGACACATCTTCTGTTGGGTTACTGCTTTGGTGGTTCTTCTGTACTTGTATTTACTAGTAAGATGTGGTTTTATTGTGGTTAGAAAACAAAACTTCAAGCCAAAAGGTGCAAGCCTCATTCAAGAGTTCCTGACATAAACCTTAGATAGAGGGGGGCTGTTTACATTCTACCTTGAGAATCTGAGGAATTAGCTTTCATTTCAATGAGGAGAAGGTTTCTCAATATTTATGGAACTGTTCTAAGTGCCCCATTCACTTGGCTTTTCCTAGAGTCTTCTCCATTGCCCTCGAGTTCTCAGTTCCTTATCAAAGATATTTTCAGTAGATAACACAATACATTTTTTATCAACAATATATAATTTTTTGACACAATCCTCATTTACTATTTTTCTTTAAGCTATTTATGTTAGAGACTCACTAATAAGATAATGCTGCCTCTGGGTGACCCAAAAGGGGAAGAATCATAATAAGAAGGAAAACAAACCCTGAAGGAGAAAAGGAAGAAGAACTTTGGAATTTGGTGATAGGATTCCTAAAATGTGTAGCTACAGAGACTGTTAAAGACCCCACTGGATGAGCGAAGCTCCACCCTGGAGGCTCCATGACGATGGGTAGGAGTGGGGAACAGATTCTCACCCAAAGTTAAGTCATATAGGCTCTGGTGAAAATACTCCAACAGGCCTGACCTCAGGGTTAGCTCAAAGCCCTCAACAGCCTCAATTCCAGCTGTACATTTTGGTGAGATGATATTACTCTGACATATGTGTCACTGGGGGGGAGGGATTCCCATTTGGCCATTCTGTATGATTTAGAGGGCAGTAGAAAGATGGCATTTTCTAGTGGTGCTGCCTTGTAGGCCCCCAGTGTATGAAGAGGCTCTTGGCACTCATATGACTGCAGAACTGGGGTGGGGGGACTGATATGTAGGGACATCCACTCCAGAGGAGTGAGATGGAAGGATAGGGGGTAGAGGGTGGGAGGGCAGGACTGGGAGGGGTGGAGAGAGGGCACTGTGATGGAGATGTAACCTGAAGTAATAAATAAATATTAAAAAAAGAAAGATGGCATTTTAAAGAGGAAACCTGTTACTCAAAAACTGAGCTACTGTAAATGTCTGAGAACCCTAGTCACAAGCTTATCTCTTGGTAGGAAAAGCCCCATGCTCCAACTGTAGACAGAATGCTGTCCAAAAAGGACGAAACTTGGAAGCAGGTAAGTTGACAGCCTAGCTCTGCCAAGACAGGGTAGGTGCGTCCTTCATAACCCCTGCTCTACAATCAATGTCTGTCAGAGAAACGGGGCCAAACCACTGAAGATCGATGCTGTAATGTATGGAGAGAAAATGGGAACTGTCCAGGCAGCCACTGGTATGTCATTTCTTAGTTTTGGAAGCTGCAGGCCCTGTACTTCCTATAAAATCAGATATATTTATCCCTCTCAGGTCTCTGAGGTGGTTGAAGAATAGATAGCTAGAATCTCATAATTAAATTTTGAGTTGTTTAGGAGTCAAGAGAGTGTTATAGATCTAAGAAGATGCTTTTAAAATTGTGTTGCAAGTTAGTATGAATGTTGAGTTAGATATAGACCTTTAAACTCATGGAGATGGTTAGATAGTAGAATGTTAAAGTCAGGTGCCAAATACATATGAACTGGACATTGGGAATGTATGCTAAGCCATATAACCCTCATAACTGTGGCCTAATTACCTCTGTTGTTTTGTATTGTATCTATTATTCTAAGAGAAAGAGCCATTTGTTGGACTGAAAGGGGGAGCTGTAGAGGGAAATAAGATATACCTTAAACTTAAAAAAAAGGGAAGAGGATGGGGGGTTGAGGGTGGGAGGGTGGGACTGGAGGGGGGTGTAGGGAGGGGATTGTGATTGAGATGTAACTTGAAGAAAGAAAGAAAGAAAGAAAAAAAGAAGTTACAGACCGGTGGAGGAGACAGGATTAGACAAACTATTTCTGAAACAATACTCATCTTTTAAAGAGCTTTGAAGCAAAATTATCAACTACTATCACAATGGAATACTACTTAGCCATCAGAAACAATGAAATCATGCAATTTTCAGCCAAATGGATGGAACTAGAGAAGCCCACCCTAAGTGAGCTAACCCAGACTCAGAAGGAGCACATGACATCTATTCACTTATAATCGGATTTTAGCCATATAGTACAGGATAACTATACTACAGCCAATGCACCAAAGGGAACAGGAACATAGACTTTATTACCTGTCAATGAGACACTTTGCCCTAGTGGTGCTGTCTTGTAGGCCCACAGTGTATGAGGAGGCTCTTGGCCCTCATATGATTGCTGCACTGGGGCAGGGGACTGATATGTAGGGACACTGAATTCTAGAGGAGTGGGTTGGAAGGGATAGGGAGTAGAGGGTGGGAGGGTGAGACTGGGAGGGGTGGAAAGAGGGCACTGTGATGGAGATGAAACATGAAGTAATGAATAAACAATTAAAAAATATCTGAGAACCCTGAGTTACCAGAAATCAGAGAATCTGAATGGAACCTGGCACAGCCTAGGAGTGAGACACAGCCTAAGGAAGCAGGAGTGGAGAGCAGGGCCAGGTGCTGACAAATAGTAGGAGGTTGGCTCAGACAGTGAAGTGAATGACCCCGCCCTCAGGGGCATTCTGAGACTAACCCTGGAGTTTGACAGCCCTAAGTTTGCCTTCTGGAGCCACCTACCTGCCCTTCGCTGATGTAGAGCCTCCCAACTCTGAAGCTCCAGAGGGACACTTGGCAACTAGACAAAGGCAGGCTCTTCACCCAGGTAGATCTCTGTGCTCTGGCTGGTTCTCATGCTCCCAACACAACTACAGGCACCTGGTCTAGGACAGAGAGAGAATCCAGAGTCCATTTTTAAAAGGATCATTGATACTATAGATGATTCAAATAAACCCATTAGTGAAGTAAGGAAATCAATTCAAAACTTAGACAAGACAGTTACCAAAGTGAAAGAAATGGTCAATAACTTGGAGGAGAAATTCAACAACACAGAGGAGAAATTGAGCAAGGAAATTGAGACACTGAGAAAGAACTAAAAAGAAATTTTAGAAATGAATCAATCAAATAAAAGTCACAGAAGAACACATTAATAAAAGATCATTTAGAGGAATGAATTTCAAGGACAGAGGACAAAGTTGAGATGATACTATATTCAGATATATATAGATATATATAGAAAAAATGAATGAATATGATTCAAACTTCACAGAAGTCTAGGACATGCAAGAGCCCAAGGCTAAGGATCCGTTGATGTTGAAGACAGAGCTTATACAAAGTCAGAAGGCATAGATATTTTATTCAATGAAAGTATAGTAGAAAATTTCCAAACCTAGAGAAACAACAGACATCTAAACACAGAGAGAAAATTTAGACCTTTCAATAGACATGACCAGAGGAGGACCTTCCCACAGCATATCACAGTGAAGATGTAAACAGTAAAAAGCAAAGAAACAGGTCCAAAAGCTGTATGAGACAGAAGTCCAATTCACACACACAGGCAGAAACAACAAAGTAGCATCAGAGCCCTTATTCTAAAATCTGGAAAACACAGAATGATGTATACCGAGAAAAATTCTCTCTAAAAATTGTTGGGTAAATAAGGATATTTCAAGACAAACATAAATTAAAGCAATTCATGTAAAACAAGAGAGCACTGCAGATACTTCCTAGTACAGGGTATTACAGCCGAACAAGGGCCATTTCATTTATGAGAACGCAGGAAAGAACACGTTGTGTGAGAGGAACAGATGAACAGAGGAGACAAGGGGAAAAAAAAATCAGTTCTGTCCGACACAGCATTGGAAATTGACTAGAAAAGCTCTGTGCATGAAGCTCATTTTGTGTCAGAATTATCCCTCGTGTTTCATTTTCAGGACACCTGGAAATCTGTTAGTGAAGGAGAGAGATCAAATGATTTCAGGAGGGGCTTCTGGGAACTGATTTACTCTCTCCCCACTGACAGGGGAAGTGCTGCGTCTCCCATAGTCACCCAGCTTCCTGGATGGGCATTGTCTCTTTCCTTCTTATTAGACTTAGTCTCAGCACAGAGTCAGGAGAACACTCCAGGTCACTGGTCATATTGCTCTTTTCCAGAAAAGTTAGTGTTCTGCCCAGATGTCTCACGAATCAAGACTATTTTGTACTTTATGCTGTTTTGATCTTTAAGATCACTGTAGTAAGGAAACCATATGACCCATTCCTGAGCGTATCTGAAATTCAGGGACCCATTTTTTTTTGTTGTCCCCAAGAATGTACAGTTAATAAGACATATGTAACAAGAATAATCTTTTTGAAGTTCCAGGTTTTGGCATCTGGTAATTATTAGTAATATTATTTTTGTAAACAGTTTCATGTTATCATTTGAAACACTATGTGCATGTTCCACATAATTTTACAAAGATATTTGCTTTGTTTTTGTTAATAATAAAAGTTGAAAAAAAGTTGAGTCAGAGTCTTTTTGAGCAGGCTAGGCTGGCCTTAATTGCCCTCCACCTTCTGCATTAGTATCCCAAGAATCTAAGTACTGGGCTTAAAGGTATGCACTATAATGCCTGGCTAAAAGTTAGACACAATTTGAACTTCCATTAATATAACACTTTTGTCATATATAAATTACAAAATGCAATATGTCAATAAAAAATGAATGGAAAACATTTATCTGAGCTAATTTGGAAAGATGTATTTGATTCACTGATATGGACACATTCACACAGATCTGAAAAGTAGAAATCATTTGTAGTAGTCATTTTTGTTTTATATCTGTCATTGTTATTTCAGTGTAAAACAAGCATGTGTTTTAATAAAAAGATGTACAACTTCATAATTTGACTTCATAAAAGTAATTTTAACATAGCTACAAACTGAGACTATACATACCTTTGGCTTGGAGGACAAATTCTCTGTGATTCTAACCGTGAATGTTTGTGAGAAGCATCATGACTTACATTCCAGGAATGGGTGGAAAGTGTCAGAAAGGTTCACTTGCCTACTTCTCTATCATTGCTTCTTAATGAAATAATTATTTACAACAATTCACAAATTTAAGAAATTTAATAGGAAAATTGATATATTTTTCTATGTATCAATTTAGCATTCATTTGTCACTTCTTTCCATGATAACTTAAATGTAGTAATTTATTGACCTGGTCATGAAGCAATTCTCTGAAATGTGACTTATTGAAGTTATGAATAATATTAATAAAAACCCCACAAAGCAGTATGTCTTTAAAGCCTCATTTTCTCTGTTCTGATTGGTCTGAGTCTGGTTATGTGCTTCCTCTATGATTAATAGACTTGAGCATTTTTAGTGCAGTGGTCTTATTTTTTTTTTTTTTGGTTTTTTGAGACAAGGTTTCTCTGTGTAGCCCTGGCTGTCCTGGACTCACTTTATAGACCAGGCTGGCCTCGAACTCACAAAGATCCACCTGCCTCTGCCTCCCAAGTGCTGGGATTAAAGGCGTGCGCCACCACCGCCCAGCAGTGCAGTGGTCTTATTAATTTGCTTGTTTGTTTGAAACAAGGTTTGGTTATTTTGCTGGCTTGCTTTAGCTCAAGTGATCTTGTCTTAGCCCTCTGAATAACTCAGACTATAAGGGCATTTCACCAGACCTCATCTCTAAAGCATATTTAAACTACTTAATTCAGAGGAGACCTCAGCCATGTCCATCGAGGAAAGAAATAAAAATCCCAGGAGACTCATATCTACAGTGTGCTAATGAGTTATGTTTGCCAGGAACCTTTAAAGTTGAACTTTTAATTGGAGAGTGGAAAAGAAGTTCAAAGAGGCTCTGCGGGATCTAACAAGAAGACATTGGCAAATGAAGGAAGAGGTGTAATTTTCTTTAGTAGTGTAGCCACCAACAAGATGTTCATGTTT
Organism: Lophiomys imhausi; assembly: GCA_907164525.1. Taxonomy (NCBI): domain Eukaryota; kingdom Metazoa; phylum Chordata; class Mammalia; order Rodentia; family Muridae; genus Lophiomys; species Lophiomys imhausi. Next base: position 1,102,386 of record CAJQZJ010001344.1, read on the forward strand.
CTACAAATAATGCTCATGAATGTTCATGCATGAAGCCTATGTTCATATAAGAAGTCCTAATTATCCAAGTGGGGTGGTGGGAACAATGAGGGCCCTGAGACTCTGGCAGTGGGTTGTGTGAAGATGGAGTTTCCCAGAAGAAATGACAATTACCTGATCCTTGTATTCCTATCTGACAGAGGCCAAGACATTCCAAACACCATGCTTGGGTGATGAGGAATTTGACCCCCCACCTCTATCCATGGATTGTGATCTCCCATTGGCTACCTCAGCTGTGGTTTGCCACTTTGATGACCTGGTGCACCTCTTGTCTTCACAAGATGAATTTTTTTTTCAGTCCAATATGGAGTTCAAACATTGGCTATATCTGAGCCATGACCCAGGACTCCATGGAGGCTAGAGGGCTTCATACTTGGGCTTGACTATAGTAAGGGGCAAGGCAGTGGCAGGCTTATCCATGCTTGTAGGAACAATCAAGATTTGTTTGAAAAATGAAAAAAAAAACTACTTAAATTGAGTGGGAAAAAAGAAGAAAACAAATAAACTAAACCAAACCAATTAACTGAACAACAACAACCACAAAAACATCACACAAGAAAATGGAGGATTTATTGGGAAGAAGAAGGATTTCAGTGGGTGAGAAAGGGTGTTGAGAGGGGGAAGTGGGAGGTAAAAATGGCCAAAATTCATTATATACATGTATGAAATGATAAAAAGAAACCAAGCAAGGTACAAAAGCCTAAAGGAAATGACAGCAACAAAAATGATGAAAAATAATAACAGGAAATAGAAAATAAGATGTTGGAATGGCCAGCCAATGACTAGCACAGCTTGAGATCCACCCCATTGGAGAGAGCCAACTCCTGACATTGTTAATGATTCTCTGCTATGCCTGCAGACAGGAGCCTAGCATAATCGTCATCTGAGAGGCCCCACCCAGCAGCAGATCAAAGAGGATGATGGGACTCAGAGCCAAACAATAGGTAGAGCTCTGGGAGTTTTGTGGAAGCGTGTGAGGAAGAATAGAGGGAATAAAATGTGGTTTGAGGCTTCGTAGACTATATATCTGCTTTTAACTTGTGAACAAGCTTTTCCCCCAACTCTCATTTGGCATCAGACAGGATAAATGTGCCAATCATAAATACCTTGAGAAAGCCAATGTGATACAGCATTACAATGAACAGAAATCTTTTTTTTTATTTGTTGCTTCAGGTTACATCTCCATCATAGTGTCCTCTTTCTCCCCTTCCCAGCCCCACCCTCTCACCCTCTACCCCCTAACCCTTTCATTCCACTCCTCTGGAGTGGAGTGTCCCTACATAACAGTCCCTCATCCCAGTTCAGAAGTCATATGAGGGCCCAGAGCCTCCTCATACACTGGGGACTTACAAGTACCACCAGTGAAAAGTGTCTCATTGCCAGGGAGAGAAAACTAAAAAACAAACAAACAAAATAAATAGTAATAAAAAAGTCTGTCCATGTTCCCTTTGGTGCATTGGTTGTAGTATAGATATCCTGTACTATATAGCTAAAATCCTACTATAAGTGAATAGATGTCATGTGCATCCTTCTGAGTCTGTGTTAGCTCACTCAGAATGAGCTTCTCTAGTCCCATCCATTTGGCTGCAAATTTCATAATTTCATTGTTTCTGATAGCTGAGTAATATTCCATTGTGTAGATGTACCACAGTTTTTTAATCCATTCTTTGGTTGAGGGACATCTGGGTTGTTTCCAGTTTCTAGCTATTACAAATAAGGCTGCTATAAACATAGATGAGGAAACTTCCTTATGATTCTGTGAAGAGGCATTTGGGTGTATACCCAGAAGTGGTATGGCTGGGTCCTGTGGCAGAGCTATTCCAAGTTTTCTAAGATATCGCCAGACTGACCTCCATAGTGGTTGCACAAGCCTGCACTCCCACCAGCAATGGAGTAGGGTTCTCCTTTCTCCACACCCTCGCCAGCATGTGCTGTCATTTGAGTTTTTGATCCTAGCCATTCTGACAGGTGTGAGATGGAATCTCAGAGTCGTCTTGAGTTGCATTTCTCTGATGATTAAGGATGTTGAGCATTTCTTCAAGTGTCTCTCAGCCATTAGGGATTCCTCCTTTGTGAATTCTCTATTTAGCTCTGTCCCCCATTTTTTGATTGGATTATTTGGTTTCTTGGCATTTAATTTCTTGAGTTCTTTGTAGATTTTGGATATTAGGACTCTGTCAGATGTGGGGTTGGTGAAGATTTTCTCCCAGTCTGCCATTTTGGTGAACAGAAATTTTTAGAGAGATATAATTTTGGGAGATTACTGGAGGGCAACAATATATGCGCTATGACAGTAGGATAATAAAACAAGAACAGTATGATAATGAGGAAAGGCTTGTGTAAGCTACCACAGAGCTTTGGTTAGAATTTATTTGTGGGTAATTCTTGAGCCCACAGGCTAGAAAGAGATTTTTTAAAATAGTAGATATTTTGAGTCAGCTCCTCTAAACTTACACTTCATTTTGAGAAAACCAGAGAATAATGAACTAGAGCAGAGGAATATGCACTAGGCATAGACTAGAAACGAACTTGATGAATTATGATCTCTTTCTCAGGAATTTAGGGTTAGTTATGAACCCTAGATTGGAAAATTGTGTGTTGTTAAGTTACATACCACCTTAAGGTAAACAGGCAGAAAATGACAGTCCCAGAAAATGGAACTAAAAACCAAGCATTGGTAGATAGTGTGGCAAAGTAGACTTCAGGTTAAAAATAGTCAAAACACACAAAGAAGGTAACTTTATTATTATCACTCATTAATGGAACAATATACCAAGAGGTTATTGCAATTTAAACATATGCATATAAAACACAATCATTTTAAATATACAAACACTATTAGATGTTAATCCAGAACTTAACCACAACACAGTGACTATGGGTGACTTCAATACCCTATTTTCACCAATAGACAATTCATCTGAAAAACACACAGACAGAAACATTGGATTTAAATGTCCTTACAAATCAAATATATTTAGCAGACCCCTATAGAACACTCCACCACTAAAGAACACAAATAAGCAGCCCATGAGACTTTCTCAAAAATTGCTCAGATATTAGTATACAAAGTTAGTACCAACAAATATGAAAGGATTAAAGTTACACCCTATATTCTCTTTAATCATAATGAAATAAAGCTGGATAGTAACAGCAACAGGAAGCACACAAACTCATTGAGAAAAAGAACCCAATGAGGACACGATGGGGACAATTAAGGCAGTTCTAAGAGGAAAGGTTACAGTAATAAGTGGTACAAAACTTCAAGTGATTTCAAACAAACAAATGATGCATGTTAAAGTTTTGAAAAACAAGAACAAACCAAACTCTGAGACAGTAGATGGGAATAAGTAATCAAAATCAGGACAGATTTTTTTTTTAATGGTTCGTGATGTACCAAGTACTTCATATTTTAATTTTTATAGTAACACAATGGAATTCATAGATAAAGATTAGAAAGGCTAATGTAGGCATAAATTCATTAATATTAACTTCAGCTCAAACTGTTAGTGTCAAAAAGGGCTCTGTACCTCCCAAATGCTGGGACTAAAGGCATATGCCACCACACCCAGCTACTGCCCACATGAATTTCTATTGCTTTTCTAATTATTCCTTTTGGCCTCTTCTACTCTTTAAGTTTAGGCGGATCTTTAACATTTAATGTTTGACTTCTTCCATCAAAGAGTGTTTTTCTTTACAATCTCCTCTATTTCTACATAATCAATTACATTCTATATGATATTAATTGCTAGATTCATAGATATGATCCAAATTCAGATGCCTGAACACTGCGGACACTTAATTTTATTTTAAATGATGACTTAATTTAGTTCAAAACAAAAATCATAGTTCTCATTTGTTCCTTATTGAATTTGCTTTGAGTGAAATTAATGAGATTTTTTCATTTAATTGGATTGAAAATTTGACTGCCAATCTGCAATATTCCTTTGATCTTAATTCATTTTTTTCTACTTTGTTCTTGTCTTAACTCCTACTTGTCAAGACTCAGTTTAAATAATGTCCCCTGTGATGGCATTTATTGGTTCTAATTCAGGCTGAGTAACTCAATTGCTTTTCATTTTTAAAATCTTATTCAGATCTTTATATTAATACTTAACAGGTTGAAATATATTTTCAATTTTCATAGAACTGGAGTTGATCTCTTAATTTGTTACCTAGTAAGTGTGAGAGAGCTTGGTACACAGTAGGAACTCATTCATTAAGAGTTCAATTCTTCAAGACCCAGCCATAACTTCCGGGTATACATCCAAATGATTCCTCACCAAACCACAAGGAAGTTTCCTCATCTATGTTCATAGCAGCCTTATTTGTAATAGCTAGAAACTGGAAACAACCCAGATGTCCCTCAACCAAAGAATGGATTAAAAAAAAAACTGTGGTACATCTACACAATGGAATACTACTCAACCATCAGAAACAATGAAATCATGCAATTTGCAGCCAAATGGATGGAATTAGAGAAGCTCATCCTGAGTGAGCTAACCCAGACTCAGAAGGATGCACATGGCATCTATTCACTTATAGTAGGATTTTAGTCATATAGTACAGGATAACTATACTACAACCAATGCACCAAAGGGAACAGGAACATAGACATTGTTTCCTGTCAATGAGACACTTTGCCCTAGTGGTGCTGCCTTGTAGGCCCCCAGTGTATGAGGAGGCTCTTGGCCCTCATGTGACTGCTGAACTGGGGCAGGGGACTGATATGTAGGGACACTCCACTCCAGAGGAGTGGGATGGAAGGGATAAGTGGTAGAGAGTGGGAGGTAGGACTGGGAGGGGTGGAAAGAGGACACCGTGATGGAGATGTTGTAACCTGAAGTAATAAATAAACATAAACATTAAAAAAAAGAGTTCAATTCTTAAACTGGGCGTGGTGGCGCATGCCTTCAATCCCAGCACTCGGGAGGCAGAGGCAGATGGATCTCTGTGAGTTCAAGGCCAGCCTGGTCTACAGAGAGAGACCAGGACAGCCAGGGCTACACACCCTGTCTCGAAAAACAAAAACAAAAACAGAGTTAAATTCTTAAGTTTTTTAAAGGTTCACAAGCCTTTTGACTGTGTGCTTGACTGCTTGCTTCACTTGTTGGTTCCTTAGGGTATAAATGAAGGGGTTTAATAAAGGAGCAACCGAAGTAATGAGTAAAGCTGCTCCTTTGTTGAATGTGCCCCCTTCTTTCGCGGAAGGCTTGACGTAAATGAAGAAGCAGCTTCCGTAAGAGAGGGCGATGACAATCACGTGGGAAGAACACGTGGAGATGGCCTCTGTCCTCTGCTGGGCTGACGGGAGCTTCAGAACGGTCCTGGTGATGAGCGTGTAGGACAGAGCTACCAACACCAGAGTGACCACCAGGGTCACAGATGCCACGAGAAAGACAACCTTTTCTAGGAGGCTCGTGTCAGAACAGGAGAGTTCTCGGAGAGGCTCAAAGTCACAGAAATAATGATTTAACCTGTTGGACGCACAGAAGTCCTGCTGACTCATCAAAGTGATCGGAGGAATAATGACCATTAACCCAGCCAGCCAGGAGCAGAGGACCAGCTGCGTACAGAGCCTGCTGCTCATAATGGCCACGTAGTGCAGTGGTCTGCATATGGCCACGTACCGGTCATAGGACATAGCAGCCAGAAGATAAAACTCTGTTGCTCCAAGAAAGATGGCAAAGAAATACTGAGCAAAGCAGCCAGCAAAACTAATACTCTTTTTTCCTGTTGTAATGCTGACCAGGACCCTTGGGATAAATATGTTTATGAACGAGATTTCTAAGAAGGAGAAGTTCCAGAGAAAGAAATACATGGGAGTGTGAAGGTGGGGGTCTAGCAGGGTGAGAACGAGGATGGTCAGGTTTCCAATGATGCTGAATAAGTAGGCGAAGAAAAAAAAAGTGAAAATTGCTACCTGAAGTTCAGGGGTATCTGTGAGACCCAGAAGGATGAATTCAGTCAATAAGGTTTTATTTTTCATTTTTGAAAAAAAATATCCTGAGTGTCAAGGTGAGAGAGAATAATCATGGTGAGAAAGTTAGAGGTGTTCTGACATGCACTGGAGAAACCTGCAGAAATCAAATTGAAGCAGGCCATGAGCTTTCTCCGACCAACGGTCCAATTGCTTGGTGTAGAGTACTTCCTATTCCCACTTACATCCTGTGTGAGAAGATTCTTTCTCCTGGGCCTCACAAACAATCCAAAAAAGCAGTCTGTGTGATCAGTGTAGGTCACTTTTCTTGAGAAATGACCAAAAAACCAGAGGGAACACTGATAGACAAAAGTTTCTCCCTTAGAGAAACTAACACATCACTTATGGGACTATTGGTGGCTCAAAGGTGGCCACGTGACAGTAAAGCCCATCAGGACATGGGTAATGCCTCATGCAAGCTTCATCACTGGAGATGCCCCAGCAGTGTACAGGCATCTCCACTGGACCTTCTCTCCTCCAGCAATTGTTTACTGCTTAACAAGCCTGGAGAGGGGCCTTGTGAGTCTTATAACTCTCTGAGACCCTCATGAGCCTCCTCCTTCCTTCCAGCAGGAAATGGCTGTACAACATCAGTTGATTAGCAGATGCTCGGGACTGTTGGGGCTGCTGCATCCTTTCAGAACAGCCAGGAATTTATTCTCCCCAGCATTGCTTTCCTTGCTGTCTTAAAAAACATTTCTAAAAAAAAAAAAAAAAGTATGTAATAGCTGGGCGGTGGTGGCGCACGCCTTTAATCCCAGCACTTGGGAGGCAGAGGCAGGTGGATCTTTGTGAGTTCGAGGCCAGCCTGGTCTACAAAGCGAGTCCAGGACAGCCAGAGATATTCAGAGAAACCCTGTCTCGAAAAACCAAAAAAAAAAAATTTCTACTTACTTTTGATAATTTCATACAATGTGTTTTGACCCATAGTCTTTCCCCTATCCCACCTCTTCCTAGATCTTCTCCCACCTCCATACCCACCCAACATCATGGCTTTTTCTCTCTCTCCAAAAACCCAAACCCCAAACACACACACACACACATACACACACACACACACACACACACACACACACACACACACACACACATACATACACAGAGAGAGAGAGAGAGAGAAAGAGAGAGAGAGAGAGAGAGAGAGAGAGAGCATGAAGTTCCATTTGTGTTGGCCAACCACTCCTGAATGTGGAGACTGCCCTCGAGTGTGACTGACATAACTCAGTGTCATTGCCTGCCTTCCTTTGGGAACTCTCCTCTTTCTGTTTATCGTTTCCACGTTTATAGTAATTGCTCATGTCTAGTCTATTTAACTCTCTTGATTTTCTTGATATTAAAAATATACAGTTTTTCACCGGGCGGTGGTGGCGCACGCCTTTAATCCCAGCACTTGGGAGGCAGAGGCAGGTGGATCTTTGTGAGTTCGAGGCCAGCCTGGTCTACAAAGCGAGTCCAGGACAGCCAGGGCTACACAGAGAAACCTTGTCTTGAAAAACCAAAAAAAAAAAAAATATACAGTTTTTCATTTCTACTCAAAATGCCCCAAGTCTTCTTCTAAAGTGTCTGTCCATTAACAGTCACAGATCTGTGCATTAGCAGTCTGTCCCTCTGTCATTTTTATATATCTACTGGGGGTCAATAAGGTATTAGACTTAGAAAACTAGACTATGCACTCATTCAAATGCATTTTCAATCTTTAGATATACAGTTTTACTTTCCTATAAGAATGAGGAGATTTATTAACATTTGAAGGAATTTGAGGAACTTAAGCTAAACTACATATAAACACTCTGTATGTGTAATTGTGTGAATCACAAGAAGCCATGACACCTCTCTCTCTCTCATTGAGTGTAGGTCTCACATAGCCTGGGCTGACATCAAAATGCATAGCCAAGGATGACCTTGAACTTCTGATAGTTCTGTTTCCACCTCTCAAGTGCTAGGATTACAGTGAGTGTCACCATTACTTGATATAAGGTCTTTAAAGAGAATCTGTGTGACACTTCATGCACATTTCAAATGTCCTTATTTGTGAGCTCATGTGGTTAAAGCATCACATTATTTGGGAATGTCCTGATTGATTTATTCAGGGTGTTTTCTAGTTATGACTTTTACAAATATTCATAAAGTAACAGATTTCAGGCATTTTTGAACATAATTAATTTTACATTTCATGTATAAGTATAAATATATATAACTTAACATTTTATAGGACACTTTTGGTATACATGATATATATTTTCAATTTTATTTTATTGTACTTAAACTTATTTTTCAAATGTTGGTTGCAACTCACTAAATTGATATCATGATCTCTGAGTGGATTGAAATCCATTGTTGAAATAAAGAATCAAGAAAAGTTATACATGGGGCTGGGGAGATGGCTCAGAGGATAAGAGCACTGGATGCTTTTCCAGAGGACCTGGTTTTATTACCAGCAACCACATGGAGGCCACAACCATGCAACTCCAGTTCCAGGGGATCCAATGCCCTTCCTCCTCAAACACCACACATGTGAGTGTCACACAGACATCCGAATAGAGCAAACACCTACATCCACACAATATAATAAGAATCTGCATAGTGAGAACTCTATTCTTTTAGTTACCAACACGGACTCTTCTGGAAGAGGTTGAGCATTCATACCTGTGTCTGCTTCAGGCTTCACAACCGTGGAGGAGCAAAGCCACTGAAGCTATAAACATGGAGCACAGTTTCTTACCTAACTATCCAAAAGGTTGTAGTAGGAATTTAACCCTAAAAGTCCAGAGGGTAGATAAAAATTATAAACTACATAATTAGATGATAATATAAGTTGTCTTGCATTTCATCTATTTGTTGCCATCAGTCTGTGGCCGGAGTGTCACATATAGATTCTCCTTAAAGACATTCATCTACAGAAATCCAGACCTTCTAGGGATTCTCTTCATATGAATTAGTCTTTTGCTTTCCTGTCTCTTCTCAGCATAGTAGGGGCTTGATGATCTCTGTTCCCCAACTCAGGATGTCCAAACACTTTGATTCAGTCTATCTTTAAAAAACAGGCCCGATAATTAGGAGGACTTTGAGGAGAAAAGTAGTCTTGGATTCTCCTAGTGCAGAGTACATGGAGCTGATGACCTCAGAAGGTAGAACATGAACCCACCATTAACCCCAGATGATGCTTTACTGAGAGTAGCAGAGGTTATATCTGCTGAGCTGAGTGCATGTGCCGGGGGATCAATTGAGTGAAGCCGTTCATCAGCCCTGGGGATCCTGGTGGAAGATGCTAATGAGTGTTCTTTGCTGATGATGTTGGGAACAGGCTTTTGCACTATAGTGAGAGGAGAAAGTCCAGAGGGTCTTGCTTGGGTCCAGAGGCTGTTGGGTCGCTGAAGGAAGCAAGACAGCATCAGTTGTAGAGAAGTATGGAGTCATTAGATTTTAATTACCTGGCACAGCTGGTCCTGGCTCTAGAGAGGCAGGTTAGGTCTGAACACCACTAGCCTGTTCTTCATTAGCCCATGTGTAGACTCTTCCAAAGGCAGTAAACAGCAGTTTTTGTTTTTTGAGGAAACATGCAGGAATGAAACATAAAACATGTAAAAGCTTCATGCTCAAAGTGAGGATAGGGTAGAGATGCATGTTGGTCCAGATGCATGTTGGTTCTAAGGAAACACTTGCGAATCTCCAGTTTAAGGAAGAAAGATTCTTAAGACTGGCATATACAATTTCCACCTAAAGACAACTTCCCAACAATTAATTTATCTGGCTAATCACCCATTTGTTAATAAACACCAGATTTTTTTATATATAAGTACTTTATTTTTTTTTCAAGTTATATCTCAGTCACAAATCTTTCCCTATTCCCCCTTCCTGTCCCACCCTTCCACCCTCTTCCCCGCCAACAGCTTCCCTTTTCAATCCAACAAATGGTTCTTTCTCTTATAACAGTAAATTCTATACAAAACAGCAGAATTAAATATGCCACATTTATGAGAGTTAAATGGCCCAGTATACCTTCCCAATGTCCAGTTCGTACATATTTGGCCCCTGACTTTAACCTTCTACCTTCTAACCATCTCCATGAGTTTAAAGTTCTATAACTGACTTAGCTTTCATACTAACTTGCATCACTATTATAATCATCTTCTTAGATCTAGAACGCCCTCTTGATTCCTAAACAACTCAAAATTTAGCTATGAGACTCAAGCTGTCTATTCTTCAACCACCTCAGAGAGCTGAGAAGGATAAATATATCTGATTATATAGGAAGTGCAGGGCCTGCAGCTTCCAATACTAAGAAATGACAAACCAGTGACTACCTGGACAGTTCCCATTTTCTCTCCATACATTCCAGCATCTGTCTTCAGCCTTTTGGTCCTGTTTCTCTGACAGACATTTATTGTAGAACAGGGATTGTGAAGGACTAACCTACCCTGTCTTGGCAGAGCTAGGCTGTCGAATTCCCTGCTACCAAGTTTTGTCCTTTTTGGCCAGCAGTCTGTCTGCAGTTGAAGCAAGGAGTTTTTACATGCCAAGAGATCGGCTTGGCACTAATTCAACCATCTCACACTGGAGATTCTTTGGTGCTTATCTTCTACTTGGAGTAGAATAGGGGGTGCTGTCAGGAGCTGATATGTCACGATATCAAAAAAAATCTTAATTTAAGACCACATCTTTGAATGCCACATTCTGCAGATCTCTTGGGGTTTTTGAAGATGCCCTATATAAACACCAGATTTACACAGGGCAAAATATCCACCATATAAATGTCTTCCCACACACAGTGTCGTCCATTTCTTAGAACAGTGAGACCAAGAGAGAATGTGATTAAGTAACCAGCTTTGTCCTTTTTTCTTTTAAAAATCATATAACTGAGTTGTGATGGTTTTGTTATGGAATTTTCATGCATGTTTGTTATTACGCTTTTTCCTTATTCATCTTCCTCTCATGTCCTTGCCTTCTGACCCCTCTTGCTAATATCAGCCTTCCCACAACCATTTCTCCTTTCTTCTGTCGCATAATGTTTTCTCACCCACCCCTCCTGTCTCCCTCAAGATTACTTCCTCTCCTGACATATTCTCATTTCTACTTTCACAACCTACCACACACATGTACACATATACAATAGTCACACACATGTGTGTACATATACACACACAGTATAAGTTAAATTCTGTATTTTACATTTGAGAGAAAGTGTTCTTTCTATTTGGTTTTCTGAGTCTGGCTTATTTTGCCTCACACAATGACCTCCTATTGCATCAACTTTCCAACAAATGTCATGGTTTCATTTTCTTCACAGTTTAATAAAATTACACTGTATATATGCATTATATTTTCTACTTTTGTTGCTTTTATAGTTTTTTTTCTTTACAAAATACCACGTTTTATGACTGTTTCTCCAAATGGCTGGAGCTAAACAAAGTTAGCAAAGTTTAGACGTACATCTTTAAGTCAGTTTCTGTAAACTTGAATGGACTAATATGACCTTGAGAATTTATAAACCTCAATCATCAAACATATGTTATTCCTAAGTCCTGTTTTCCACAAGCCTTGTTCATGTTTTTTTCCCTATCTGTTATTTTTTTACTTTTAAGACAAAATCATTATACAAAAAAACCCCATCCTTATTTAATATATGTGGGAGGCCTTCTTAGACTATAGACTTAGAAAAATAAAATAAAGCAAGCCATCTTGGAGGCCTGGTGATGCTTCTTTAGCCTAATTAAAAAGAGATACAGTGTTAGGCAGAGGGTTCAATAGGACTGGGAGTTTTGTGGGTGCTGCTATAGTTGGTTTACGCCTTGTGTTTACATTAGCTGAGGTGGTGGTGAGATCACATGGCATTTGTTTTCTTTATAACACTAACAAAGATGGTGGTCAACTACATGGTTGGTTTCACCAAGTCCCATGGCTTCTTCCATCTTGAGGTTGCCAGCCAAGATGTTGGTAAGCTACATGGTCATTACTTGTTTAAGATCCCATCAGGCACAACTTCCTGCTCCCCACCTCCCCGCCCCCCAAAAAACCTCATTTATTTTCCTAAACAAGAGTTGAATCTATGTTACATATATGGTAAAGAAAACATAAGTAATTCTTCACTCCTGGCACCAGGGATTCCAGGACTTCCTATTCATTATGGCTCAATTTTTATTTCCTTTCCTTTATTTCTAAAATAAAGCTTGAGGACAATTTTATCAGAGTTTGAGGGAAAAACTGCAGGGCATGCAAACTGTAAACCTTGGCAGCTGCCCAGAAGAGGGATATGGAGAAGAGGAAGAGAGAAAGCCAGGCTTTTTGAATTAGGCATGAATGTTTGGCAAGTGGGCAGCCACATGGCAGAAAAGCAGCTGCATTGGGGAGGGGTCTTTAGGAAAAGAGTGAGAAAGTCCAAAGTTAGGGAGAACTTAGGTACAAATCAGAAGAAAAATGGAAAAGAAGAAAAAGGAAAAGTTATAGTTTTTTGAGTCAGGATTCAGAAAGGCAGGCAGATGGAACAGAGTCTCAAACAGCTCCACAGTTACTTCATAGAAGGAAGAATACATTATTTCATTAAAGGGATAATTATTCCACCCGACGCTTTAACATGACTTTGGGTGGATCTGTCTTCCTGAGGGATGATCCCTTAACCAGATGATTAGTTGGTTAAATTGGATTTTCCCTCATGTTTTTAAAAAATATTTATTTATTACTTCAGGTTACATCTCCATCACAGTGTCCTCTTTCCACCTCTCCCAGTCCCACCCTCCCACTTTCTACCCCCTATCCCTTCCATCACATTCCTCTGGAGTGGAGTGTCTCTACATATCAGTCCCCGCCTCAGTTCAGCAGACATATGAGGGCCAAGAGCCTCCTCGTACACTGGGGGGCTACAAGGCAGCACCACTAGGGCAAAGTGTCTCATTGACAGGAAAAAAGTTCATGTTCATGTTCCCTTTGGTGCATTGGCTGTAGGATAACTATCCTGTACTATATGACTAAAATCTGACTATAAGTGAATAGATGACATATGCATACTTCTGAGTCTGGGTTAGCTCACTCAGGATGAGCTTCTCTAGTTCCATCCATTTGGCTGCAAATTGCATGATTTCATTGTTTCTGTTGGCTGAGTAGTATTCCATTGTGTAGATTTACCACAGTTTTTTTTTTTTTAATCCATTCCTTGGTTGAGGGGCATCTGGGTTGTTTCCAAGTTTTAGCTATTACAAATAAGGCTGCTATGAACATAGATGAGGAAACATCCTTGTGATTTGGTGAGGAATCATTTGGGTGTATACCCAGAAGTGGTATGGCTGTGTCCTGAGGCAGAGCTATTCCAAGTTTTCTAAGATATCGCCAGACTGACTGCCAAGGTGGTTGCACAAGCCTGCATTCCCACCAGCAATAAAGGAGTGTTCCCCTTTCTCCATACCCTCGTCAGCATGTGCTGTCATTTGAGCTTTTCATCTTAGCCATTCTGACAGGTGTGAGATGGAATCTCAGAGTTGTCTTGAGTTGCATTTCTCTGATGATTGAGGATGCTGAGCATTTCTTCAAGTGTCTCTCAGCCATTAGGGATTCCTCCTTCGTTAATTATGTGTTTAGCTATCTTCCCCATTTTTTGATTGGATTATTTGTTTTCTTGGCATCTAATTTCTTGAGTTCTTTGTAAATTTTGTATATTAGCCCACTGTCAGATGTGGGGTTGGTGAAGATCTTTTCCCAATCTGTATACTGTCGTTTTGTTCTAATGATAGTATCTTTTGCCTTATAGAAGATTTTCAGTTTCATGAGGTCCCATTTATTGATTGTTGGTTTTAGATCCTGAGCTGTTGGTGTTCTGTTCAGGAAGTTGTGACCTGTGCTGATGAGTTCGAGGGTTTTCCCCATTTTCTCTTCCAATAGATGTAGTGTGTCAGGCCTTATGTTAAGGTCTTTGATCCATTTGGACTTAAGTTTTGTACAAGGTGATAAGTATGGGTCTAATTTCATTCTTTTACAAGTGGACATCCAGTTGGACCAGCACCATTTGTTGAAGTTGCTGTCCTTCCATTGTGCCGTTTTGGCTCCTTTGTCAAAAATTAGTTGGCCATAAGTGTGTGGGTCTATTTCTGGATCTTCAATTCGATTCCATTGATCCACTGGTCTGTTTCTATAGCAATACCATGCTGTTTTTACTACTATTGTTCTGTAGTACAGCTTGAAATCTGGGATGGTGATATCTTCAGATGTTTTTTTTTTTTATTGTACAGGATTGATTTAGCTATTCTGTTTTTTTTGTTATTCCATATGAAGTTGAGAATTGCTTTTTCCAGGGCTATAAAGAATTGTGTTGGTATTTTGGTAGGAATTGCATTGAATCTGTATGTTGCTTTTGGTAGGATGGCTATTTTTTATTATGTTGATCCTACCTATCCATGAGCATGGGAGATCTTTCCATCTTCTAATGGCCTCTTCAATTTCTTTCTTCAAGGACTTGAAGTATTATCATACAGGTGAAGGGGCTGATAGGTTAATATAAGTTAGATTTAGTGAATA
>CAJQZJ010001344.1:1136906-1169702 GCA_907164525.1 Lophiomys imhausi
AACTCAAGAAATTAAATGCCAAGAAACCAAATAATCCAATCAAAAAATGGGGGACAGAGCTAAATAGAGAATTCACAAAGGAGGAATCCCTAATGGCTGAGAGACACTTGAAGAAATGCTCAACATCCTTAATCATCAGAGAAATGCAACTCAAGACGACTCTGAGATTCCATCTCACACCTGTCAGAATGGCTAGGATCAAAAACTCAAATGACAGCACATGCTGGTGAGGGTGTGGAGAAAGGGGAACCCTACTCCATTGCTGGTGGGAATGCAGGCTTGTGCAACCACTATGGAGGTCAGTCTGGTGATATCTTAGAAAACTTGGAATAGCTCTGCCTCAGGACCCAGCCATACCACCTCTAGGTATACACCCAAATGCCTCTTCATGGAATCATAAGGAAGTTTCCTCATCTATGTTTATAGCAGCCTTATTTGTAATAGCTAGAAACTGGAAACAACCCAGATGTCCCTCAACGAAAGAATGGGTTAAAAAACTGTGGTACATCTACACAATGGAATATTATTCAGCTATCAGGAACAATGAAATTATGCAATTTGCAGTCAAATGGATGGAATTAGAAAAGCTCATCCTGAGTGAACTAACCCAGCCTGAGAAGGACACATATGGCATCTATTCACTTATAGTAGGATTTTACCTATATAGTAGAAGGTATCAATACTACAACTAACACACCAAAAGGAACTTGGACATAGACTTCTTATTTTTAATTTTTATTTATTTTTTATATATTAGTTATATTATTTTCTATTTTTTAGTCTTTTCTATCTATTGTATGCTTATTGGTTTGTTTCTTTAGTAGTTCTCTCTCCCGGGCAACGAGACTTTTCTCTGATGGTACTGCTTCATAGATCCCCAATGAATGAAGAGGCTCCTGGCCCTCATACGACCTTTCAACTGAGATGAGGGACTGTTATATAAGGACACCCCACCCCAGAGAAATGGGATGGAAGGGTTAGGAGGTAAAGAAAAAAAATGAAATGTGATGTTTCGGCCTCTTACTACTAACTGTCATAAACTGTTTAGGATAATTAAGAAATGCAAACTAATCGTTATGCAAGCCAGTCATTCTGTTAGGTACTATGACAACCTATTATAGTTACTTTCTAAGCTAATCAGAAATAAACCTGCTAAGAGACAAACAACATCTGCTTACCCTAATATAAGAGATAGATAGGGCCTCTTCAAAAACCTCAAGATATCTGCAGAATATGGCATTCAAAGATGTTTTCGTAACTTTAGATTTTTTTATATCAAGACATATCAACTCGTGACAGCACTCCCTATTCTCCTCCAAGTAGAAGATGAGCATCGAAGAATCTCCAGTGGGAGATGATTGAATTAGTCGCAAGCCTATCTCTTGGTAGGAAAAGCCCCTTACTCCAACTGTAGACAGAATGCTGTCCAAAAAGGACAAAACCTGGAAGCAGGTAAGTCGACAGCCTAGCTCTGCCAAGACAGAGTAGGTAAGTCCTTCATAACCCTTGCTCTACAATCAATATCTGTCAGAGAAGTTGGGCCAAACGACTGAAGAGAGATGCTGTAATGTATGGAGAGAAAATGGGAACTGTCCAGGCAGCCACTGGTATGTCATTTCTTAGTTTGGGAAGCTGCAGACCCTCTACTTCCTATAAAATCAGATATATTTATCCCTCTCAGGACTCTGAGGTGATTGAAGAACAGATAGATAGAGTCTCATAATTAATTTTTGAGTTGTTTAGGAGTCAAGAGTGTGTTATACATCTAAGAAGATACTTTTAAAATTGTGTTGCAATTAGTATGAATGTTGAGTCAGATATAGAACTTTAAACTCATGGAGATGGTTAGATAGTAGAATGTTAAAGTCAGGTACCAAATACATATGGACTGGTCATTGGGAATGTACGTTAAGCCATATAACCCTCATAACTGTGGCCTAATTACCTCTGTTGTACTGTATTGTATTTATTATTATAAGAGAAAGAGCCATTTGTTGGACTGAAAGGGGAAACTGTAGGGGGAAATAAGATGTACCTTAAACTTAAAAGAAAAAAAAAAAAGGGAAGAGGATGGTGGGTTGAGGGTGGGAGGGTGGGACTGGAGGGGGAATAGGGAGGGGACTGCGATTGAGATGTAACTTGAAGAAATAAAAAATAAAGGAAAAAAATGAAATAGTTTACTGTGAAAAAGAACACACCAATTGGTTATCCAAAACCAAATGGTCATCCCTAAAAACACACATACAAGTAACATCATGCAGAGTGAGAAGGTTTTATTTAGGACTATATATGTATTTGCATGTATATGTACAATAATAATTAGTGTAAATGGAGGCTGTGAATTTGAAAAAGAGAAAAAAGAATATATGGGAGGGTTGAGGGGGAGGAAAGAGAAAGGGTAAATGATACTATTGTATTATAATTTTTTTAAAATAAAAAAGTCATTTAAAAAAAAAGTAGAAAGCCAACCAGGTTTACACACCTTTAATCTCAGCACTTGGGAGGCAGAGACAGGTGGATCTCTGAGTTCAAAGTCAGCCTGGTCTACAGAGCAAGTTCCAAGACAGCTAGGACTACACAGAGAAACCTTGTCTCAAAAAAAAAAAAAAAGCAGAAATCCCATGCCTGTTTTGATTCTCAAGGCAATCTCTGAACTGTAAGCGCCTATAAAATAGAAAGAAGTCCTATGGTTAGAATATACAATGGCAGAGAATAAACTTTCTCATTCCAAAGGGAAGAATAGGGCATAGCAAGAAAGGGCAGGCAGGAATGAAACACAACAGGGAAAACATCAAATCCTGCAGTTACAGGTTGGACTTCTGGGACTTGGTCCCAAAGTGTTTAGGTAGTCCTGCATCTCTAGTTCTGCCTCCTGAAGCACACATAGCCTCTTTTTTAGGCCTGTTCCACTACATGCTTGCCACTTTCTTTGGATGTTCCATGGTCTTGGATTCTTCAGTATCCTGAGGTCTCCATTGCAAATTGGGGTTTACGTTCATCATTTCACGAAATGGCCTCTCATGACCTCCTTGCACAGACACCAACCCTGCTTCACACTGCCTAGCCTTTGCAGCTGTCTGGAACTGTGACACAAGATGATAGAAGTCCCTTAATTTTGCACTTTGTATCAGCAGAATCAGTACCACATAGGGACACTGTCAAATTATGATGACAGTTCCCAATGGAGACTCGTCTCCTTGGACCACAGACCTCTGTGCCTTCCAGGTTTACTCTAGCATAAAACTTTCCTAGGCGATTGTTTTCTTTTTTTTATTTATTTTAAATACTTTATTTTTTTTCTTCAAGTTACATCTCAGTAACAAACCCCTCCCTATTCCCCCTTCCTATCCCGCCCTTCCACCCTCTTCCCCCCAGAAGTTTCCCCTTTCAGTCCAACAGATGGTTCCTTCTCTTATAACCGTAAGTATTATACAAAACAATAGATATAAATATGCCACATTTATGAGAGTTAAATGGCCCAGTATACCTTCCCAATGTCCAGTTTATAAATATTTGGCCCCTGACTTTAACATTCTACTATCTAACCAACTCCATGAATTTAAAGGTCTATATGTGACTCAACACTCATACTATCTTGCAACACACTTTTAAGAGTATCTTCTTAGATCTATAACACCCTCTTGATTCCTAAACAATTCAAAATTTAACTATGAGACTCTAGCTGTCTATTCTTCAACCACCTCAGAGACCTGAGAGGGATAAATATATTTGCTTATATAGGAAGTGCAGGGCCTGCAGCTTCCAAAACTAAGAAAGAACATACCAGTGACTGCCTGGACAGTTCCCATTTTCTCTCCATACATTTCAGCATCAGTCTTCAGCCTTTGGGTCCTGTTTCTCTGACAGACATTTGTTGTAGAGCAGGGATTATGAAGGACTTACCTACCCTGTCTTGGCAGAGTTAGGCTGTCGACTTCCCTGCTACCAACTTTTGTCCTTTTTGGACAGCAGTCTGTCTGCAGTTGGTGCAAGGGGCTTTTTCATGCCAACAGAAAGGCTTGCCACTAATTCAACCATCTTACAGTGGAGGTTCTTCGATGCTTATCTTCTACTTGGAGTAGAATAGGGGGTGCTGTCAGGCGCTGATATGTCTTGATATCAAAAAAAAATCTTGACTTAAGATAACATCTTTGAATACCATATTCTGCAGATCTCTTGGGGTTTTTGAAGATGCCCTATCCATCTCTTGTATTTAGATAAGCAAATGTTGCTTGTCTCTTAGCAACTTGATTACTGGGTAGTTTAGAGAATATCTGTGATAGATTGTCATAGTAGCTAACAAAGTGACATGTTTGCATGACTAGAAGTTTGTTTTAACTATCCTAGACCGTTTTAGATGGTTGGTATCAAGAGGTCAGAGCTTCACATTTTATTTTTAAGTATCTCTAGGTATGATACCATTAGGAAGCGTTACCTTTAAATTTGTATCAATATACAAAGATCTATTCAATTGTGGTTAAATATACTCTTAATTATGTATCAATATACCAAGATCAATGCCTATGTAGCCCAATATAATCTTAATATTACGTCCATATGCAAGGGTCAATACCATTGTGGCCAACTGTAATCTTAATTTTGTATCAATATACAAAGATCAATACCAATGTAATCCAATACAATCTTATTTTTGCACAATAAACAATGGTCAATACCACTTTAGCCAAATAAACTACTAATTTTGTATCAATATACAAAGGTATAAGGGCATATTCAATAATCTGCCCCTTCTTCTTGGACCTTCCTGTGCTATGTCTATATCTCATTTTTCTCAAGCCCATGCACTCCTACATAGGAGAGGAAGAAGGATACAGAAAAGGAAAAGTAGGAATTCCCTGGGGCTAACCTCCAAAACCCATTAAGACAGGACCATTTATCAGCTTGTAGTCTCTTTCCCTACATATCAGAGTTTTCAGTTATCCTTCAAATAACCTAAAAGAAGGGCGGAGAAACACCTTCCCCATCCACTGGGCATGGGACGTCGCTCTCTTAAAGTGACTTCCTGCTGATTTGGGTCGTAGTAGACCTGTTTGGGGCCTGAACCCAAATGGGAAAAATGATTAAAAATGTTAGTACACTCCTTTTATGTTCAGTCCTCCTGTTCTCAGCTGTTTAGATGACCTAAGGGGTTTGTAGGCAGAAGCTGATCTTGCAGGCTTCACTGAGGTTCCTGCCGGGGCATTGTGTAGAGCTGAGCGGTCCCAGTGACATTGGATTGCTGTGGTGGTTGCAGGCCCCCGATGGAGACAGCTATTGAGGAAGTCTGCCAGGCAGAATCAACTGGGTCACTCGTCCTCCTTGGTGCCTGATTCTGCTCTCTGCTGAGGATTCCGCTGTCCAGCCGTCCCCGGGCTCCCCTAATGGACACTTCGATTCTCCTGGAACGATAAGAACAGAGCCCTGCCCCAATCCCAACCCTAGGACAATTGCCCTCTTTTTTTTTTTGGGGGGGTGGAGTGGGGGGGCTAGGTAGTACTTCTCCTGAAGCAAATTTGGCCTTCTGACAACATACAAAGCGTTATCTTTCAATCCAGGTTAAAGAAGAAATCATTCTGTCACCTTGGAGCTAAACCAGCTCTAGTGTATATATTTTGAGATCCCAAAGGACAATCTGCCTGCATCAAGAAGGCCTTTTGTAAGTAGCCTCCAAACCTAGGTCCCTCCAAATCCCATGTGTGTGTGTCTCTGAACTCTAATTATTGGGATCAGGGACCTGTGTTTCCCATCTGAAGGGATCAAAGATATGTTCCACCACTCCTGGATCGAAGTCTTTCTCTGTTTAGAGTTTGCCCTGCATCAGGCTGACCCTGAGCTCCGGGATCTGCCCATTTCTGTCTCCAGTGTGCTGGGAGCTGGGACCAAGGGTATACTCTTCTTGAATGGTGGGACCAAGAGTATGCACCCTCACCACCCCGCTCCGTATGACTCCAGAATACATAAGACCACCAACTCTACGGTGCTCCCCCCCCCCCCGTCTCTGCTGAAGTCAAAGGCATGGGCCAATACCACAATACTTTTGTATAGGCGATTGTTTTCAAACAGACAGTTCCTTCAAATGTATTCTCAGTTTAGGCTGTCTTTACAACAAATTGTATTTTCAGAAGTTGAAATCTTTGATGAATTAGGTTTTTTTCCCCCATAAGGGAATATTTCCTATTGTTACAGTGAAGGAGGTTTCTCTTTAACAATTGGGTCTCTTTTAAAATAAATATTTCATTTTAATAATTTTTAGTTGAGATAGAATTACACCACATTCCCTCCATCCTTCTCTCCTCTAGTACCTCTTGTGTCCACACACCTTCCAGCTTGATAGCCTCTTCTTTGGTTACCATTGTTCATTACCTTAAACTTGCCTGTGCTCTTTTCCTCACCCAAACTGTATATTTCCAAAAGATAGTTTATTCTTTGACCATTTCATAGATATGTATAAAGCAACCTGGTCCCACTCACAATCTGGTCCCACTCACAACCTGGTCCCACTCACAATCTGGTCCCACTCACAACCTGTTCCCACTCACAACCCACCCTGTCTTATTCAACTCCCTTCCCTTAACAAGTTTCCTTTCCATTATTACACCTTGTTTTGTGGCTCACTTAGTTTAACCAGAGCTACTCATGTCAGCATGGATGTGGAGTTATCCTCCACAGCGTGGATAACTCCTTACTGTCTGCACCTCTGAAGACAATGGTTTAATCCCCTAGTAGCTACAATAGCCAATAGATCTCTGGAGAGGGGATTGATCCCATAAACCCTTCTCCATCTGTGATTGAATGATGATGGCACCTGTTCTGCATAGACCCTGAGCAGGTAACTGAAGCTTCTGCAAATTCCCAAGTTCAGGGGCCATGCCACACCTAAAAGCATTTTATGCCCCTCCCACCATTTGGCTCTTACTTTCTTTCTGACTGCTCTTCAGTGATGTTCCCCGAGCCTTGGAAAGGGTGATATGAACGTTCCATTGCAGGATAGGCACTGATAATTCACTTATTCACCGACTCTTGACCAGCCATTGAGTCTCCAGATTCATTGCTGTTCATTTAAAAAAGAATCATCTTTGACCAAGGCTGCAAGTGACACTAGTACATGAGTGTAAATATAAATATTTAGAAGACAAATTGACAACATATCCATTTAGCAAAACAGAAGCAGTAGGTTACTTCCTAGGGCTTATGACCTCTCTGGCCAAGACTAGGTACACAGTACCAGTTATGAACCCCCTCCTTCAGAGTATGCCTTAAATACAATCAGTACTCAGTTGTTTCCCCCAATAACAGTTTTAGCACTTTTCCACTACAGGTATATCTTATCTGGTAAGTTGACATCGTATCAGGCAAGTTCACAGACTGATGACTTTTTCTTTCCAACAGTCTGCAAAATACCTTCCAACATTATGGACGCTAGCTAGCAGGGGTGAGGCAGTCAGTTTGATTTCTCTGTGTCACACATCCAAATGAGTGATGTCTTCAGAAGTAGGGTCTGGTGGGCAACTAAGAGACTTAAAAATATCTCTCTGCCTATTTGTCTTTTCTTACTGTAGACTTGGATAAGTTCAGTAAACAGTAACACAGCCGGAGTGC
The DNA here is from genome assembly GCA_907164525.1 of Lophiomys imhausi. Classification (NCBI taxonomy): domain Eukaryota; kingdom Metazoa; phylum Chordata; class Mammalia; order Rodentia; family Muridae; genus Lophiomys; species Lophiomys imhausi. The sequence continues at coordinate 1,144,506 of CAJQZJ010001344.1, forward strand.
TGTCTTGTCTTGAAATATCTTCCACCAACCAATTTAGTCTATTACCTTTAAATTCAACCTCATTAATTTTCCTGGCACATGGGCAGAATGTAGTCAGATTCTTTGCCAGAATATAGTATGAATAGCCCCTTACTAGTCCCTGATAGAGTCTTTATTTTCTAAAATCTAATGAGCTGGGGATCCTCTGTCCACATTTCTCTCAGCCTTCTGATGTTTCAAACTACAATCAGAATGTCTCACTATGCTCTGCTTATAGTGTTTGAGACCTTTTCTAGCCAGAAGTTCCAAACCTTTCCACAGTCATCCTGAAAATAGTTCCAAAGGGTAACAACTACACAATCAAATAATTAATCACAGGAATGGCTCAGATTCTTACTTAAAATCTCTGTATCAGCTACTCTTCTCATGGCTGTGACAAAAGATACTAAAGGAAGGGTTTATTTTGGCTCACACTTTGAGAATGGGGTCCATTAAGGCATGGGTTGTGGTGGGAGCTGGAGGCATCTGGTCACACTGTAACACTGTATCCTCTGAGCTTGAGGAAGCTGGTCACACTGTATCCTCTTCCAGAAAGCTAGGAGTGAGGAGTGCTAGGACTCAGCTCTCTTTCTCGTTTGTATTCAGTCCAGCAGCCCAGCGCAGGCAGTGGTGCTGCTCAGGTTAAAGTGAGCCTTTCCACCTCTGCTAACCTATTCAATCATCCCTCACAGGCATAGCCGAAGGCTTAATTCTAGGTGATTCTAGATCCCATCGACATTAACCCTCACAGGAGTCCTTCAGCTCCTTGTGGTGGAGGCAACCCTTTTGATCAGGTCTTTGAAAGCTTGATCCACTTGACTATTCCTGAGCGTGTAGATTAAGGGATTCATACCTGGAGCAACTGAAGTCGTGAGCACAGACACAACTTTGTTCACAGCCAGCCTTTCTTTTGCAGATGGCTTAATATAGATGAAAATGAAGCTGCCATAAGTGATGGAAACCACAATTATATGAGAAGAACAAGTAGAAAAAGCCTTTTTCCTTTGCTGGACAGAGGGGAATCTGAGGATGGTTCTGATAATGTATGTGTAAGACATTACCACACACATTAAGGTGAACATGAGTGTCAGAACAGCCAAGATCAAGACGAACCGCTCTATGAACTCCGTGTTGGAGCAGGAGATCTTCAGAATGGGAGCAGCGTCACAGCCAAAGTGATCTATGACATTGGAGTTGCAGAACTCAAGCTCAAAGCTCATGCCAAAAGGTGGGATGACAATAGTTAGAGCGATTAAATGACAGCCAATAAGGAACTTGAGGCAGACCCTGCTGTTCATGATGGCTGTGTAGTGCAGGGGCTTGCAGATGGCCACATAGCGGCCACAGGACATGGCTGTCAGCAGGAAAGACTCAGCCACACCCAGGACAATAACAAAAAATAGTTGAGTGACACATGCATTATAGGTAATGGTATTGTCCCCAGATGCCATTGTGTAGGGGAATCTGGGAATACAGACAGTTGTGAATGAGACTTCCAAAATGGAGAAATTTCGGAGGAAAAAAATACATGGGTGTTTTAAGGTGGGAATCCACCAGTGTGAGAGTGATGATGGTCAGGTTACCAACCACACTCAATAAGTAGGTTAAAAACAAAAAGATGAAAAGCAGAATTTGAAGGTTTGCATCATTGGTTAGTCCTACCAGGATGAATGTAGTTATTGCCGTATAATTTTTCATCACTGATTCCTGACTGTGGCCTGGTCTATTTTTAAAAATAAGAGAAATTAGGTTGAGATAAGGACTGCCACCTTGAGGGAACACTGGAGGGAGGCACAAGTGTTAGCTCAAGGTGCAATTAAAAACATTTATTCTTCTCTCACATGACACACTCTGACCTTAGCTTCTCCTCCCTCCACTCCTTCAAGTTCCATCCTCCACCTTCACTCTCTTGTTACATGTTAATAAAATGTTGCCTGGGCGGTAGCTAACTAGTAGTTAATGCAGTTGGACAAATAGTGTGGATAATTATACTGATAACCAGTCAGGTAGCACTTATATTTTCCTAATACTGTACTGAAATAGTATTTTATTTTATTTTTTACTGGATTAAATTAAATAGTTGGATCACTCTTTGATTAACAGCTGTCTGGAAATTTCTGGGGTTAATGAATAGAAAAAACATTATCCTAAATATGTATGGTTAGTAATGTGATGAAATTAATAGATCTCAGTGTGGTCATTATCTTTGTTTCATGTTAAGGGGGGTGAAGGTAAAATTGTGCTTTTTCAACCTCTGGTTCTCATTTACTATTACAACCCACACGGTGTTCTAATTACCTCATGTTTTTCTTCTTTTTCTAAAGTACATAAAACTGCTCTTGCCATCTTATTCTAAAGACAGAAAAAGTGTTCTAGAGATGAACCCAGCATGGTTATACATGCCAATAATACAGCCTTTGGGAGGATTAAGCAGAAGGATCACAAGTTCAAGTCTGGGTTGCTTAATGAGACCCTGTCTCAAACATGCATACACACACACACACACACACACACACACACACACACACACATTCAGACACACATACTCCAAAACTTACACATGTACATGTACTCACACACATATACACTCATACATATATTTATACACACACTCACACACATACAGACACATACACTCATAGTCACGAATTCTCAACCATATACACACACTCATACATATCCATACATAAGATCCATTACTGTGCTCAGTGAAATTTTCTTTCCCTTAGAATGGAGTTCAAACATCTCTCCCTGGGTCCTTCATGGCCACACAACTGTCTAACCCTTGCAGCTCATCTTTATTTGTCTAGCTGAGCTAGTCTTCAGCTCTTTGAGGGCATTAAGGTTTTCTTCACCAAAGGATCTTTACAGATATTTTTCCTTTATCTCCAAAATGGTCTGCTTCTATTTTATCATGAATAGATCTTATTTAAGATTCCAGTTTAAGTAAAGAACTTGTCAGAAATGTCCTCCTGGAGAACTATTTATGTTCCAATTACTTGAAATGTTGTAGAAACACCGCTCTGCTTATTTATCCTAGGATACTTACTATAATTTTAGATATACATCCACTTACCTTTTCCTTTCACCCTCTGAAGTGAAGCCTGTGAGAACACAGATCCCGACTGTTTAATAGACAACCATAAACCTAGGACAGGATCATTGCCTTGAGCACAATGGAGATTGTTGAGTGAACGAGACCAGATCGTTTGCCCTTCACAGTTGATTGATTACATGAGAAGTTAAAGGAGTTATACCATCAGTTCCTTGATGTGTAAGATTTAAGATTTTAATGAAGGATCTCAGCATTTTGAAATAATTTTTTTAGGAGTCAGAAGATAATCACTTTTAGTCATACTCCCTCTAAATCATATTAGATTATTTTATCTATAAGTAAGAATACAATTTTACCTCTAAGTTAGAAGAATAAAGTTAATAATCTCAGAAGTTATTTGAAGGGCTGGAGATATGGCTTAGAAGTTATGAGCAACAGCTGGTCTTCCAGAAGACCTGTGTTTGGTGCTCAGTATCCACATGGCAGGTTCCAAATGTCTCCAACTGCAGATTCAGATCCAGGGGATCCAACACTTTCTTCTAGTTTTCATGGGCAGCAGACATGCATACATTCAGGAAAACACCCATGCACTCGTAATAGTAATAATAATAATAATATTATTATTATTATTATTTGAGTTTAAGAATACAGTGGTGGAGGAGGGGGCTTATAAGTGAGGAGTCCAGCTTTGCTCATCTCTTCCCTCTTTTTTTCTATGAAAGAGTGCAGCTGAGCCTACTTGAACCCTGGCTCTTGAGTCTCTTCTGAATGGACCCAGGTCCTTTACATGGAATAACTTACACATGCTGCCTTATATCTTTATCTGTGTTAATTGTAAGAGAACAATACAACTTAGTCAAGTGGGTGCCAGGATACAATGAATAAAGCGAACTTACACCACCAATCCCAGGAATGCTGAGACATTTAATATAATAGGAACAGGCTTCTGTGGGAGACCACGGAGTAAGGAATTTCTATACTCAATTTGCTATACTCAATAGACAAACTCTAATTCACAAATCTCTTCAAGGAACAGTAATGACAGTTACCTTGAGAAGATGGCTACTAAAGGTCAGATGGTGTTATGTCATTTAATATTTAATATGAGCTAATCATCATTTACAGATGAGGAAATCTGGGACCAGCCACACTGCTTTATGTCATTGTGTGTAGTAATGCAGGAAGTGAAACCAAGTAGTTGACTACAGAAACTCAGCTCAAAGCCTCCATGAAACACTCCATTTTTGATGGTAGACTTTTCCTGTGTATCTTTTGAGAAGATGATCAACATCCCCTTTGTGATGGTGTTTATCAAGTAGCCACCGAGGAATAGATGAGTGACTGTCCAGGGTTTTTAATTTATGAGCTGAGGGTGGTTGCACAGTGATGGTGGTTCTAATTAATAATAATAATCCATCACTGAACAACTGGAATCTTTCCCATTTCTGTTGTTCTTAGGATAGAACAGGAATATGCCAGAAGGCCCCAATTATTTTGGAATGTGAATGTTTTGTCTCATCTGTTTCATTGTATTTCCACAGTGATCTTGAGATATGTTCCTTCCTGAGATTCGGGAAATATGCTCCCTCACCTTTTTTTTTTTTTTTTTTTTTTGCTGAGAAGATAAGCAGTGTCTATGCCAACATGAAATCATGTCACAATTCAGAATCCACTGACCTGCATTTATAGAAAGGAATCTGAGTGTAATAAGTGGTTGGAATATACGCGGATTCCTTCCTAGGTACTGTAGACTACTCAGGAAGTCACCGCCCTAGACCAAATGCTGAAGTTGGGAATCATGATAGTTACCTTTCCTTGTCTTCTGATCCAGGCACAAGTACCTACATATGGGGCCTCGAAAGATCCTCAGCTTGGCATAAGTCCAGTGCATCCATAATATTGTAACTTCTGTGTTTTCAAAATAATGATCTCTTAGCATCCTAGTCACATTTGAAGTATAATAGATAAGTTTGTACATGAGAGTTCATTGGCTTATTGTGTTTCCTTACAAAGAGAATGTTTTACTCACTCATGTATGGCTTGTGGTACTGCTTATCAAGTAGAGGGAATTATCTCTAGTGGTAGATATTCAAGTTATGTAGCAAGAGGTAAACGTTAGGGATGCACTTTTGCTATATTGAGAGAATGAAAAATCTCCCAAGATCTCATACATGAGAAACTATATTCTCTCCCTAAAAAGTGCTGACTTACCTTTGAAACCCCCCAAGAGCATCTTTCCAATGTCTTATTCAAAATCAAATTTCAGTTGTTAGAGAATAGAGTGACATATTACTGTCTATTCATAGGCACTACACTCTATTAATAGAGAGCTACTTCTGTCAAGAAATGTTAGAGATTGTTTTAGAACTTGGCTTCTGAAATGATCAAAGCTTCTGTTGAAGAACTTTGAATTACTTGGGTTCTGGGTGGTGAACAATGCGCATGTCTAAGCAAACCCCACTCACTGTTCAGATCTCTGTTCATGGCTTCCACAGAGCAGGCATTCACTACCTGCAATGTTATCACAGTGCATTTAATGCACCCAGGAACTTGCACTCACTAGTAAGTTGGTGAATAGGTAGAGAGAGCTCTTAGGTTCTCACAATTTCCAGGTCTTCTTTAAATGTCTTTTGCTTTCCATAAGTATTAAAATTCAAAGATAAAGGATATTTTCTGATTTTGGTTCTGGAAAAATGTTTATTTATTTCTGGAAGGTTGAGAGAATTTAACCCTTGGTGATGGTGAGAAACCCATTTTAGTTTGGGGAAAATCAATGTCTTTAGCCTTTGCACAGGAAAACAGCTTTTCCTGTAAATTCCATATTAACAGGAATGGTATAAATTTTGTCTGTTTGGTCCTCCACAGGAGTTTAGAGATCATCTGATTAAACAAACAAAAGGCCCCTTAGGAATCCATGGTTTAAAAAAGTCACTAATTAACGATACACTAAAATGAAGTTTGGGAGGAAAAAATTGAAACACCTGTTATCTGGAACAGAGTCCTTGGAGAAAGATACAACAATAGAATCAGAAATAGGTCAGGTGCAAGACAATATGTCAGATGAAAAACACGAATGGAGTTTCTTTTCAGTTTTCTTCTCATTGCTTGAGGGATTCTTCAATAGAGTTCAAAGAAGTATCTCAGAGATTTCCTGAGAGATGCTGGACTTGTGGGAAGTCATTAAAAAAAAGCTTTAACACTTGAATAGCTTTTCCTAATTTCTGGGTGTTCTTCAACCTGAGGCATGTTTTGCCATTCACGAGAGTCATTATTAGAAGTTCTTAGGAAACTGAGTACTTACTCTTCCACTGTTTGCAATGAACCACCGTCAAACTGATTTACTTCCTGACCTACAGCTGGGGTGGAAGAGTCAAGCCAGCTAATTTGGGTCAACACAACAGTTCAATATTAACTTGTTTATAGTTTGCAAAGTTACTATTAATGTCTAATTTTATTAAGAATTTGTACCTAGTAAGTTATCAAACTTGATAAATACATTTATTATAGTCAACAGATACGTAGCATCCTCTTTTTCTAAATGTGTTGATAAGATAGGTACTCGTAGATCTACTAATATTAATATTGCATCACTAACACAAATCAAAGGCTGGTCATTACTCTTCTAAAAGAAAAAAAAGGAATAATTTAACAATTTGCTAATTTAAGGTCCCAGTACTGATTTTCTGAATTGAATTGTTTCCTAGCCTCTATCCCCTTTGTTTTGCTACCTTGCTTAGACTGGCCTTGAATTCTTGAATCTCAAGCCCCAAGCTCCAGAATATTGGAATTAATTTTTCCTAATTTCCAGTGCACGTGAGATGCATGTGTGCTATGTTTGCATATATGTGGGCATATGTGTGTGTGCACATATTCATATGTGTGTGTGCATGTGACAGTCTGAGGTTCTGTTGTCTTCTACTGTATTTCCCTCCTATTCACTGAGGCAAGGTCTCTCATTCAGGCCCAGGGCTTATCCATATGGCTAGTCTTCCTAACAGAGATCTTTTGTTTCTATTGATGTCCTGCAGGCCCACCTGGACTAACTTGGGTTCGGAGGATCTGAACTCTGACCTCATGCTTACATGGCAAGATTTTAGCCACTGAGTCATCTCCCCCCTTCTCTAAAATGGAATACATATGCGGCACATGAGTTGTTACAGAAATGCAGGGTGATGATTCAGGGGTGGACAGTGTTGATTATTGGACCAGAGTCTTTGTGAGTGAGGATGAGGTCTGTTTCACAAGTGAAGAAGGGATGATCTAGGAGCATGGGTATTTTGTTCAGTATGTCAAAGAACAATTCTGATTTAGTGTGTACATGGGAAAAGGGTCATTAAGATACTACCACCAGCCCTACACTTCCCAACAGCAAAAATGAGAAGAAATCCACAAGAGAGGGATGGGCAGGACTTTTTTTTTTTTTTTTTTGAGACAGGGTTTCTCTGTGTTTCCCTGACTGCCCTGTAACTCTCTTTGTAGATCAGGCTGGTCTTGAACTCACAGAGATCTATTTGCTTCTGCCTCCTGAGTGCTGGGATTAAAGGCATGTGCCACCACTGTCCTGTTAGCACTAGATAAGTTTGTTTCTGTTATGAAGGAAGCACTGATTTCCTGATTGTCCAGAAAGTCTGAAAAACATGTAATAGGCCAGTGCTTGGTGGTGTCTCCACATGTGTGCCATGGCATGTGTGAGGCCACACTCACATAGTCACACATAAAAATAAATAAATAGACAACTAAGTAACTAATTAACTAACTGAATGAATGGATAGTTGTTAAAAAGAGAAAGAAGAGAATGTGGAGTTTAGAGGACACCTCGGGGAGTCAGTTCTTTCTTTGCACTGTCCGGGTCCCAAGGACTGAACTCAGGTTGTCAGGATTGGCAGCAATTCATCATACTCTGAGTCGTCATCTCTCTGACTCTGAAATAACGTCTTGTTTTGAAATTATTTATGAAATAAAAAACTATTCTCCACAGAATTAAAAATCAGCAATATTTGTGTATGCAGTGTATACATAAAAGGACATATGGTACTACTTCTAAAGTGTTATTCTGGACTGACAATGGCAAGAATTGAGGAACAAAAATTAATCATATATATTTCCAAAAAAGGACCAGCATATAGCTTTTTTCTTTTATAGATAAACCTTTTGCTAGGGCATAATTTGTTAGTGAATACACCCCCCCCCCATGAACCTGACTAATGTAACAAAGTCAGTAGAACATAATGGATGTTAGCTGCCAATACACATGGTCACAATAAAGTCTATATCACTCTGTGAGAGTAATGACATAATATTTCCATTACAGTATGTCTGTTATTGTGAGAGACATATTGGGTATCAGCTTATGATTGTTTCTATAGTCACACCAATTCATTTAGTCATAAATGTGTTGTATTGTGGTGATACTGTTGACTCCATTCACATTTCATAGAACAATGCCTGGAACATAGCAAATGCTATCAGGGTTCCCCTTCTGCACTGAAAATACTTACGCTGTCAGTCACTCATGGGACACTCAGTGTGTCACCTGTGCTGTTCTAATCTTTCATGGTTGTACATCTCAGCTATTGTCTTATTGGCTTGGGGGGGATTTTCTTTTTTGCACTTTTCTGTGCTATAGAGAAAAATGTCAAACAAATTTTCAAATATTCATTAACTCGTGAGTGACTTGCCAGAGAAATTTTAGGTCTCTCTCTGTTCTTGGGGGAGGCGATTATTAGAACAGGGTGTGTACTAGCTTTTTGGAGATTTTTAAATATCCAAAGTAACATTTTTTCCTGTCTTCAGAATAGGCACTATGGGATCAATTGTGCTAACAAACAATATGTTCCCTGGGGGTCTTGGTACTGGGGATTAATACCAACCCTTTGTTGCTATCTTGAAGAACAAAATTCAAATGGGTATTTAAGAGAAGGTGTCCCAGAGAGACTAGTGGGGAAGTTGCAAGGGGAGCATTGGGCATAGGTCATCAGTAGGCCAGAGAAAAGAGCAGCAGGGATGGAACAATGGGGCTGGAAGTCATCCTTGTATTGAGTGGCCTGAAAAAGGGATTGTTGCTTGGTTAGCTTGTGTCAGTTGTACAAAGCAATGGCTCTTCGTATGACTTCTCACACATGCTTATACTGTAGTAACGAGAGACAACTCTAAGCTGTCCTCAAATCATTTAGAAAGCCGCAGATCTTTGTTAGCTAGAGAAAGTAGTTATGTAACCTAAGAACTTTATTTCCCGTGAGCAGATTCCTTTTTTTTTTTTTTTTTTGTTTTTTTGTTTTCGTTTTTTCGAGACAGGGTTTCTCTGTGTAACCCTGGCTGTCCTGGACTCACTTTGTAGACCAGGCTGGCCTCGAACTCACAAAGATCCACCTGCCTCTGCCTCCCGAGTGCTGGGATTAAAGGCGTGCGCCACCACCGCCCGGCTGAGCAGATTCCTTTAAACACCTTTGCATCTATGTTATGACTTCCAGTTTTGGGTTTTAGGGATTTCTGGGTGTCTACAGTGCCTCTTTGGCTCTTTTCCTTATTTCTATTTTATCCTACTCCAGTTTGCTTGTTTTTGTTTTATCTTATGCTATTATTATTGTTCAAATGCTCATTTTCTAATGAAAGAGAGAAAAAAGGGTGTGATTTGGATGGTAAGCGAGGTATGGAGATTTTGGGAGGAGCTGGGGCAGAGGAAACTGTAATCAGAGTATATCGTATGAAAAAACCTTATTTTCTTTCTTCTTCCTTCCTTTCTTTCTTTTTCTTTTCTTTTTTTTTTTTTTTTTTAGGTTTTTCAAGACAAGGTTTCTCTGTGTAGCCCTGGCTGTCCTAGACTCACTTTGTAGACCAGGCTAACCTTGAACTCACAGAGATCCGCCTGCCTCAGCCTCCCAAGTGCTGGGATTAAAGCCATGCGCCACCAGGCCTGGCCAGTGCAGACAGATGTGAACGGCTATGTGGGTGCTAGAATTTGAACCTGGGTCCTTTGGCAGAGCAGCCAGTGCTCTTAACAGCAGAGCCATCTCTCCAGCCCTCTGATGCATTTTTATAACTGATCAACTAGTACTGATAAGTTATTGCGAAATAAAGTCCATCATTTATTCAGATTTTTAAAGCTTTTACCTAGTAGACTTCTCTAATCTAGAATATCTAGAATGATCATAATGAATTATGCCATATCTTTAGGGTCCTCATGGCTGTGGCAGAGTCTCAGATTTCCCTTGTTGATGATCTCCACAGTTTTGAGGAGTCTTGGTCAGATATTTTGTGAGATGATCCTCAATTGGAATTTGTCTGAGGTTCTGGGGGAGAAGTCCACAGAGGCAAAGTGTCATTTCAAGCACAACATGCCAGGAAATCTGAGGATCAGTAACAGGACTGTTAAGCTTAGCCTGGGCCACAGGCAGAGAGCTTCTCAGATCTCTCCACTGCCAAATTTCCCTAGTTGACACTTTGCTTTCTTGAGAGGAAGTTACGCATACATCATACCTAGTGGGTGAGGAGTTGCATGCACTTCTTTAGTCAATGTACAGAAATTACATACTTAGAATACTTCTGTATACCCGTCTCTTCCTTCCAATTTAGTAATTATTTATTTATTAATTTTCATCTATATGGAGTTTTGGATATTTTCTTTACATGGGTTATAATAACCAAAGTGTTCATTATTATTTTGTTAGCCAAATTGTTACAATTCTCTCATTTGGCTTCTTCATTCCTTTAATATACCCTGCCAATCTTTCCTAAGAGATGCAAATGTGAAGAAATGCTCTAGAGACCCAGAGAAGTAATACTGTAAGACACTCTACTTGTGTGATAAGTATTCTCTTTTTCCTTTCTGAAAGCGAAGCATAAATTCCACATTACTGAGAACCATGTCCTGTTTGTTCAATGCTGTGTCCTACTGCATAATAATGCTGGCAGACCTCTTATGAGTTCATGGACATCTTGGTCTACACAGGAAGTTCTAGGTTAGCCAAGGCTGGTGAGACTCTGTCTCAATAGCCAAACCAAGCCATATCAAGCAAGCTACTAACCAACCAAACAAACCAAGAAGGAGGAAAGTAGTTTCATTAAAATTGTTGGAAAAGTTATGAAGTACAGTGAGGAATAATGTATAAGTACTGAAAGCATACATAGTTTTATATTACCAAATGATACAAACCTTTTCTTCTGAAAAGATTTCAGTTCATGTCAAATCTGACAACTACATAGAGAAATGAATGGTGTCTATTTTCAGAGGAGCTTTGACTATTTGCTCTGTCAGAAGTATTTGCCTTTGAGAGTTAAAGACGCAAGATAGTGCGTGAGAGTTTGAAGGGATCCTAGGATATGACATCAGGAAGCACAGGCTAAGCCTTGGTTTACACAGGAGTTTGTGAAACGAAAAATAATTTTGGGTAAAAGAAAAGCAGAGGTTCAATGTGGCTCTGGAAATGTCTTGGTATTTATGGGGGCTAGAGGACAGTAAAGGGCACTTCAGTTAAGTGACTAAGCTGCTGACAAAACTTAGATTTTGGATTAGGTCTATGCTGAAAAGCTGTAGCAAATGTGTGTATCGATGAGACTGAAATCGACTGTTGGCAAACTTCTGCTTGCTTATTGAATGTCTCAAACTTGGAAACTAGAAGGGTCAGGAAGAGTTTAAGAAAATAATACTTTAGGATGATATACCCCATGTATTAGGATGAATAATAATAAGAAGTTAGAAGTAGGGTATTTAGGTCATTTTAGAGAGAGTTCTGAGAGATTAAGGCTAATGGACTTGAGAGGCATATGAGATGTGAGTGAGAAGATTTTCTCTCTCCACAGATCTATACCTTAAAGGAAGAACTGCTGTTTAAAAATTTTATTTTTCCTTTTCTTTTTGAGAATATAATACAGTTACATCATTCTCCTTTTGTTTTCTCCCTCTTTCAGATTCATGGCTTCTTTTTTCATTAATTGTTGTTACAATAAATATTAACTATAATCTGCCCAGCCTGTATAGTGTTACTTGGATATATGTTTTCAGGGATGATCATTTCATATTATAAACAGTTGGTGTGCTCTTCTCTGGGGGAGATTGGTTCTCCCACTCTGAGCACTCCTTAGCTGCTGGTAGTTGAAAACTTTTTGATGGAAGAAACTGGCAATCCTGAGGGGAATAGAGAAGAAAAAGCCGAGAGCAAGGCTGCATAGACACATGCTTTTGGAGATAGGCGTGAAAAAATTAGCTATTTCTGTGTGAAAGTCTAATCTTTATGTAAAAGTGAACGCTCAAAGTTCTGAATATTTTGGTTGATCAAACTTTGTAAAGTCAGCTTCAGTAGTGACTGGATTTCATGTGAGTGGCTTTAGTTATTGATGTTCTGTCTGTATCCCCCTCATGGCCCATGGGTGCTCTGTGCTAAGGTTCTAAAGACAGCACAATGTGGCTGATTTGTCTTTTCTCTTATGGGGTGGTGGGGGTGACCAGGAGGAGGGTGTCCATTTCCCAGAGCGTAGGTAGACTATTGCCTTTTCTGAACCTAGTTAATTCCATATATATATATATCCTATCCAAATATACATGGCTTTGAATGCTAAATTGGACAGGATAAAAAAAAAACCTTAAATTTTTTTTTTCATGTTTTGAGAGACAGTTTCTGTGTTCAGAATGGTCTTGAACTTGCTATATGGCCCAGAATGAACTTTCTAACAGCCTAGCCTTGTGCTCCTGGCCTTCAGGCCTCTGCTGTCCACGTGCTGAGATTACAGGTGTACCGCCATGCCTGGCTGAAAGAGTCTTTAGATTATTCTTAGCTTTCACCACTGTCCAAAGTGCGTAAGGGGATCAACCATTACACATGGTGCTTGCTAAGGAGTCACACTTCAGGTACAACCACTAACATAGCCTGCTTTAGCAAATATGCAGATCGTACAGATGTGTGCTTAACTGTCAGGAAGGAAGTCTGAGGACATTGGTTAGTCTTTGTTGATGTCTTAGAAATCGTAGATATGAAAAGAAATTCTTTGGAAAATATTCTTATTTCTTCTGAGTATTTTTGAAGTATAAAGGAGTATTATATTATAATATAATATATACATTATTATATAATGCCATATATAATAAAGTAATATATATAAAACTATATCTACTATACCTTTTGTATGATCATGCCCTTATTTAGAATATACCTGAGTAATTAGAAGATGTTTGATAGAAATAAATGATAGTTGTGTACACATTATGAAGGCATAACACTTTATTTTTACAATTTCAAAACATGAAAACAATGAAAAGCATTTTTCACTTAATAGCCTTTCAATAATTTGGTCCAAGTTACTTTCATGATGATTACTGGTTCTTACCCAACCTCCCAAAACCTATTCATAATTTTCACAGTTTCCCCAGAAAAAATTGGAAAATGAATATTCCATCACATAAAAAACTTATACAAGGCACAAGCTTCAGAAATTAAAGACAGGGATGTAGCATGTTGTTTTCTTTGTAGATCACTTTGTACATATCTGTGATGATGTGCAGTGTTCTGAAAATACCCTTTGCATCCTAAGGGGCTGGAACTTCTGCTGCACTTCACAGCCAGAGTTCATAACATGACTTGAAGTCACTTAAGATTTAAGACTGTTATCCTACTGTGTACTCAAATGAGAAAAATGTAAGAACCAACCTTACTTGCCTTGAATTTCCCCCATTTTTAACTTTTACAACCTAAGCTAATGGATAGCTGCAATTTGAAGTTATGTACACTACAATGCTCCCACCCAGGTAATGTACATATATCACCTGCTGAAAGCAGAAAACACATATAGAAAACAACTCCCTGAAATCTATCATAAAGGTTGAAAGCAACCATTTATTGGTATTGGTTGATAAATGATGTTTGCTCTCTGGGTTGGTTGGGATCAACTGGAGCCAGTGACTTAATCCCTTTAAAACTGTTAAAGTTTTCTGTAAAAAGCCCATTCCTTCCTCATGTAATGTTTCTGTGTTGTTCAATAAAGACAGAGTGAAGCCCTCTGTTAGGGACAGACAGACACAGGTAGTCTACAGATGACACATACAGGAACACACAGCTCATATGATCACACACACACAGAGTCACACAGACACAAAGACACACACAGAGAGAAACAGACAGACAAAATCACACAGACAGACAGACACAGGGACAGACAGATACAGATGCAGGCACAGACAGACAGAGGATGGAAGACACAAGGAGCAGAATGTAAGAGTTCAAATTCGGACTTGCTCTTGGTTAAATGACACCAAGGGAAAGTGCTTTTATTTCCTTCCTTAATGCAACACCCATGCATTACTGGTAACTCAGAATCAATCACTAATGCATCTAATTCATATATTCTGCACACATATCTCAGCAATTCCCTTGGTCATTCATCTTTCTTCCCAGGTAGTCACCAAGAGAGTTCACATATCATGCCTGTCTTGAAGGAAAGTTCAGTTCTCTGCTTCACCCTTCTCTATAAATTTTCAACAAAAACTGACTGGATAGTCTCATTTCCTTTTGTTTTTCAACAAGGTACTTAGGTCTGGAACACTGCCTTACATTGTGGGGCTCTCAGAGGAGCACGTCACACAGATGCGCACGAACTCAGATACTGACACACTGATGGCACTGGACAGGCCTTCCCTGGAATGCCTGAATCAGCAGCTGAAAGGTGACAGGATGGAACAGGAGGGTCTTCAGAGAATGGGTAGCACAGGTGCACGCCCAGCACTGGTAGGCTTGTCAGCTTCACCTTCTTGTGTGTTCTGAGACAAAGCAGTGGGATATCAATAGCTGACCATTGTTAGTGCTTAGCATTGCACCTCTGATCCTATTAAAACGTAGTTTAGGTTTTTAAAAGAGTCTTTAATTGCTCTTGATGAGTCAGGACTAGAGATTGAAGCATATTCCCAAGAAGTAAGACATGGGAATTTAGATTCCACATCTTGAGGAGGCCATATGGCCAGAGACACAACTCTATTATTTGGAGGTCTTTTGTATGACACAGGAAATTTTTGCAATCTAATCTTTGAAGAATACAATAATTGAAGAAACTATTCTAAGTAAAATAAACTCAGAAGGTGAAACAGCTTACTTGATTTTCAGTTTTGGATTATATGAGAAAACTTTTCTTAGGAAAAAACTATCTCGAATCTCTGTGAAGGAGGAAAATGCATGTTTTCAAGTTCATGAATGCTGCTTGTTACTTAGACATAAATTTAAGTTATTCTAAAAACTTACTTCTTTGTGAGGAACATAAGTCGTTTTACTGTGTCTTTGAAAGCCTCCTTCACTTGCTTGTTTCGAAGCGTGTAGATGAATGGGTTCAGCAAAGGGGCGACTGATGTTGTGAGCACAGACACTCCTTTATTAATGGCCACCCCTTCCTTTGCTGAGGGTTTGATGTAGATAAAGATGCAGCTGCCGTAGGTGATGGAAACCACAATCATGTGGGACGAGCAAGTGGAGAAGGCCTTTTTCCTTTGCTGGGCAGAAGGGAACTTTAAAATGGTCTTGATGATGTACGTGTAGGACAGAACAACACACACCAGGGTAATAATGAGTGTTAGTATGGCAAAAGCCAAGACAATTTTCTCTATAAACAGAGTGTCGGAGCAGGTTATCTGCAGAATGGGAGAGGCATCACAGCCAAAATGATCAATCACATTGGAGTCACAGAACTCCAGCTGGAGGCCTAGGGCAAGAGGTGGGAGGATGATCAGCAGGCCAGCAAACCAACAGGAGAGGACGAGAATTGTGCACACTCGGTTGTTCACTATGGAGGTGTAGTGCAGCGGCTTGCAGATGGCTACATAGCGGTCATAGGACATGGCAGCAAGGAGGAAAAATTCTGTTGCTCCAAAGAGGACAACGAAAAACAACTGAGTGGCACAAGCATTGTAACTAACAGTATTATCTCCTGTAGCCATCATGTACAGGAATCTGGGAACGCATACAGTGGTGAATGAGACTTCTAAGAAAGAGAAATTTCGGAGGAAAAAGTACATGGGTGTTTTAAGATGGGGATCCAAAAGTGTGAGAGTGATGATGGTGAGGTTCCCAGCCACACTCAGCATGTAGGTCAGAAACAAAAATAGAAAAATTATAACTTGTAGTTTTGGGTCATCTGTCAACCCCAGCAAGATGAATGTTGTTATTGCTGTATGATTTCTCATCCTTTTCTTGTGCCAAGTCATGAGTGTTTGGGCCTGAAGAAAGAAGTGTTAGAAGAACAATTGTGTAACATACAATTGCCTCAGCTATATTGCCTCAAGGTATAGATTGTACCTTACTTTTCCTAAAAGAAGTCTTGACAACTCTGGAGTTCTTTACTTCATATTCATCTTTTAAATTTTTCTTCATTCTCATCATTCTGTAATGCTCTATTTCTCTTATATTTTTGGTTGTGAGCCTAGCCTTTAACGGCTGAGCCAGCTCTCCAGCCCATGCTCTATTTCTCAAACCAAGAAGCATCTGCATTAGAATTTTATGTTGATATCTTATGTTGCTGTCATTAACTTTAACAGTAGCGTTTCATCTTAAAGTGACAACTGTGTTATTTGAATTCTGATTAACTTTAAGGAGATGAAAAGTGTAAAATACAATGTTGTACCTTCGGTTTGTTATTCCTGTATTTGTCAATGAAAAGCACTTCTTTAGTAAGTTTTTTGAGATCTCTGAAGGGTTGGTGTAAGGAAGCATATTCTAGAATTTGTACATAAACCTGATGCAGGTCTGTAGTGATACTTCAGCAGCTAGGATGGTCTGCAGTACTTCCTGTCTGATAACCCTGCTCTCTTTGTCACACCTATTCTTCAGCATATGTCTCTAACTTATTGGGATAATTTCTTCTGTTTCCCTCCTTGAGTTATTTTTCTCACTACCCCACCAACCATTTCCTAATCTTTTTGTTGTCTATCTATCTATCTATCTATCTATCTATCTATCTATCTATCTATCTATCTATCTATCCATGTATCTATCTATGTATCTATCTATCTATGTATCTATCTATCTATGTATGTATTTATGTATCTATGTATGTATCTATCTATGTATGTATCTATCTATCTGTCTGTCTGTCTGTCTATCTAATCTCTCTCTCTCTCTCTCTCTCTCTCTCTTTGAGTTAGTCTATCCTATTAGTCAAACATATAGGAACCCTTGGCCCATATAAGCCAGTAAACAAATTACAAAAACACACTACCTTTCTCTTTGGCATTCATCACTGTCCATTTTAGTAACTCCAATCAGTCAAGGGTCTCTCTGCTCAGTTTTATATTTTTCACGATCCACAGTATGATATTGGCTTAGTCACGTCTCCTTTTCTTCATATCAAGACTTAACCCTCATTGAAATTTGTTTTTAAGCAGCTACTCTCAGATATTCACACTGTAAAAGAAAAAGTGATGAATTTATTTTCATAAGGAAAACAGAAGTTCATAATAAATAATACACTTGTCCAGTGTTTCCTAATGTTCCTAATGTTGTGATTCTTTAATACAGTTCTTCATGTTGTGGTGACCCTCAACCATAAAATTAGTTTCATTGCTACTTTGTAACTGTAATTTTGCTACTGTTATGAATTGAAATGTAAATATCGCTTTTCTGATGGCCTTAGGTGACTCCTGTGAAAGAGTCATGTGACCCCCAAAGGAGTCAGAACCCACAGGTTGAGAACTACTGCACTATTCTATAATTTTCTTTTTATTACTAGTAGGAATTCATTATTCAATTAACAATTTTAGGTTAATTCAAGGATTTATTGATAAATCCTACAAAATTATATATTAGAGTATAAAATAAAAAAACATAATTTCTTATGTTTTAAAACATACATCCCCAAAGAGAGATACACATTGTACTAAATGTATGTATTTCTTGGTGATCATCAAAGATATTGTAGGTTTCTTATTTTTTCTTATTCAAATAAATAACCAACCTCTGTTCCTTCATACAAATACCTAACAAGTATCCATTATTTACAGAGCATAACACTGAGACTAGGAACAAATTATTCCCAAAAGGATCTTGCAGGCAATGACAGTAGCAGACATTTCATTTTCTGTGATACAGCAACACAAAATTGCAGCAAAAACTTGGGTTTAAGTTTAGAGCAACAGTGATTCCATTCTTGCTTCTTGACACTTGTTTTTAGTCATCCTGGAAGCTAGTTGTAATTTCTTCCATCCATTCAGATTGATTTTCTACACAAGTTGGCAATGAAACCTGTCATCAGAATCTCAGTTAGCAAGGCATGGTGCTCAGTGTTCACGGGGTGACTTTGGAACAGGGAGATCCGCCCCTCTCCTTGGCTAATGGGAGAGAGTATCTTGCCATGTATTTGCTAGTGGAAGATTGACAGGCAGTGCTAGGTTAGATTCATTTATAATTTTATTCCCTCCCTCCTTCCCTTCTCCCTTTCTTTTCTTCATTTAATTGTATAATGTTTAAAAACTTTATAACAGACTTCATCCAGCACTCTCATCCAGCCCCTTCTCCTACAATATACTTTCCTTCCTATCAGAAGTTTTATTCTTCTATTTGCTAGGAATGACCTCTGTTCATGACCAATATAAAGTGCTTGGCACAGTAGTGTGTCAGGTTTCAGGGACTTGTGTTTTAGTACAAGTTAAACTGACACTATTTCTAACAATGCCTGTGGTAGCGGATCCTTTGGCTGTAACCTCACTTGTAGGATAGATCGCTCGCAAGCACACCTGTGGTCTATGTTAGACTAGAAAAAAATTCCTGGGCAGTCAAGAGTTATTTTTGTAGTTTGGATCAAACAGAGCTTGAAAAAATTTCATTCAATGAACCTTTGCCTCCCCTGTAAATACTGTTTCAATTAACATTAACAGACATTCCCCAGTGATTTAATCTATGCAAAGCCGCATAGTTAGTTTGGGAGTTCAAAGAGGGTTCATGACTCAGCTTCTTTCCTTCACAGTTTCTCTAATTGTTGGGTTTTAAAATATATTTAAGATATTTTTTTTAAAATTATTTTCCAGTTTATTTAAAAATTTGGCTTTGGTCCTCTCAACTCAAAGAACAAAACTTCAGTCTTAAAAGAAATAATAGTTTGTTCTGGAGTCATTCTGAGTGACCATGGCCCAGGAACACAGATTTAAGATACCCTAAATTCCATGTACCAATGAGGAAGCAGTTTCAAGAAGTTTTATAGTTTTACAGAACAAAGAAAGTTTTGAACTTACTTATATTTAGAGTGATTGTTTAGGCTCAAGAACAGTTTGAGTTCTGTGTCTCTCCCCAAAAGTGCTGAAATGATTTTAGTACCTTCTGGGCATGAGAGGTTTCTTCAAGCACTGTTTCTGACACAGATACTCTTTGTATTCTTTGACAATGGTAGGTAGGGCTTTTCTATAGTTTATATATTTCTATTAAGTAGTAACTGTCTCGCCAACTGGTCCTTATAGTTAGAAAAAGGAAAGAGTGCAGAAAAATTTCAGCTTTGTGGTTTCCCAGACTAACCGTTTATTAGGAATGATTGCCGATTGCTCTTCTCCCTTTTCTGAATTATCAGTTATAACAAAGTGAATTCCAAGTTTTAAGAATGTTTACTCCCTGTCTGCATTTTGAGAATATGATAAAAATATGTCACAAGGTTTCATACTTGCTTTTTGGCGGTTATTCAAAGGAGGTTCTTGAGAGGCACCATTTGTGGAGCAGTTGCTGCTGAGGAGACCTACGTGTCCTCTATCTCCATTTGGCTTTCACGTCTTGCTGCCCACCTCAGCCTTCACATAAACATGCAACTCTCCCTCTCCTCACAAGGGTCAACTGTAAGCTAGATTTTCGTCGCTCTTTCTCTAATGAGATCAGTCCTCCCCTCTTGCCACATCTAAAATTACAGCTTACACTAGGTTTCCCTGCACTTTCTGTTCCAAGAATGAGTAGTATTAAGGGACAGGAAAATTTCTAGCCTGTCAGAGATGCTCACCCAGTCTTCTAGGGCTAGGGGGCGGGGCAGGAGCCGAGGAAGCTTCCTGTAATTTCTGTAACTGCAGTGTTTGTTTTTTGTGGTGACCTGCACACACAGCGGCTGCATGAACAACAAAACGGTCCTCAGTGACCCAATTTCAGAAGTTACCAACAAGCTGATGGTGGTGTAATCCACCTTGCGAAAATTTGTAGAGCAAAGGGACAATGTCCTCAGAGACCTTGAGGGTGGTTTAATGTCATCTGAATTTTGTTTGGGTCTCTTCACCGAGTACACATTTCTCTTAGGATGATCTTCTTACCATGTAGCTCAAACTTCTGATTCTGCCTCCGTCTCTGTGTGCTGGGGTTAGAGGCATGCTCTGCCATGTCCAGCTTATATTATATATTATATATATTTGACACAAATCTCATACAAAATGAATATTTACTCTCAAATAAAATAAGGAAAAAAAAATCTATGTTTTATAGATGTAAACACTGAAAAACAGAGAACTGACCAGTCAGAATGCCTCACAACTCTGATGAAGGATGAAAGTTTATCTTAATTCAAAGATTCCATTTCCTTGGCAAGTCACGTTATGGCTTTCCTCCAAAACTTAAGAAGTTTATCAACATTTAAACTTTAAACTTGGTGGTTTCCTCATGCTACCCTGATTAAATTTAATATCTTTGCATTTTTAAAGATAGGCAACAAAACTACTTTAGATATTTGAAGCAACAGAGAGTTTTTTCTCTTCAAGCACTGAGATAAACATTGCTCGGTATCAGGGTGTTTGTCCTGACAACAGTGAAGGGGAATAAAGTTTACTTTCTTTGACGGCTTTTCTGCTTCTCACGCTGGCCCTGTGTCAAAGGATTGAACAGCTGCCAACAGGCATGCTCCTGCTGCCCTTGCTGAAGGAGGCGTCTCCACAATCCTCTCAGTCCACCCGGTGCTGCTCTACTGAAGGTTCTCACATGGCCCAGCTATGCCATGTCACTCCTGTCCACAAGGACATATCCTCATCTATGTTCATAGCAGCTTTATTTGTAATAGCTAGAAACTGAAAACAACCCAGATGTCTGATGAATGGATAAAAAAAGCTGTGGTACTTCTACACAATGGAATATTACTCAGCTATCAGAAACAAGGAAATCATGCAATTTGCTGCCAAATGGATGGAACTAGAAAAGCTCATCCTGAGTGAGCTAACCCAGACCCAGAAAGATTATTCACTCATAATCAGATTTTTAGCTATATAGTACAGGATAACTATTCTACAACCAACAGACTGAAAGGAACAGGAACATAGACTTTGTTACCTGTTAGTGGAACACTTTGCCCTAGTAGAGCTGCCCTGTGGGCCCTCAGTTCGAGAGGAAACTCGTAGCCCTCATATGACTGCTGAATTGAAGGGGGGTGATATGTAGGGACACCCCAAATTGGAGGAGTAGGATAGGTGGGAGAAGGGAGAGAGGGTAGGAGGGTGGGACCAGGAGGGGTGGAGGAAAGGGACTGTGATGGAGATGTAACTTGAAGAAATAAACATAAAAAATGGGGTACAGATCTAAACAGAGAATTCTCAAAAATGAAAACTCAAATGTCTGAGAAGCACTTAAAGAAATGTTCAGGATCCTTAGTCATCAGGGAAATGCAAATTATAGCTTATTAAGGTTTTGTCTGCTGTCAATTTTACATCTTATTGCATTATGGTCTGATAGGATACATGAAATTATTTCAGTTTTTCTTTATTTGTTAATGTTTATGTGTAAATATAACTTTTATTTTTCCTCTCAGAGGCTTACTGCTTCTGTCTGCTAACCTAGGCTTAGTCCTGGATGCTTCTAGCCTCTATACCATCTAACCTAGGCCTAGAATGTTTTCAGCCTCTGAGACTTACTGCTGAATAAGCTCACCCTTTCTAGCTCTTTTTGAACTCTGGCTGGCTGATTCAACTCAGCTGTTCTGGCTCAAACTTCTCTCCAAGATGACTGATTCAATCTGGCTTCTCTCTTAGCTTCTGAATTGTTCTGCTTGACCTCAAAACTAACTCTAGCAATCTGTTCTAAACTTCTGGCTCCTTCTCATTCTCTAGCTCATTCTGTCTTCACCCATGTCTAGCTTGTTCTCTCTCCAGCCTGTCTCTGTAAAACTGCCTCATCTCTCCTTCTCATTCTCTGTGCTGCTCCCTTAAGTAGCTTCCCTTTCCTCTCTTTTCTTGTGAGGGTTGGCCATAACCTCTTCTGTGAAGTCTTTCTCTGATTTGTCACTTTGTCTGCCACTCAACTGGGCATCACTTTCAAACATGGGTACTTCCTTCTACAAACTACCGTCACCTTAATTGTTTGGTGAGTACTAAGGGCGTGTCTGTATTCCAGCCAGAGTAGCCATGTTGTTGGATTAAAATCTCTCTACCTGTACGTCCCAGCATGCTGTCGATTTTAGAGAAGCTTTCATGTGCTGCTGAGGAGAATGGATTTTCTTTGGTGTTTGGGTGGAATGTTCTGTAGATACATGTTAGGTCCATCTGATGTACGATATCATTTAATTCTGAGATTTTTGTTTATTTTTTTGTCCAGATGATGTATCTATTGGAAAAAGTGGTGTGTTGGAGTAATCTACTATTATTGGGTTTGTGTTAATCTGTGTCCTTAATTCCATTAGTACACTTTTTTTGTTTGTTTTTCGAGACAGGGGTTTCTCTGTGTATCTCTGGCTGTCCTGGTCTCGCTTTTGTAGACCAGGCTGGCCTCGAACTCACAGAAATCCGCCTGCCTCTGCCTCCCAAGTGCTGGGATTAAAGGCGTGTGCCACCACCGCCCGGCTAGTACACTTTTTTTATTAATTTATTTTTTCAAATTACATCTGGATCAAAGTCCCCTCCCTTCTTTCCTACAGGTCCTACCCTGCCTCCCTCTTCCCCATCTCTGTCCTCTCCTTCTCTTTGGATGAGGGGAGCCACCACATATCAACCCCTGTCACTTCATCAGTCACATGAGGGCCAAGAGCTTCTTCTTGCACTGGGGCCTGATATGGCAGTCTAGCTAGGGTAATGTGTTCCACTAATAGGCAACAGGGTCCATGACTTGCTTGTGGATGGAGTTTTTCATAGGATAGTTATAGTAGGTTCCTGTCTGTTTGGGTTTGTGTGTTGTAGGATGGTCATCCTATCCTATACAGTTAACATCCACTTATAAGTGAATACATACCATGAGTATCTTTCAAGGTCGCAGGGGTAGCTCACTTAGGATGAGCTTTTCTAGTTCCATCCATTTGGTTACATATTTCACCATTTCCCTGTTTCTGATAGCTGAGTAGTATTCCATTGTGTAAATGTACCACAGTTTTTAAAAAACCATTCTTTGGTTGAAGGACATCTGGGTAGTTTCCAGTTTCTGGCTATTACAAATAAAGCTTCTATGAACAGAGTTGAGGTAATATCCTTGAGGTTTGGTGGTCTGGCTTCTCTCTTGGCCTCTGAATATTTTGGATATATGCCCTAGAGTGGTATGGCTGGGTCTTGAGGTAGAACTATTCCCAATTTTCTAAGATAGTGACAGATTGATTTCTAAAGTGGTTGTACAAATTTGCATTCTCACCAGCAATGGGGGGGGGGGGTTGTTCCCCTTTCTCCACATCCTCACCAGCATGTGCTATCATTTGAGTTTTTGATCTTAGCCATTCTAATAGGTGTGAGATGGAATCTCAGAGTTGTTTAGAGTTGCATTTCTCTGATGACTAAGGATATTGAGTGTTTCTTTAAGTGTGTCTTAGTCATTAGAGATTTCTCTTTTGTAAATTCTTGGTTTAGTTCTGTTCCCCATTTTTTTGATTGTATTATTTGGTTTGTTGGTATTTAATTTCTTGAGTTCTTTATGTATTGGATATTAACCCTCTGCTGGATGTGAGGTTGGTGAAGATCTGAAGGCTGCTGTTCTGTTCTAATGACAGTGTCCTTTGGTAACTCTAACCAAGCAAGTGAAAGACCTGCACAACAAGAACTTCAAGTCCCTGAAGAAAGAAATTGAAGAAGATATCAGAAGATGGAAAGATCTCCCATGCTCATGGATAGGTAGGCTCAACATAATAAAAATGGATATTCTACCAAAAACAATATACAGATTCAATGCAATTCCTATCAAAATACCAATGTAATTCTTTACAGACCTTGAAAGAACAATTCTCAACTTCATATGGAAAAACAAAAAACCCAGAATAGCTAAATCAATCCTGTACAATAAAAGAACATTTGGAGGTATTACCATCCCTGATTTCAAGCCGTATAACAGAGCAATAGTAATAAAAACAGCATGATACTGATATAGAAACAGACCAGTTGATCAATGGAATTGAATTGGAGACACAGAAATAAACCCACATACCTATGGTCACATAATTTTTGACAAAGAAGCCAAAACCATACAATGGAAAAAGGACAGCATCTTCAACAAATGATGCTGGTCTAACTGGATGTCAACATGTAAAAGAATGAAATTAGACACATCCTTATCACCTTGTACAAAACTTAAGTCCAAGTGGATCAAAGACCTTAACATAAAGCCCGACACACTAAATCTAATAGAAGAGAAAGTGGGGAAAGGCTTTGAACTCATTGTCACAACTTCCTGAACAGAACACCAATAACTCAGGCTCTAAGACCAACAATCAATAAATGAGACCTCATAAAACCGAAAAGCTTTTGTAAAGCAAAGGACACTGTCATTTGAACAAAATGACAACCTACAGATTGGGAAAAGATCTTCACCAACCCCACATCTGACAGAGGGCTAATATCCATAATTTACAAAGAACTCAAAAAATTAAATGCCAAGAAACCAAATAATCCAATCAAAAAATGGGGCACCAAGCTAAACAGAGAATTCACAAAGGAGGAACCCCTAATGACTGAGAGACACTTGAAGAAATGCTCAACATCCTTAGTCATCAGAGAAATGAAACTCAAAACAACTCTGAGATTCCATCTCACACCTGTCAGAATGGCTAAGATCAAAAACTCAAATGATAGCACATACTGGCGAGGTTGTGGAGAAAGGGGAACACTCCTCCATTGCTGGTGGGAGTGCAGGCTTGTGCAACCACTATGGAGGTCAGTCTGGCGATATCTTAGAAAACTTGGAATAGCTCTGCCTCAGGACCCAGCTGAAGGGGCTGATAGGTTAATATAAGTTAGATTTAGTGAA
>CAJQZJ010001344.1:1204702-1230168 GCA_907164525.1 Lophiomys imhausi
AAATAAGAGTTAAATAAATAATAATTTAAAAGTTCGGTTACACATTTCTCTGATGATTAAAGATGCGGAGCATTTCTTCAGGTGTCTCTCAGCCATTAGAGATTCCTCTTTTGTGAATTCTCTGTTTAGCTCTGTTCCCCATTTTTTGATTGGATTATTAGGTTGTTGGTGTTTAATTTCTTGAGTTCTTTACAAATTATGCATATGAGACCTCTGTTTGAAGTGGGGTTGGTAAAGATCTTTTCCCAATCTGTAGGTTGCTGTTTTGTTCTAATGACAGTGTCCTTTGCTTTACAGAAGCATTTGAGTTTCATGAGGTCCCATTTATTGATTTTTGGTCTTAGAGGCTGAACTATTGGTGTTCTGTTCAGGAAGTTGTCACCTGTGCCAATGAGTTTGAGGCTTTTCCCCACTTTCTCTTCTATTAGATTTAGTGTGTCTGGCTTTATGTTAAGGTCTTTGGTCCACTTGTTCTTAAGTTTTGTGCAAGGTGATAAGTATGGGTCTATTTGGATTCTTTTAAATGTGGACATCCAGTTAGACCAGCATTTTGATAGGAATTGCATTGAATCTGTATATTGCTTTTGGCAGGATGGCCATTTTTATTATGTTGATCCTACCTATCCATGAGCATGGGAGATCTTTCTGTCTTCTGATGTCCTCTTCAATTTCTTTCTTCAAGGACTTGAAGTTCTTGTCATACAGGTCTTTCACTTGTTTGGTTAGAGTTACCCCCAGGTATTTTATATTGTTTGTGGCTATTGTGAAGGGTGTTGTTTCCCTAATGTCTTTTTCGGCTCATTTATCATTTGTATAAAGAAGGGCTAGTGATTTTTTTGAGTTAATTTTGTATCCAGCCACTTTGCTGAAGATGTTTATCAGCTGTAGGAATTCTTTGGTGGAATTTTTGGGGTCACTTATTATACTACCATATTATCTACAAATAGGGATAATTTGACTTCTTCCTTTCCAACTTGTATCCCCTTGATCTCCTTTATTTGTCTTATTTCTTTAGCTAGAACTTCAAGAACTATGTTGAAGAGAGATGGGGAGAGTGGGCATCCTTGCCTTGCCCCTGATTTTTAGAGAAAATGCTTTAAGTTTTTGTCCATTCAATTTGATGTTGGCTACCGGCTTGCTGTATATTGCCTTTATTATTTCTAGGCATGGTTCTTGTATGCCAACTCTCTTCAGGACTTTTAGCATGAAGGGTTGCTGCATTTTGTCAAATGCTTTTTCAACATCTAGCAAGATGATGTTGTGTTTTTTTCTTTCACCTTGTTTATATGGTGAATTATATTGATGGATTTTTGTATGTTGAACCACCCTTCTATTCCTGGGATGAAGACTACTTGATCATGGTGTATGATACTTTTGATGTGTTCTTGGATTCAGTCTGCCAGCATTTTATTAAGTAATTTTGCATCTATGTTCTTGAGGGAAATTAGTCTGAAATTCTCTTTCTTTGTTAGGTCTTCGTGTGGTTTAGGTATCAGGGTGACTGTGGCCTCATAGAATGAGTTTGTCAGTGTTCCCTCTGATTCTATTTTGTGGAAGAGTTTGAAGAGTAATGGTGTTAGCTCTTCTTTGAAGGTCTGGTAGAATTCTGTGCTGAAACCATCTGGCCCTGGGCTTTTTTTTTTTTTTTTTTTTTTTTTGTGTTCAGATTCTTTTAATGACTGCTTCTATTTCTTTAGGGGTTATAGGAATGTTTAATTTGTTAACCTGATCTTGATAAGATGGAATCTATCAAGAAAATTGTCCATTTCACTTAGGTTTTCAATTTTTTGTTTTTTTGCAATCCTGCATAAAACCTGATTTTATGGAGAAATTTTCTGTTTTTTTTTAATGTTTATTTATTACTTCAAGTTACAGCTCCATCATAGTGCTCTCTTTCCACCCCTCCCAGTTCCACCCTGTAACCGAACTTTTTAATTATTATTGTTTATTTTCTAACAATATTCACCTATAACAAATACCAACAATTTCTTAACTATTAATCCTACAAATTCCTACAATCCTTTTTACCTAACCACTAATTCTATTGACAATTATTTTCCTAACCTTTTAGAAGGATACATTCTCTGGGGCAGGTCCTCAGTTGTCAGGAACACAATCTTTGTTGTAGATTCTTTAATGCACTTAGCAGTCCTTTTTTTTGGATCTCTCAGATGTATATTCATCAGGGTAAGTTGGTTATTGTAGTCTCACCTTAAATAAAGCTTGATGCTTTCTTCTTTTTGGGAGACCCCAGCCCCTTCGCATCAGCAACTCTGCCACTCTACCTCAGAGTCCTTAAAGCCAGGCACAGTTTCCTTTAGGCCACTGTTCAGACAGATCAAACCCCTCTAGGCAAAAGCTGAACCACAGGGTTTAGTCCTTGGCCTTTTGGTGTCTTGCTCAGGCTTTCTCTGCTCACCAGCTTCTGTTTGCCTCAGGGAGATCTGGCCATCAAATGATGGCCAGCACTTTTTCAGCAAGACTCTTGGAGCTCTCTAACATCAGAGGCCTCTTCTTCTTTAAGGGGCTCCATGCACTGTCCTTAAATAGGAGGAACTCTGTTTCAGCTTAATTTGGGCTCCGCCCACTTAACAGCTGAAAACAATGTCAGGCCACATACTTTGTTTCTTTAAATTCGTTAAGTCTTTCCTGTTTTCTTGACTTCAAACTTGTTTTTCAGTCCATTAAGTCTTTCCTGTTTTTTCTGACTTCAACCTTGTTTTTCCACAAGCTGATAAGCTAAATCGCTCAGAGCCAAGTTGATGTTCATGCCCCGAATTAAGAGACTGTATCACATACCCCTATATATTTTCTAAATCTAATTTAATTATTCTAACTCCCTACACCACCCTCCCACCTTTCCTCCCTCTCCCACCCTTCCCACTCCTCTGATGTGGAGTGTCCCTACATATCAGCCCCTCTCAGTTCAACAATCATATGAGGGCTAAGAGCTTCCTTTTGCACTGGGGGCCTACATGGTAGCACCCCTAGAGCAATTTGTCCCATTAATAGGTAACAAATTCTATGTTGGTTTTTTTTGGTTGGTGTGTTGGTTTTAAGATAGTTATCTTGTACTATATGGTTAAAATCCAATTATGAGTAGATGTCATGTGCATCTTTCTGAGTCTGGGTTAAGTCACTTGTTGGGGAAAGTCTAATAACATTGCTTCTGATAGGCTGATTTCAATGCTGAGATCTGGTTACTACCCCTTCTGAGACATTCTCTTGATTGGTTAATAAAAGTCGCTTATGGCCAATTAGCTGGGCAGAAGGAGTATAGGAAGGTGGGACTTCCTGAGATTAAAACAGGAACTCTGCATTTTACATGGGGGATTAGTTCATTCCACACGGAAGCAGATAGACGTGTTTGAGAATGCTGGAAGGTAATCACAGGCACATGGCAGTTTGGGATCAAGTGATCCATGTTAACTTAGAGTAGCTAATTGAGAGTCTGCCCAGCTAAGGGCTAAGCATTGAAACATTAAAAGGTCTTGGTGTATTTAATTATTGAGGAAAGGACTGTGGCAGCTTATAGGCCACCAGTCCAAGCAGTCCAGTGCTGTTGGACTCCCGGACTCCTGTTGAACTCCAGTGAATTTCCCGCTAAGCCACTGGTAATTCTCTCAGCCTAATATAACAACTTATATTACTTAACAGAGTTTAGGTTATAGGTAGTGTAGGCCACCCTTGGTCCAGGGCTTTTTCCCCAGGATAAATCAGGCTGCTGGTTAAGGTGGGCCAGGCCCATCAGCTGATATCCTGCCAGGCCTCCTGCTGCTCTGGCAAGCTGCTGGCTGCTCCACTGGTCTAATCTTACAGTTTATACTTATTAATAAATACAAGTGATAATTTGAGCTTTTCTAGTTCCATCCATTTGGCTATGAATTGCATGATTTCCTTCTTTCTGATAGCTGAGTAGAATTCCATTGTGTAAATGTACTATGATTTTTTTTTTTTATCCATTCTTCTGTTGAGGGACATCTGGGTTGTTTCCAGTTCCTAGCTATTACAAATAAGGCTGCTATGAACATAGATGAGGAAACATTCTTGTGGTTTGGTGAGGAATCATTTGGATGTATACCCAGAAGTGGTATGGCTGGGTCTTGGGGTAGAGCTATTCCAAGTTTTCTAAGATATCTCCAGACTGATTTCCATAGTGGTTGTACAGGTTTGCTCTCCCACCAGCAATAGAGGAATGTTTCCCTTTCTTCACAACCTCGCCAGCATGTGATGTCATTTGGGTTTTTGATCTTAGCCATTCTGACAGGTGTGAGGTCTTGAGTTGCATTTCTCTGATGATTAAGGATGTTGAGCATTTCTTCAAATGTCTCACTGCCATTAGAGATTCCTCCTTTGTGAACTCCCTGTTTAGCTCTGTTTCCCATTTTTTTCGTTGGATTATTTGGTTTCTTGGTGTTTAATTTCTTGAGTTCTTTACAAATTATGGATATTAGCCCTCTGCCAGATGTGGGGCTGGTAAAGATCTTTTCTTAATCTGTAGGTTGCCGTTTTGTTAAAATGACAGTGTCCTTTGCCTTACAGAAGCTTTTCAGTTTTATGAGGTCCCATTTATTGATTGTTGGTCTTAGAGGCTGAGCTATTGGTGTTCTGTTCAGGAAGTTGTCACCTGTGCCAATGAGTTCTAGGGTTTTCCCCACTTTCTCTTCTATTAGATTTAATGTGTTGGGCTTAATGTTAAGATCTTTGATCCAGTTGGACTTAATTTTTTGCAAGGTGATAAGTATGGGTCTAATTTCATTCTTTTACATGTTGACATCCAATAAGACCAACACCATTTGTTGAGGATGCTGTCCTTTTTTCTATTGTATAGTTTTGGCTTCTTTGTCAAAAATTAAGTGACCATACGTGTGTGGGTTCATTTCTTGGTCTTCAATTTGATGCCAATGATCCACTTGTCTGTTTCTATACCAGTACCATGATGTTTTTGTTACTATTGCTCTGTATTATAGCTTGAAATCATGGATGGTGATACCTTTAGATTTTTTTTTATTGTACAGGATTGATTTAGCAATTCTGGTTTTTTGGTTATTCCATATGAAGTTGAGAGTTGTTTTTTCCAGGTCTAAAAAGAATTGCATTGGTATTTTGATAGAAATTGCATTGGATCTGTATATTACTTTTGGCAGGATGGACATGGACATTTTTATTATGCAGATCCTACCTACCATGAGCATGTGAGATCTTTCCATCATCTGATAGCCTCTTCAGTTTCTTTCTTCAAGGACTTGAAGTTCTTGTCATACAGGTCTTTCACTTGCTTGGATAGAGTTACCCCCAAGTATTTTATATAGTTTGTGGCTATTGTGAAGGGTGTTGTTTCCCTAATTTTTTTTCCTCAGTCCATTTATCTTTTGTATAAAGAAGGGCTACCAATTTTTTTGAATTAGTTTTGTATCCAGCCACCTTGCTGAAGGTATTTATCAGCTGTAAGAGTTCTCTGGTGGAATTTTTGGGGTCACTTATTATACTATCATATCGTCTGCAAAAAGGGATAATTTGACTTCTTCATTTCCAACTTGTATCCCCTTGATCTCCTTTAGTTGTCTTATTCCTCTAGCTAGAACTTCAAGTACTATGTTGAAGAGATATGGGGAGAATGGGCATCCTTGCCTTGTCCCTGATTTTAGAGAAAATGCTTTAAGTTTTTGTCCATTCAATTTGATGTTGGCTACTGGCTTGCTGTATATTGCCTTTATTATTTCTAGGCATGGTTCTTGTATGCCAACTCTCTTCAGGACTTTTAGCATAAAGGGTTGTCGCATTTTGTCAAATGCTTTTTCAACATCTAGCAAGATGATCATGTAGTTTTTTCTTTCACCTTTTTTATATGGTGTATTATGTTTTTTTTCCTTTATTTTTTATTTCTTCAAGTTACATCTCAAACGCAGACAACCCATTCCCCGTCCAGTCCCACCCTCCCACCCTCAACCCCCCATCCTCTTCCCTTTTTTTTCTTTTAAGTTTAAGGTATATCTTATTTCCCCCTACAGTTTCCCCTTTCAGTCCAACAAATGGCTCTTTCTCTTATAATAATAAATACAATACAGTACAACAGAGGTAATTAGGCCACAGTTATGAGGGTTATTTGGCTTAACATACATTCCCAATGACCAGTCCATATGTATTTGGTACCTGACTTTAACATTCTACTATCTAACCATCTCCATGAGTTTAAAGTTCTATATCTGACTCAACATTCATACTAATTGCAACACAATTTTAAAAGTATCTTCTCAGATGTATAACACTCTCTTGACTCCTAAACAACTCAAAATTTAATTATGAGACTTTATATATCGGTTCTTCAATCACCTCAGAGACCTGAGAGGGATAAATATATCTGATTTTATAGGAAGTACAGGGTCTGCAGCTTCCCAAACTAAGAAATGATATACCAGTGGCTGCCTGGACAGTTCCCATTTTCTCTCCATACATTACAGCATCGCTCTTCAGTCGTTTGGCCCCGCTTCTCTGACAGACATTGATTGTAGAGCAAGGGTTATGAAGGACTTACCTACCCTGTCTTGGCAGAGCTAGGCTGTCGACTTACCTGCTTCTAGGTTTTGTCCTTCTTGGACAGCATTCTGTCTACAGTTGGAGCAAGGGGCTTTTCCTACCAAGAGATAGGCTTACGACTAATTCAATCATCTCCCACTGGAGATTCTTCGATGATCATCTTCTACTTGGAGGAGAATAGGTTGTGCTGTCAGGAGTTTTTATGTCTTGATATAAAAAAATCTAAAGTTACGAAAACATCTTTGAATGCCATATTCTGCAGATCTCTTGAGGTTTTTGAAGAGGCCATATCTATCTCTTATATTAGGGTAAGCAGATGTTGCTTGTCTCTTAGAAGATTTATTTCTGATTAGCTTAACAAGTAACTATAATAGGCTGTCATAGTACCTAACAGAATGACTGGCTTGCATAACCATTAGTTTGCATTTCTTAATTATCCTAAACAGTTTATGACAGTTAGTAGTAAAAGGTTGAAACATCACATTTCCTTTTTTTCCTTACCTCCTAACCCTTCCATCCCACTTCTCTGGGGTGGGGTGTCCTTATATAACTGTCCCTCATCTCAGTTGAGAGGTCGTATGAGGGCCAAGAGCCTCTTCATTCATTGGGGATCTACGAAGCAGTACCATCAAAGAAAAGTGTCTCGTTGCCTGGGAGAGAGAACTACTAAACAAACAAATCAATAAGCATACAATAGATAAAAAAGACTAAAAAAGAGAAAAAATATAACTAATATATAAAAATTAAATAAAAAATTGTAAAATTAAAAATAAGAAATCTATGTCCAAGTTCCCTTTGGTGTGTTAGTTGTAGTATTGATACCTTCTACTATATAGCTAAAATCCTACTATAAGTGAATAGATGCCCTATGTGTCCTTCTGAGTCTGGGTTAGTTCACTCAGGACGAGCTTTTCAATTCCATCCATTTGGCTGCACATTGCATAATTTCATTTTTCCTGATAGCTGAATAATATTCCATTGTGTAGATGTCCCACAGTTTTTTAACCCATCCTTCGGTTGAGGGACATCTTGGTTGTTTCCAGTTTCTAGCTATTACAAATAAGGCTGCTATAAACATAGCTGAGGAAACTTCCTTATGATTCCGTGAAGAGGCATTTGGGTGTATACCCAGAAGTGGTATGGCTGGGTCCTGTGGCAGAGCTATTCCAAGTTTTTTAAGATATCTCCAGACTGAGCTCTATAGTGGTTGCACAAGCGTGCACTCCCTCCAGCAATGGAGCAGGGTACCCCTTTCTCCACACCCTCACCAGCATGTGCTGTCATTTGAGTTTTTGATCCTAGTCATTCTGACAGGTGTGAGATGGAATCTCAGAGTCGTCTTGAGTTGCATTTCTCTGATGATTAAGGATGTTGAGCATTTCTTCAAGTGTCTCTCAGCCATTAGGGATTCCTCCTTTGTGAATTCTCTATTTAGCTCTGTCCCCCCTTTTTTGATTGGATTATATGGTTTCTTGGCATTTAATTTCTTGAGTTCTTTGTAGATTTTGGATATTAGCCCTCTGTCAGATGTGGGGTTGGTGAAGATTTTCTCCCAGTCTGTAGGCTGCTGTTTTGTTCGAATGACAGTGTCCTTTGCCTTACAGAAGCTTTTCAGTTTCATGAGGTCCCATTTTTTGATTGTTGATCTCAAGTCCTGAGCTGTTGGTGTTCTGTTCAGGAAGTTTACGCCTGTGCCAATTAGTTTGAGGGTTTCTCCCACTTTATCTTCTAGTAGATTTAGTGTGACCAGCCTTATGTTAAGGTCTTTGATCCACTTGGACTTAAGTTTTTTAAAGGGTGATAAGTATGGGACTAACTTCATTATTTTACAAATGGACATCCAGTTGGCCAGCACCATTTGTTGAAGATGCTGTCCTTCTTCCATTGTGCCATTTTGGCTTCTTTGTCAAAAATTAGGTGGCCATAAGTGTGTGGGTCTATTTCTGGATCTTCATTTCGATCCCATTGATCTACTGGTCTGTTTCTATACCAATACCATGCTGTTTTTTACAACTATTGCTCTGTAGTACAGCTTGAAATCTGGGATGGTAGTACCTCCAGATGTTTTTTTTATTGTACAGGATTGATTTAGCTATTCTGGGCTTTTTGTTGTTCCATATGAAATTGAGAATAGCTCTTTCCAAGTCTATAAAAAATTGTGTTGGTATTTTGATAGGAATTGCATTGAATCTATATATTGCTTTTGGTAGGATGGCCATTTTTATTATGTTGATCCTACCTATCCATGAGCATGGGAGATCTTTCCATCTTCTAAAGGCCTCTTCCATTTCTTTCTTCAATGGCTTGAAGTTCTTGTTGTACAGGTCCTTTACTTGCTTGGTTAGAGTTACCCCCAGGTATTTTATGTTGTTTGTGGCTATTGTGAAGGGGGTTGCTTCCCTTATTTCTTTCTCAGCCCATTTGTTCGTTGTATAAAGAAGGGATTCTGATTTTTTTTTGAATTAATTTTGTATCCAGCCACTTTGCTGAAGGTTTTTATCAGCTGTAAGAGTTCCCTGGTGGAATTTTTGGGGTCGCTTATGTATACTATCATATCATCTACAAATAGGGATAATTTGACTTCTTCATTTCCAAAGTTTATTCCCTTGATGTCCTTTAGTTGTCTTATTGCTCTAGCAAGAACTTCAAGTACTATATTGAAGAGATATGGTGAAAGTGGACACCCTTGTCTTGTCCCTGAGTTTAGAGGAAATGCTTCAATTTTCTCTCCATTTATTTTGATGTTGGCCACTGGCCTGCTGTATATTGCCTTTATTATTTCTAGGTATGGCCCTTGTATGCCCGTTCTCTCCAAAACTTTTAGCATGAAGGGGTGTTGAATTTTGTCAAATGCTTTTTCTGCATCTAGTGAGATTATCATGTGTTTTTTTTTCTTTTATCTTGTTTATATGGTGAATGACGTTGATAGATTTTCGTATGTTGAACCATCCCTGCATCCCTGGGATGAAGCCTACTTGATCATGGTGTATGATACTTTTGCTGTGTTCTTGAATTTGGTTTGCTAGTATTTTATTAAGTATTTTTGCATCTATGTTCATGAGGGAGATTGGTCAAAGTTCTCTTTCTTTGTTGGGTCTTTGTGTGGTTTAGGAATCAGAGTGATTGTGGCCTCGTAGAATGAGTTTGGCAATGTTCTTTCAGATTCTATTTGGTGAAAGAGTTTGAAAAGTATTGGTGTAAGCTCCTCTTTGAAGGTCCGGTAGAATTCCGTGCTAAAGCCATCTGGCCCTGGGCTTTTTTTGGTTGGGAGATTTTTTAATGACTGTTTCTATTTCCTTAGGGGTTATAGGGCTGTTTAATCTGTTTATCTGATCTTGATTTAGCTTCGGTAGGTGGAATCTATCAAGAAAATTGTCCATTTCACTTAAGTTTTCAAATTTGGTGGAGTATAGATTTTTAAAGTAGGATCCAAATATTCTCTGGATTTCCTCAATGTCTGTTGTTATTTCCCCCTTTTCATTTCTGATTTTGTTGATTTGTGTTTTCTCCCTCTGTCTTTTAGTTAATTTGGCTAAGGGTCTGTCCATTTTGTTGATTTTCTCAAAGAACCAACTCTTGGTTTCATTGATTCTTTGTATAGTTCTTTTTGTTTCTAAGTTGTTGATTTCAGCCCTAAGTTTGATGATCTCCTGCCTTCTGCTCCTCTTGAGAGTGTTTGCTTCTTTTTTCTCCAATTCACCCAGTTTAGCTGTTAATTCTCTAATATGAGCTGTCACAATTTTTGTTTTGAAGGCACTTAGTGCTATGAACTTTCCTTGTAGCACAGCTTTCATTGTATCCCATAGGTTTGGGTATGTTGTGTCTTCATTTTCGTTGGGTTTTAAGAAGTCTTTGATTTCCTTCTTTATTTCTTCCCTGACCCAGTGGTCCTCTAGTAAAGAGTTGTTCAATTTCCATGTGAGTGTAGACTTTCTGTTGATTCTTTTGCTATTGAAGTCCAGCTTTATTCCATGGTGGTCTGATAAGATACAAGGGGTTATTTCAATTTTGTATCTGTTGAGGCTATCTTTGTGTCCAACTATATGGTCAATTTTGGAGAAGGTTCCGTGAGGTGCTGAGAAGAAGGTGTATTCTTTTGTGTTTGGGTGAAACGTTCTGTAGATATCTTTTAGGTTCATTTGGTTCATGATCTCTGTTAGACTCATTATTTCTCTGTTTGGCTTCTGTCTTGATGATCTGTCCATAGTTGTGAGTGGGGTGTTGAAGTCTCCCACTATTAAAGTGTTTCGATCGATGTGCGATTTAAGTTTTAGAAGCATTTCTTTTATAAATGTAGGTGCCTTTGTATTTGGAGCATAGATGTTCAATATTGACATGACCGTTGGTGTATATTTCCTTTAATGAGTATGTAATGCCCTTCTCTGTCTTTTTTCATTAACTTCAATTGGAAGTCTATTTTGTTTGATATTAGGGTGGCTACTCCAGCTTGTTTCCTGGGTCCATTTGCTTGGAAGACTTTTTCCCAGCCCTTTACTCTGAGGTAGTGTTTATCTTCAATAGTGAGATGTGTTTCTTGTATACAGCAAAAAGATGGGTCTTGTTTACGGATCCAGTCTGTAAGTCTGTGTCTTTTTATTAGCGAGTTGAGCCCATTGATGTTGATGGATATTAGTGACCAGGGGTTGCTATTTCCCATTATTTTGGTATAGCTGGCTGTCTTGTGTTTCTCTTTTGTTTAGTTGCTGTGGAGGTTTCTATTTCCTCTGTTTTCTTGGGTGTAGTTATCTTCTCTGTGTTGGAATTTTCCTTCTACAATCTTCTGTAGGGCTGGGTTTGTGAGGAGATATTGTTTGAATTTGATTTTGTGTTGGAATATCTTGTTTTCTCCATCTATGTTGATAGAGAGTTTTGCTGGGTATAGTAGTCTGGCTGGGCACCTATGTTCTCTCACGGCTTGTAGGACCTCCGTCCAGGCCCTTCTAGCTTTGTGAGGAGAAGTCAGGTGTGATTCTGATGGGTCTGCCATTGTATGTGACTTGGCCTTTTTCTCTTACAGCTTTTAATATCCTTTCTTTGTTCTCTACATTTGGAGTTTCTATTATTATGTGGCGAGAGGAGTTTCTTTTCTGATCTAATCTGTTTGGTGTTCTGTAAGCCTCTTGGATTTTTACTGGCATCTCTTTCTTTAGGTTTGGGAAGTTTTCCTCTATGATTTTGTTGAAGATATTTCCTGGACCATGGAGTCGGGAGTCTTCTCTTTCCTCTATGTCTATAAATCTTAGGTTCCATCTTTTCATTGAGTCCTTGATTTCTTGGATATTGTGGGTGAGAGATTTTTTAGCCTTCTCATTTTCTTTGGATGTTGTACTGATTTCTTCCATCGAATCTTCCATGCCTGAGATCCTGTCTTCCATCTCTTGCATCCTATTTTTCATACACACATCCATAGTTCCTGTTCTCTTCTCTTGATTCTCCATTTCCTCTTTTAACTCTGACTGTGTTTTCTTTATTGTTTCCATTTCTATTTTCATATCTTGAATGGTAGTGTTCGTTTTGTACATTTCCTTCTCCAGTTTGCTTGTTTTTGTCTGGAGATCTTTCATTGCTTTATCCTTCTCCTGTTCAAGCTGGGTCACCTTGGTTTGGAGCTCTTTAATGATGTTATTCGTTGTTTTGACTTGTAGAATTGTGGCTTCTTTGAATTCCTTCATAGGTTTAAGTTCTTCTTGAAGGGACTTTATCACTTTCCATAATGTAGAATTGTCATCGTTTTCATGTGTTTCAGTTGTGGTGAGGTGGTTCGGGCTGGACGGAATAGCGTTGCTTTCTTTTGTTGGAGACATTTCGCTCTGTTTTTTTTGTTGTTGTTGTTGTTGGTTTTTTTTGTTTGTTTGTTTGTTTTTTGTTTTTTTTTTTTGTCTCTGGCCTCTGGCCATGTGAATTTTTTTTTTTTTTTTTTTTTTGGTGTCTTCTGGACTTGGGTCCAAAAGGGGCACTGTGGTGTAGGAGTTGCCTTACTCCACCCCTATAAGGTGAGTCATTCAGTCCCGCCTCCCAGGTGGGGACCTAATTAATTCTTCTTTGTAATTCTTCATAACTCATTGAGTTTAATTCAAGCAGCTTACATGTATATGGATGTGGGATTTTCTTCTGGACAATTTATTGGTGACTTTATTCCTGAAGAAAAATGACTCCTTCATCAGTAACCAGTAACGGTCAGTAACTCCTCAATGAGGAGAGGGTCCTCATATGTCCTTTCCTCATCCAAGCTGATGATCTCTGCTGTATGCAGGTGACCAAAGCTGCTGTGGGTTCATGAGTGCAACCACCATGTTGTGTCTGGAAGAGAATATTTCACAGCATTCCTCTCCATCCTCTAGCCTTATTTTTTTTCTGTTCCCTTTTCCTTGGTGCCTTTTGAGCCTCATGTGGCAGTGATGAACGTCCTCTTTAGGGCCGATCACTCAATAGACACTTATGCTCAGCACTTTTACTAATTATGAGTGTTTGATGCCTTCAAAGGAAGCTACTCTAATCAGCATTGAAGGCACCACTAAATTATTGGGATCAACACAAATATTTATAAGCCTTTTTGACTTTCAGCAAAATGACAGTAGTGGGTTCCCCACCTAGGGTCTGTGACCTCTCCAGCCATGAAATTGCCACATTTACATTACCAGGCTTTAATTTCTCCCAGTAAGTAGGGTCTCAAATGCAAACAGAAAGTGATTGGTTACCCCTGTAGCATATATGCCACTATTGTGTCAGCTAGTGGATCTTGCTTGGAATGTTAATATTATTATATCACTATAGAAAGGCCCACTTTTGGGTAAGAAATTTATAGCTATTCCCCCCAATACCCTGCATGGCATCTCATGGTACAATGAAAACTAGCCATCAGGGAGGAAGCTTCCATCTCAGTTCCAGGTTATATTCTAACCAAAGTGTGTGATGTCTTCAACAATAGGTTGTATCATCTAGTTATGGTGGGTAGCCAATTGCACGGGAAATAGTTATGGTGAGTAGCCAATAGCACGGGAAATAGCCTGTACTATTTTGGAGGTCTTTGGGGCCTCCCTAATGACAATGACATAGAGAGGTATCCCATAACTGGCACTAGAATTTTCATCTTATAATCAGTAGATTCTGGGAACAGCACAATTCACCCAATCAGAGTATTTGTGTTTAAACTCCTTTAACTATTTTTAAAAATAAAGTAGTGGATTTTTTATAATACCTTTCACACATCATTAGCTGTAGTTAGCCCTCCTCTTATGAGCTCCTCCCACTTAACCCCTGTCCTGATTCTCACTTAAGCTTTCCTCACAGTATTCATCACTTCTATTTTCATATCACATGCGTTTTTCAAAAATTCCTGAGAAAGTTCATCCAAATACAGATTCAATCAAGAATAAAGAAACAGGCTGGAGAGATGGCTCAGCGGTTAAGAGCACTGTCTGCTCTTCCAAAGGACCCGGGTTCAAATCTCAGCACCCACATGGCAGCTCACAGCTGTCTGTAGTTGCCGGGTGTCACACACCTTTAATCCCAGCACTCAGGAGGCAGTAGCAGGTGGAGCTCTGTGAGTTCAAGGTCAGCCTGGTCTACAGAGAGAGAGAGAGAGAGAGAGAGAGTCTCCAGTATAGCCAGGGATGTTACACAGAGAAACCCTATCTTGATAAAACAAAACAAAAGAATAAATAAACATACATAGATTTTAAACTAATATTTTATTTCTATATTTGAACACTTTCTGTCTTGAGATCATGGCAACTTTTTTGAAGGAATCACTGAAGGCTTGTCTAACTTGCTTATTTCTCAGAGTATAAATGAATGGGTTCAGCATGGGAGCGATTGACGTCATCAAAACCGCTACGCCTTTATTGATGGCCACAGATTCTTTTGCTGAAGGATTGATGTAGATGAAGATGCAGCTGCCATAAGTGATGGAAACCACAATCATGTGAGAAGAACAAGTGGAAAAGGCCTTTCTCCTTTGCTGGGCAGAGGGGAATCTTAGAATGGTCCTGATGATGTGTAGGTAGGACAGAACAACACACACCAGGGTCAGAATGAAGGTCAGCACCGCACAGAAGATCACCAGCTGCTCTATGAGCCACGTGTCTGAGCATGAGATCTTTAAGATAGGAGACGCGTCGCAGAAGAAATAATCAATAACATTCGAGTCACAGAATCTCAACTTCAGGAACAGGGTAAGCGGTGGGAGAATGATCAGCAAGCCAGCCGCCCAGCAACAGAGAACAAGTTTCTGACACACCTTGCTGCTCATGATGGTTACATAGTTCAGGGGTTTGCAGATGGCCACATAGCGATCATAGGACATTATGGCCAGAAGAAAAAATTCAGTCACTCCAAAAACATCAGTAAAAAACACTTGAATGACACAAATATTGTAAGTGATTGACCTGTCTCCTGTTGCTATGTTGTGCAAATATCTAGGAATACAAGCAGATGTAAATGAAACTTCTAATATGGAGAAATTTTGTAGAAAAAAGTACATGGGTGTTTTAAGGTGGGAGTCCAATATAGTGAGCCATATGATAGTCAGGTTCCCAGTTATGCTCAACATGTAGGTGAAAAACAGAAACATGAAAATTGGAATCTGAAGCCGAAGGTCATCTGTTAGTCCCAACAGAATGAAAGTGGTTATTGTGTTGTTTTTCATCACAGACTACTGAGTTATTCAATCTTTGTGTAAAATTTAGAGATGTCTTACTTGAAAAGTAGCAAAGCCAGATAGCAGTAACCAGTGTCTGTTCTAGTAAACTTGTTCATGTGTAGTCTCCACTGCAAGTGGTAGCTGGTACTGTTGATATTCTTGTGAGCTTAGCTATTCAATAATTTACTTTAGTTGGTTGGTTTGACAGTCTGTGCTATTTTTAAACATTATCTTAAATGTTATGACATTTATATTCTTAATTTTTAGACTTATAATCTATACCTAATTGGATTTTCCTGTGGTGTTAGAGTTGAGTCATAACATGTTCTGATTCAATGAAATTATTGTCTTCATATGTCTACGATTTCTTCTGTATTTGAAAGGTCCACATTCAAATGCAATCATGCCTTTCCTAGAATATTTGGTCCTTGATAAAATATAAGTATGTAACAACTCATCTGGATTCCATGAACAGGATCTGTTACTTTATCTGTAACTTCTATTTTATATTTTGCCACGATGACTAAGCATGCATTTATGAAGCATATTTTCTGTTTTAGGTTGACACTTCTACATTGCTTTATAGCATCTCTAAGTTTTTTCTCATAATTATATTTATATTTCTCTGTTAGCAGGAAATTCATACTCACTGTTTACTGGCATACACAATTGACTACATATGAAAGATGTTCATCCAAGCTGAGAAAGAAAACATATGTCTTTTATTCTTTCAGTGTGTTGAGTATGGAAAATATTTTAACAACTTATCACTGCCATTAATTTTAAAATAAAGTCTAAATAATACACATGCTTTCTATGTATTGACTCCAAATAACTACTTATTTTTGATTTTTAGTTTGAATAATGTCACTTTACTAAACTTGCCTAAGGCTCTATTGTCTGCATTGCTCATTTGTGTTCCCATATCAGGTTACTCTGCTTTGGCACTTTCTCTGAGAGAGTGAGCTTCTTGAAATCACAGATTGTTCTATTTTCTTTTCTTTTTTCTTTTTCATTTTTTAAATGTTTATTCACTACTTCAAGCCACATCTCCATCACAGGGCCCCCCTCCACCCCTCCCAGTTCCACCCTCCCATCCTCCCATCTTTCTTAACTCAGATAGCAACCCAAACCAACACAGTTCTAGACTGGTAATTAATGTGCAAGAAATACTTTAGCAGTGTATACATACCCACACCATTGACCTACACACTAAAAAGGGCATTACATTCTTTTTGGACTTCATCATTAAATAGTTTCATTACTGACTTAGACTTTTTTTGTCTGTGTGTGGTATAAGCATGTGTATATGTGTGTGCATTTGGGGGGTTCATATATCTGTATGCTCATGCATTTGGAGTCCAGAGGTCCACCTCAGGGTTCCTCCTCTATTGTTCTCCATCTTTCTTTCTGAGAAAAGGGCTTTCACTGAACCTGGGGCTTGCTGATTTGGTTGGCAAACTCTAGGGATCTTCCTAAGGATTACAGGCATGTGCCACAGCACCAGCTTTTTACGTACTTGCTGGGGATGTGAACTGAGGTCTTCATGTTTTCACGGTGAGCATTTTACTCGCTGAGCCATTAACTTAGCTCCTGTCACTGATCATAACTTTAAAAAGTTTTTTTTCATGTTTCTGTGTTTGATCTTGAGATTTTCTTTTTGTATTTCAAACAAGTTACTAGTGCATAAAAGTCATCTCTGTTTCACAGGTTGTTCAAGATGTTAAGCAGCATCTCACATTTGCTGCCATTGAAACTTTGTTACTGGGAACTTTAGCTTTCTTGAGGTATCTGTTGGTAATATATTCAAGTCAGAAGTCAAGGAATTCACATACCTTAGCATATAATTTTCACAAGCTATTTATATGATAATATATAGCAAATAGTTTTGCATCTCTATAAATGTACTTGGGCCCATGTAATTCACCACACTAATTTGTGGTAAAAGTTAAGAACTCTCTCTAGTTTTGTAAACTGTTTCAAAGTTTCACTTATATTAAAAATAACATGATTTTGAGTTGTTTAGGAGTCAAGAGAGTGTTATACATCTAAGAAGATACTTTTAAAATTGTGTTGCAATTAGTATGAATGTTGAGTCAGATATAGAACTTTAAACTCATGGAGATGGTTAGATAGTAGAATGTTAAAGTCAGGTACCAAATACATATGGACTGGTCATTGGGAATGTACGTTAAGCCATATAACCCTCATAACTGTGGCCTAAATAAAAAAATAACATGAATATGTGCTAAACTTTAAAATAATTTCCTATATGCTGTCATGCATCTCTTTACTTTTTAAAGGTTGTTTTTAAAAGCAATGTCTGCAAAGTATATTCTTTTTATAGTTTCATAATTCATACAAATGCACCTTCAATAATAAAAGCTACATTTATTTAGAACCTTTGTGTACCAGAATATTGTCTCTGAAGGATATGTTATTTTCTGTTGAACTTGCAGTGTGGCTGTGTCATAGAGATAGAATTTAGCTCGCCACAGTAGATATGCTAAATATACCTTTTTTCAAGATGAATATGTTTTAGACAGAGTCTCATTATGTAGGGCTGGCTGGACTGAAACTCACTATATAGACTGGGCTGGCCCGGAACTCACAGAGATCTGCCTGTTTCTGTCTCTCAAGTGCTGGGATTAATGATGTGTACCATCATGCCTTTATTATTTTTTTTCTCTTCAAGATTTTTGCCAGTTTTCTTTGATATAAGTTCTGGTCTATGAGGTTTATTACACCATGGAATAGTCAGCTTTTCAGTTTCCACTTAAGGCATTCACCACTGTTTTTGTTTTTTTTGTTTTTTTTGTTTTTTTTTTTTTACAGGGTTTCCCTTGTATTTCCTATTCATGTTTCTTCAATAGATATTTTAATAATATATGAAAATAAGAGTTAAGGATGTCCTAATTTTTGGTTTAGAGTAATAGTTGCTCTATTGTTTTTCTCAGGTGACACTTTGTTTTTTTAGTACATTGAAAGAAGTGTATTTTAGTTTTTGAATGACCATCTTCAGTATTTGAGTTACTTTTAAGAGGATGAAGAGAATACAGTTTTGTCCATTTTCCTAAGGAAATTAGCATGTTCTATGAACAACTGTCTTTTTGCCTTTAAAATAGTCATTGCCTCAAAAGATGAAGGCTACATCCCCCTTTACTGTATGGCAGGTTTACTGTTACCATCAATGGGAAGGAGGGCCAACAATGCTTATTGAAGACCCATGACATTCCCAGGAACTATAGAGACTGATTTTAATCAATGGAATGCACCCTTTTCAGTGTGCACCGATCATCTATAAATTCACATTGTATTTATACTTTGATAAAAACACCATCATTAAAATGCAACACAGAACTATCTGTATATCTTTATATAACAATTTATATAAATAATTACAGTTGATTTTGGTTGAATATGCTTACTAGAAAAAAAAACCTCTTCTTCCTGTTGCCAACCCATGTCTTCTGAGTGTCTACTCCTGGAGTTTGTTTGTGGTAACTTGTTTATTTCTGTCCTTCTGTGTTATAGTCCCGGTTACAAAATATCTTCATTTATGTCATTAAAGCAACAATCCTAGTTTTTAAGAAGCCAAAATTTAGAAAATAATTGCATCTTTCAAAAATATTTTTTATTAAAAAATTTAGAGAGTCAATTTTGTCCACATCAGGACAGATTGTTATACTGGATGTGTGAGGTTATGAAATCACAGCAACTGGTCATCTATAAATTCACATTCTATTTACACTTTGATAAAAACAGCATCATTAAAATACAACCCAGAACTATCTGTATATCTTTTTGTAACAATTTATATAAATAATTACAGTTGAAGCCGGGCGTGGTGGCGCACGCCTTTAATCCCAGCGCTTGGGAGGCAGAGGCAGGCGGATCACTGTGAGTTCGAGGCCATCCTGGTATACAAAGTGAGTCCAGAACAGCCAGGGCTGTTACACAGAGAAACCCTGTCTCGAAAAAAAACCAAAAAAAAAATTACAGTTGATTTTGGTATGTCAGGTTGACTATGCTTACCAGAAAAATCATTGTCAAATATGAAGTTGAATAAAAGAGCCACTGTACTTACTCTTCTGATGGCTAACAGTAGGTTTGGCTGATTCTTTACCAACAGTCCAGAAGTCTGTTTTGTTACAAAAAACCTTCCAGCAAAGGCTCATGTGGAACTTTCTACCTTTACTGTAACAATCCCCACTTTCTCTCATGTGCTGTGGGAAGGCCTAACCCTAAAAGCCCTTCAGACTTTATCATCTCCAACATTCTGGACAGATTTTCTAATCAGGACTTTGGTTCCCTTTCATCCGAGGCATATATTCTGTTTATTTTGGTTAAAAATAAAATATAACTGCAGGCCTTGTCTTTTTTTTTCCTCAAAGCATTGACATGATGATTTCTTTGGGTAGACTTTTTTCCCCACTGTTACAATTTGCTTTTGATTTATTT
This sequence comes from Lophiomys imhausi, assembly GCA_907164525.1. Taxonomy (NCBI): domain Eukaryota; kingdom Metazoa; phylum Chordata; class Mammalia; order Rodentia; family Muridae; genus Lophiomys; species Lophiomys imhausi. Next base: position 1,224,342 of record CAJQZJ010001344.1, read on the forward strand.
CCTAAACCTGACACTAAATAAAGAAACATCTGAGTCCTCAGTGGCCTATGTTCAGGTATCACTAATGAATCTCTATAGTGAACTTGGGCAAGAATCTCTGAAAGATGCTGCAGTGGGGGCAGTGTCCTTAGAGACACAAGGATGCAGCCATAGCTACAGGTAGAGGCCAAGACACAAGGGAAAACATTCAGATGGTCAAGAACTACCTGGCATCTCCTGTGTTCTGTTCCTTACCATGAATGAAAAGTGAAAGACTATAAAGCTATTGTGACTACTATTTTTCTCAGGCATTAAGGTTATAAAACAAAAACATTGGAAAACTTGAAGCAAATTTCCTTTTAATATTTGGAAGTAAATAACAGTGTGAATATTTGAAAGTAGAAATACTATTTCCATTATTTACAGTTATAACTTACTTTTTTCACTTAATTGCATAAACTATTATCAAAACAATGACCATAGAGATGTTTTATAATGCATGTTATGTACTTTTTATCTCCACTTATGCTTTAAATCACTCTTAGTTTTTCCTCATTTTTATTAGTTCTTTGAGAATTTTGTCCAGTGTATTCCAATTACATTCATCCCTTTTCCTCCCCCTTCCATAACCACCTAACTTTGGCCTTTTGTTGTTTTTGGAAACTTAACAAACACAATTCAGACTGTCCCATATACTCCAGGATGTGTGGCCTTCATTGAAGGGTGGTAAACCTGCCAAGGAAATTAACTTTCTGTGCTGGAATTCTATCTACGTAAGCCTGCATAAGTCTTGTACAACCTGTACCAACTGCTTTGAATAAACGAGACTGTCTTGATTAATTCAGGAAACACTGTTTCCTTGTAGTAACCCACCATCTAAGGCTCTTACAATCTTTCCATCTCTACTTTCAAAATGATCCCTGAGCCTTGGGGAAATGGGTCATGGTACAGGAGTCTTGCTTGGGGCTGAGCATCCCATAGCCTCTTCTCATGGGCACTTTGATCAGTTGTAGGTCTCTGTGGGAATTTCCATCCATGTGCAATGAGGATTGACTGGTGCACCAACTAATCTGTGGGTATAACAACAAGCCATTAACAGTCAGTGTAATAGTATATTCTTTTATTTATTTATTAAAACTTCATTTAAAAGAACTTTCAAATAGGAAAGTCATACATTAAAATTAACCATACCTAAAGTCTATACATGTCAATGAACATCTTTACAGTCAGAGTAGCCATTCTGAAACTGCAAAAGCTTCATATTGGACCAAATGCATTTTTATGTTTTATGTACTTATCCATCACTAAAAAAAGAACAAGCCATGACAGAGTTACAACTGGAAAAAACAATTTAGCAGAGTAAAAGTATTAGACTGACCCTTATGGCCTTTGACCTATCTAACCACAGATTTTTGGCCTTAATAACAGTGCCAGGTATAGGTTTGACTTTTAGACCTTAAATCCAATTGGAAAATGGTTGGTTACTATCTTGACATTTGTGCTACCATTGTACTAGTGGGCATTTGTTCACAGGGTAGTCATTGTTGTAGTTTGTTGAGGTTATAGCTTGATAAAATTGGTGATTACATTACTCTAGTAGAGTGCATAGCTCCTTACCACATATGAAATCTAACCAGTATAGACGAATTTTCCAGTTTAGACCATCTTTATTTCTTTTTTGTAACTCAAATGTGTGGTGTCTTCAGCAATAGGGTCTCACCATCCTGTTTTTGAGGGTAGCCAAGAACATGCGGAATAGCCTGCAATGTTTGGGGATCTGTGGAATCTTACTTGTCAACAACCCCAAAAGGAGTAACCCATTCTTAGCACTGGGATTTTTATTTGTTATCCTGAGGTGTCTAGTAGAGCCATTTTTGCCCAATTGTATGTTAACTACATATGACTTTTTCTAAATGACTTTAGTGTAAGTCTTCCCTATATTTCCTTATCTCCCCTCCCCTTATCTCCCCTTCTCCATAAAGCTCTTCCTGTACCATTATGGCCTGTTCAACCCTTTATACCACTTTGTCATATCTCCTCTCTCTTGATCTTGTTTTTTTTTTTTTACCAATTTGCTAACCTTTAAGGTATTACAAATGGAACATGCACATCTGAAGATTCAAAGCTAACAAATGAGAGAAAGCATATATATTTTATCTTCCTGGGACTGGGTTACTTCATGAAATTATGGCATGAATATTGTGAAAATGGAACACCTGTTCACTGATGGTGGGAATGCACACTGGTGCTGCCATTATGGACATCAGTAGGATGTTCCTCAAAAGCTAGATAAATCTACCATATTATTCAAATATACCACTCTTGAGCAAATATCTCCCAAACTATATTCTATGATAGATACATCTGCTCATCCATATTAATTGCTACCTTATTCATAATATCTAGGAAATGGAAAAATCCATTTAGTGATCACCTATGCTGTGACATCTTTTCATTAGCTTGCCACTTAATTTTGTACTTATGACTGTTTATTTTTAAATTTTTTTCCATTAATATATTTATTTGCTTATTTTACATCCCAACCACCATCCCCCTCCCTCCCCTTCTCCAAATCCCACCCTCCCACCCACTTCCCCCATACTCTGCCCCCAACCCAGTACCAACTCATTCTGGCACATCAAATTGCATCAGGACTTAGTGTCTTCTCTTCCACTGAGGCAAGACAAGGTAGCTCTGCTAGGAAGATGGGATCCAGAGGGAGGCAGAAGCGTTCAAGTCAGAGATAGACCCTGCTCCAATTGTTAGGGGATACACTTAAGGACCAAGCAGCCTATCAGCTTCATGGGTGTAGTGGGCCTAGAACCATTCCCTGCAAATTCTTTGGTTGGTGGTTAAATGACTACTTATTTTTTGAGGCAAGGTCACATGTGTTTGTGGGAAGCATTTACCCCTTTTATTTTCTGTTGTAAATAATGACCCAGATACATTTGAACTTTTTTAAAAAATATTTTTGAGAAAGTCATACTTTCAAGACACTTGAAAGCCCAGACACTATTCACACTCAGAGAAATGAGAGCTTGACAATTTTCTCCTTCAGGGCTGACAGTCTATCTACAGTGACCTGTAGAATAAGATCTGTGAGACTGGATCCAAGGGCACAGTACTCGGAATACAAGCTGATCGGAAGTGCCTGCAGCACACTGGGGTGGGGAAATGGTTTCATAAGTCTTATCCATGGTTTTTAGCTTTTTTTCTTCATCTTTGTTTTGGATGAACTGTTTTGCATCTTTACCATGTATAACCAATCATGTATTAAAAAGACAATATTATTTGCAGTTTTGCATATATTCCTTTAAGATATTTTCCTAAGTTTTCATATATTCATTTTATTTTACTATTTTGCTTCTTTTTTGGCATGTGTTTCTTTATATTACTGGCATTTTGTGTAATTCAATATATGTTATGTACAGATAAAAGATTGCAATGAAAAGATGTCTCAGAATAGTTGGGCACAGACAGTGGCCATACCTTTAATTTCAGCACTAGGGAGGCAGAGATAAGCAGCTCTCTGAAAGTTTGAGGCCAGCTTAGGACAGCCAGGGTTGTACAGAAAGACCCTGTCTCAAAACGCCAATTTCTTTTCAGAATAACCATTTTCAATTTATTCTTTTTAACGTCAATTTTTTTGTTTAAAAAATATAACATTTAGGATTTTGATTGTTGTTAATTTGATACCCCTAAAATATGAGTATTTTTGAGGGCTTGTTTGGAGGTTCTAGCAGGCAACACAGCTACTCTTACACCCTTGATCGAAGACCCATTCTCTGTTCAGGGAAAGTTGTCCTCTTTGATGGAGAAGCTTCAGGAGGGACTGACAGACACACATGGGTTGGTGAGGGAGGAAGGGGACACTCGCCTAACCAGCCAGATGAACCTTGGCGATCAATGGGGTGTCAGAAGTCTCAGTTAGATCTCTCTTACATCCTGGGTAAGATCTGGGGAGAGGGGAGGTACAGAGGATTGGGAGGAGTCCAGGAAGGGGAAACAGTGGTCTAGATTTCTTGAGAACAATAAGTAAACAAATAAAAAAATTAAAATATCACAAGAAAAATAAATTTAATAGATTTTTAAAAGCATAAAATGAGTATTTTTAATGTTTTTTATGAAATCAAAAGGCTTATTATTCTCTTTCATGGTAAACATTTATTTCAGCATAGGCCTTTTTCTTTTTTGTTATTTTATTACATATTAATTTTTAAAAATATGTATTAAAATGTAACAAGTGTTTATATTCATGAAGTGTCACATGAAGTCTTGATTCAAGAGCACACTATGAGATAGCCAAATCAGGATGCAAATTTTGTTTCTTCAAACATTAGTAATTTCTACATGATAAAAACATTCAAAATTAATTTTTGATCTTTCTGAATTATATAGTTGCTATCATTATCTATAAAGTGACCATAGTTGCAATAACTCACTGGAACTTCTGACTTCTACCTATCTGTAATTTAGTTAAACTTTCTCCAGCATTCTCTTCCTTATTACCCTCCCAACTTCTGACAACCACCATTCTATTCTCAATTTCTCTGAGATTAGCCCTTTTATGATCCACATATGAGGAAAGTGCTTGCCTCTCTGTGCTTGACTTTTTTTACTAAAATTATCTCTATCCCATCTGTATTACAAATGATAGAATTTCATCCTATTTTATGGTCAAAAGTGTTTCCTGCTATGCATGTTCAACATTTTGATTATCTGCTCACTGGCTTGTTCCCATTTCAACCTTATTTCTTTGAAGGTCCATGAGGGAGTAAATTTTTTTCTTTTGTTTTGTGTCCTCTTCTCTTTTTAGTACTTAAATAGTGCCTACCTTTAAGAGAGTACACACTAATATCCATTAAGTGAATTAATGAATAAATCAATTAAAATTTTTGGATAAGAAGAAACAATGGTTTCTCTGGCAGACATTTGTTGTAGAGCAGGGATTATGAGGACTTACCTACCCTGTCTTGGCAGAGTTAGGCTGTCGACTTCCCTGCTACCAAGTTTTGTCCTTTTTGGACAGCAGTCTGTGTGCAGTTGGTGCAAGGAGTTTTTTCATGCCAAGAGATAGGCTTGCCACTAATTCAACCATCTTACAGTGGAGGTTCTTAGATGCTTATCTTCTACTTGGAGTAGAATAGGGGGTGCTGTCAGGCGCTGATATGTCTCGATATCAAAAAAAAAGAAAATCTTAATTTAAGATAACATCTTTGAATGCCATATTCTGCAGATCTCTTGGGGTTTTTGAAGATGCCCTATCCATCTCTTGTATTTAGATAAGCAAATGTTGCTTGTCTCTTAGCAACTTGATTACAGGACCCAAAGGCTGAAGACTGATGCAGGAATGTATGGAGAGAAAATGGGAACTGTCCAGGCAGTCATTGGTATGTTCTTTCTTAGTTTTGGAAGCTGCAGGCCCTGCACTTCCTATATAAGCAGATATATTTATCCCTCTCAGGTCTCTGAGGTGGTTGAAGAATAGACAGCTAGAGTCTCATAGTTAAATTTTGAGTTGTTTAGGAATCAAGAGGGTGTTATAGATCTAAGAAGATACTCTTAAAAGTGTGTTGTAAGTTAGTATGAATGTTGAGTCAGATATAGACCTTTAAACTCATGGAGATGGTTAGATAGTAGAATGTTAAAGTCAGGGGCCAAATATGTATAAACTGGACATTGGGAAGGTATACTGGGCCATTTAACTCTCATAAATGTGGCATATTTATATCTGTTGTTTTGTATAATACTTACTGTTATAAGAGAAGGAACCATCTGTTGGACTGAAAGGGGAAACTTCTGGGGGGAAGAGGGTGGAAGGGCGGGATAGGAAGGGGGAATAGGGAGG
>CAJQZJ010001380.1:0-41591 GCA_907164525.1 Lophiomys imhausi
AATAAATAAGAGTTAAATAAATAATAATTTAAAAGTTCGGTTACAATCTTCAGCAGTGTGGTGTTGGGCCCTTTCCCCTTCAGGTATGTTGGAGTGAGCGTTTATAAACAGAGATATTATAAACAAAGCACCCTCCTCACACTGCCCTTCTGATGGCTTCATTGACTCGGTGGAAGTCTAGTTTACACCCCAGCAAAGCTGTGCCTCACTTCCACACACGGTTGCTCCCCACTGCTATGAACATGGTGCTGCTGTGGTACTTGATACCTCCCCTTCCAACTCAAACAGTGAGTGCAAGGTTAGCTTCACTGTCACTCACACTGCTGCAAACACAACGCCAAGGGACAGAAGCTAGTCTCAGTAGCTGGGAACCACAGTGTCATACACTTCACAGTGTTCTCAAAACAAAAATAACAAGAAATATTCAAAGTTATCAATTATATCCCTAAAGGTCTTTCTCTTCATTGTCAATTTACCAAGAGTGAAGATGATGTTTTTTCACACAATAATTATCCCAAACTCCTGCTTCGGCTGCTACCATCGGCTGCCCTGCAAAGTAAAAACAAACCATTTAATACACCAAACTTGACACACCCTGCCAATGTTGATTTGTGAATTCTAACAATATTTAATCTCTTCCAGAACTTCTTTTGTCAAAGTCACCAGTGACTTTGGTGCTGAGTCCTGTGGAGGGCCGCCAGCCTTATCTACCAGCACACCACACCTCATCACACCCTTCTTAGTGGTTCCTTCTCAGTCCCCAAGCACCACACTCCCCTGGCTGTTTCACTGTTGGCTCCTTTTCTTCTAAGTGATCTTACTGTTGGAACACCCATTCAATTCAAGACTCCTCTCACTATACATGTCTTAGTCAGGGTTAGTACTGCTGTGGTGGAACACCATGACCAAAACAACTTGAGAGGGATAGGGTTTTTTCAGCTTCTACTTCCACATTATTCATCATCAAAGGAAGTCAAGACAGGAACTCAAACAGGGAAGGAACTTGGAGCCAGGAGCTAATCCAGAGGCCATGGAGGGGTGCTGCTTACCGGCTTGCTCATCATGACTTGCTCAGCCTGCTTTTTTTTTTTTTTTTTTTTTTTTTCGAGACAGGGTTTCTCTGTGTAGCCCTGGCTGTCCTGGACTCAATTTGTAGGCCAGGCTGGCCTTGAACTCGCAAAGATCCGCCTGCCTCTGCCTCCCAAGTGCTGGGATTAAAGGCATGCGCCACCACTGCCCGGCTACAGCCTGCTTTCTTATAGAACCCAGGACCACCAGCCCAGGGACAGCACCATACACAATGGGCTGGCCCTCCCCTATCAATCACTAACTAAGAAAATGTCCTACAGGGTCACCTACAGCCCTATCTTATGGAGGCGTTTTCTCAACTGGGGTTCCTCCTTTCAGGTGACTTTTAGCTTGTGTCAATGTGACACAAAGTATCCAGCACAGACACTTCCCAGGTAGCATCATCTACACCCTGATAACTCTCTTACCTGCAACACATGCCTTTTTCTTTTTTTTTTTTTTAAACATTTTTTTATTTATTATGTCTACATATATGCCCAGGCAGATCTCAATGTAGATGGCTGTGAGCCACCATGTGGTTGCTGGGAATTGAACTCAGGACCTTGGGAAGAACAGCCAGTGCTCTTAACCTCTGAGCCACCTCTCCAGCCCACATGCCTTTTTCTTGAGCTCAATATATTGAACTTTCTCCAAAAGACCACAAGTACTTCAAGCCTGACTTTGCTTAACCCCAACAGTTCCTCAACCCACAGCCAGTTCTGTCTAGTCTTCTCCAACAATTAGCGCAATTCTAACCTGTTGTTTAGCTAACTCTTCTCTGCAGAGCGGAGAGTAGTCAGAGTGATCCTCTTGAACATAAACTATGTCATATCTCTGCTCAAAATTGCTCCCTATTTTACTGCAAGGGTTAAAAAAAAAAAAAAAAAGCCAGTCCTCACACTAGCCCATATGCCACTGTATAATCTGACCTACCACCTCTGTCACCTTTCTTCCTTCCCCACTGGCTGTTCTCCCAAGAGACCACTTAATGTTGTCTCCCTCATTGCTAACTCCTCAGTTCCTTCAACTTTTCAGTAGCCGTTTTCCAAGTTTACACTGTACAAATGTTTTAATTTTCATCCCTTCCCTTCCCTCCCTATTTAACATTCATGATCATCCTTACAGATGTTAAATAATTCATTTGCTAAGATTATTGTTTACTGCCTGTTTTTTCTATAAGAGACGCCCACGATTTTAGTCTATTTTGCCCAGTGTGAATCCAAATAATAAGCACTCAAGTGTATATTTTTAAACGTTGGTGGGGGTGGGGAGGACGGGAGCTATAAGACAGTACAGTTATTGACTGTTGTGTAAATATGATGACTGAGTCTGAGTTTGGTCCCCAGAACCCACATTAAAAAGTTATTTCATTTCAGGGCTGGTGAGATGTTTCACCAGTTAAGAGCACCTGTTACTCTTGCAGAGGACCTGGGTTCAGGCCCAGTTCCAGGGGATCTGATGCCCTCTTCTGGCCTCCACAGGCATTGCATGCACATTGTGCATAGACATACATGTAGGCAAAACACCTGCACACATTAAACACTTTTTGGAGTAAGCTACATGCACTCAAAGATTGATGTAATAAACTGTCCTAACCCAGCACTCTCTGTTATAAGATTTGGGTCCTTGAAGAACAACCTCTTGTGTAAATAGCTAGTTTTTCTTTTCAATTTCTTACCTGTATTCAGGTCTATGCCCACAAGTTCTTTTGATTCGGCAGGTTCAGTCTGAATTTTTATCAATGTTTCTTGCAGGTCATAACCAGAATTCTGAGCAAGACCCTTTATGAAAAAACAGTAAGTATGTGTAGAATACCTTCACATATGTATTTGAAAATAAAATACAGAATAAGACACTATTCTTTAGTCTTATGAAACACAACCACTATACAATGTGGTTTCCTTTAGAAGAATCCCATTCCTAACCTAAAATCAAATTACTGCTTTATCTACCTAACACATTTCATACTTGAACACTTCCCCTTGTGAATACCACACTAAGTTCTAAGGACACCAGACTTCCCCAACCCCACCTATTTTTGGACAAGGTTTCATGTAGTCCAGGTTTGCCCCAAACCTCTTCTCCCCTTATGTAGCAGGAAATTGCTTGAGTGACTGACCTTCCTGCTTCCACCTCTCAGGTGCTGGCATTACAGGGGTGGGCCACTATACCCAGCTTATTTCTTATAAAATATCATAAATAAGATTTCTTCTCATAAAAGATTTAGGACTATTCTTATTTCTTCTGACTTCTTGAGTCACGTGCCCTTCTGTTATTCCCAGCATCCGCTAAAAAAGAGCAAAGCATCCCCAGAATTGTGTGTCCCTTGGCTTCAGAAGGACAGCTGTGCCCTGTAGCAACTTGAATGGAGATGCCTGTACTCCATACCAGCCTCATTTCCAAACTAACAGCTGATAAAGAGAAGGGCCACTGTACACCACGGCCACCAATTCATGTCAAAAACCTCATTACTTAATGACTTTGCTGCTTGGAGGAAAGAAACAATAAATATCTGATTCACAAACAACCCAAAAATTATGAAATACTATTTTATTGTGATATAAACTAAGTTTTTGCTAGCATTGTTAATAATGGGTTAATTGATGGCAATAGCATACTTGAAATGCTTTCTGTATTTCTACATGGCTGACAACTGACAGAGGCAGAGGAAGGGAGGGCAGATTTCTGCCCTCTCACTGCTTTGCTCTTTGTGTAGGAATCACAACAAATTCAAGCTAGTAGTATCTGGAAAGCTAGTTACTTTGGAAATGAGGCTGGTATGGAGTACAGGAATCTCCATCCAAGTTGCTACATGTCATGGCCGTCCTTTTAAAGCCAAGAGACAAACAATGCTGGGGATACTCTGCTCTGCTTTAGCAGATGCTAGGAATAATAGGAGGGCACACGGCTCAAGAGACCAGAGGCAATAAGACTAGCCCTAAACATCTAAATAAATAAATAAGACAGACTCTACACATCTCTTAAGTCCTTCACTCCACACAATAACACTAATAAAATCTTGGATGCCATCGACAAAACAAGAATCTATGCTTTAAAAAAAAAATCAAGCAAAACTTAAGTTTCAAAGCGTTCATTAAGATGTGTTAGTGCGGAAGCATCTGAAGGAGCTTTCAGACACAGGGAAACTTGACTGTTTCCTGGAGTTCCTCAAAGTATTTTAAGCTTCAGTCCCCACAGTTTCTCTGCTGGGTTTGTAAGATATTTAACACAGCAGGAAATGCAAACAAGCACGTTTCTAACTCTGTGAACTGTTGGGTGAGCCTGGCCGTTTGTAATCAAGGATCTTTAGGTGCACCCGGCTGTTATCTGGCCAGGAGGCAGTTGTACCTTCGGGATAATAAGTAAAGCATCAGCAAAGGCTTGGATTCCAAGGCGAGTCCTTCCCTGCACACAGTGCTTGTAGTTAACAAGAGCTTCTGCTAGTGCAACTTCAGCTGCCCCTGCCCCTGGGACCACACAGCCTGCCAGAGGGAAATAACGAAAACATGTCATGCGAGGAAAGGGAGCCAGAAAAGCAATGAGCTACAAAGGTGAGCGTGTGTGATTATTCTGACAATCTCTGAAATGTTTTGAATAAATTCAGAAATCAAATAAATTCCAAAACTCAGCAATTTACGACATTTCCCTACAAAGCATTCCGAAACTACATAATTAAACACAGCACAAACACCGGCCACAAACAGTTTGTGTCATTGTTTATTCTTTGGAAAATAAAGGTGGGATTTCTAAGCACAGAGAGGTAGTTCCCAGAATCCAAACCAGGCAGCTCGCAACCACCTGTAACTCAGGTTCAGGGGCTCTGACACCCTCTGTTCTCTGCAGACACGTGTATTAACATGGTGCTCATAAATTCATGCAGGTACACACACAAACAAAAATAAATCTTTTTAGGTAGACATTTCTTTTACTTACATCTTATAGCTATATGACTACACTGAAATGTTGTTATTTATGGATATAATATCTGATCTAAAAAAAATTTAAGAGATCTTAGTTTCAAACCTTTTGAAAGATAATAACTGCTAATCCAAACTACTTTATCTATACAACTATCTCTCATAATTGAAGGGCAAAGAAAAACTTTCCATGAGTGGGCCAGGAGTTCATGGTCACTAAGCCAGTTCTACCAAAAATACTCAAAGGATCCTAAGGGCTGAAAAGAAAGATACACTAAGGGGCCGCAGGAAAGAATAAGTGATGCTAGAACAGAACTTACACAAATGAAAGACAGGACTCATCAGATACCATGAAACCAACACTATGACAGGAAACATGCACATCCTTCAGTAATAACTCTGAACATCACTGGCCTCAATTCCCCACAAAGAAGACAGACCAAAAGTCTGGATTTAGAACAGAATTCTGATATTTGACAAAATAAACTCTAAACCAAAATTAGTCAAAAGAAATAGTCACTTCATACTAACTAAAGGAACAATCTGATAAAACAATGCTACTGTTATGAACATATATACACTGGACACAAGTGCACCCAACACTACTACAGGTCAAGACACAGATAAATCCAATACAAGAATACTGAGTGATGTCAGTACCCCACTGTCATCAAAGACAGGTCATCCCAACGAAACATAAACACAGAAACATCAGCATGCAATACCTTAGATCAAATGGACTTAGCAGATATCTACAGAACATTCCAAACAAATGTTGCAGAATACATGTTCTTCTCAGTAACCCATAGAACTTTCCCTAAAGTATACCATATAAGAGGACAAGAACCAAGTCTCAACAAATACAGGAAAACTGAAACAACTTTTTGTATTCTATCTGACCACAATGAAATGAAGCTAAAAACCAACAGCAAAGCAAGAAAAATCACTAATTCATGAAAGTTAAAAAACTGGGTTACCAAAGAAATCAGACAAGAAATAAATGTTAGAATTAAATGAAAATAAGACATAACATACCAAAACTATGTGATTTAAAAAGGGGAGGTGGCTTGCCCCTAGAAGCATTGCAGATGTGGCTGCTGTGTCACATGTACATCAGTAGGTGGCAGAGAGGAGAGAGGCTATGTCTACATTCAGTATTCTGACCTATGAACATCTGAATGAATCACAGCCCTGTAACCCAACCTTTTAAATTATTAAAGTTATTTATTAATAACTATATTCACTTATAACAAATACACTTAATTACTATTATTCCTATAAATTCCTACATCCCCTAAGAATGCCTACAATCCCTATAAATTCCTACAACCCCTATGACCTAACCACTAAACCTATTGATAACTATTACAACTATTTTCATAAGGATACAGTCTCTGGGGCAGGTCCTCAGTTGTCAGGAACACAGTCTCTGGGGTAGACTCTTTAATGCCCTTACCAGTTCTTTTTCTGGAATATCTGAGACGCAGGTTCATCAGGGTAAATTGGCTATGGCAGTCTCACCTTAAATAAGGCTTGAGGCTTTCTTCTATTGGGGAGACCTCAGTGTCTGTAGGCCACCTTACTTCCTTCATATCAGCAACTCTGCCGCTCTGCCTCAGTCTTTAAAGCTGACCACTGTTCCATTCAGGCTGCTGTTCGGACAGGTCAAACCCCTCAAGGCAAAAGCTGAGCCACAAGGGTTTAGTCCTTGGCCTTTTGCTGTCTTGCTGAGGCTTTATCTGCTCACCAGCTTCTTTCTGTCTCAGGGAGATCTGGCCATTGGTCTACCAGCACTTTCTCCAGCAGTACTCTCGGAACTCTCCAGTATCGGGGCCCTTAGCACGCAGCTCTCCGGGCTCATCCACTTGTTCTTAAATAGGATCGCTCCTTGTTCCACCTGCTTCAGCTTAATTTGGGCTCTGCCCACTTAGCAGCTGAAAACAATGCCAGGTCATAAAGTCTTTCCTTTTTTCACCTGGCTTCAACCTTGTTTTCCAGTCTAAGGAAACTCCCCTCTTTTCACGGATGACTTCATCCATATGCTGATAAACTAATTGCTCACAGCTAAGTTGATGTTCATGCCTTGGATTGAGACTGTATCAGAAACCTAGATATTCATTAAATCTAACTTATATTAATCTATCAACCCCTACACAGCCCAACATTCCCACAGGAAAAAAAGCAAGCTGGATACCAACACCACTTCAGCACCATGGGGCCCAGAAGGGGAGCTAGCTTGTGTTGACAACCAGTCGAGCACCAAGCAAGCACCAGATGGGCTCCCAGGCAGGAAGCAAGCCAGAGACTAGGGGAGCCCTGCCTGGCCCTAGATGAGGGGGTTGTGGGTGAGCCAGCCCTGAGGGTGTGTGTGGGAGAGCCAACCCAGCCTTTTGTCTGCTTTGTGGTGGTGTTGGCAGGGAGCGATCCCCTCACCCCGCCCTTTGCCCTCACCACCAATGACAGACAGGAAATCGGGCCCTGATAGGTTTCAAGAGCAGGAAAGCTGTCCTTGCCCCTCACGTGCTGCAGCACTCGGGAGAGCAGGCCCCCTGCATCTTGCCTGGGCAGCACACTACAGCTGGTCCTTGATGTAGGGGTTGTGGGTGAGCCAGCCCTGAGGAAGTGAGTGTCAGAGAGCCAGCCCTGCCTTCTGTCTGCTTTGTGGTGTTGGTAAGGGAGAGATCTCCTTTATTCTCTGGTCATTGCCACAGGTAGCAGGCAGGAGAGTTGGCCCTGATGGGGTCTTGAAAGCGGGAGAGCTGATCCAATCCCTTACCTGACACAGCATTCAGGAGAACAGGACCTGCAAGTGGGGGTTTGAGTTGGCCCACCCCATAGATGAACTGCTGGGGTGCATGAAGAAGCCAGTTCCACAGACCCAAAACTACAGGATCTCCATGACACAGGACAACAACAGCATATCTGAGAGGAGTCCCAGTGAGATTCCAGTATTGACAAAGTAACAAAAGCCAGAGGCCTCATACCAGACCAAGGAGTCATTATAATGAACATTTGCAAGCAAAAAAGTGTGGACAAAAGAGAATATTGTGGGACACGCTGAAATTCACTACAGCTTCCACAATGAGATTTTTTTTTTAATGTGGGGAGAGGTTGCAATGGTGGAGGGTGGGTCTCAGGGGGATGGGAGAGGAGAGGGAATAGGGTGCATGATGTGGGAAAAAAATAAAAAAGGTTTTAAAAAGGGGGGGGGAGGAGACAGGAGATTATGACAAATGCCAATAGCACTCAGAAAGTCCTAAGGACAAACTCTGAAAATGGATATTCCACTAAATTGGAGCAACTAAAAGAAATGGATTACTTTCTGGAAACATGTGATCTACCAAAATTAAACTGAGATAAGCAATTTGAATGGATCTATAACAGGTGATGAGACCAATAAAACAAACATCCAGTCAAAAAAGCCCAGGTCCAGATGAATTCCCTGTGTTCTACCTGCCTTTAAAGAACTAGTACCAACCCTCCCTGGACTATTCCATACAATAGAAAATGAAGGCATGCCCCTAAATTCACAGTACCGTGAAGCCAGTACTATCCTGATATCAAAACCAGATAAAGACACATACACAAAAGAAAATTATAGGCCAATCTATCTCATGAACATAGAAGCAAAAACTCTCAATAAAATACTTGCAAGCTAGCCGGGCAGTGGTGGCGCACGCCTTTAATCCCAGCACTTGGGAGGCAGAGGCAGGCGGATCTTTGCGAGTTCGAGGCCAGCCTGGTCTACAAATTGAGTCCAGGACAGCCAGGGCTACACAGAGAAACCCTGTCTCGAAAAACAAAAACAAAACAAAAAAAAAAAAATACTTGCAAGCTGAATTGAATACATCAAAAAGAACACCCGTCATTTTCAAGTTCACTTCATTCCAGAGATGTGGGATAGTTTAATGTATATAAACCAATGAATGTAGTACAGCATGTTACAGACTAAGGAACAGCAATCACGGGGTCATTTCAACAGATGCAGAAAAGGCCTTTGACAAAAATCTCACATCTTTTTAAACACTCAACCCGACAAATTTCAAAATCTGACAAAACACTGAAGAGACTAGGAATAGAAGGAACATATCTCAGCACAATAAAGGCCATATACAATAAACAAACATATTGCCAACATTGTGCAAAACAGAGAAAAACCCAAAACATTTCCACTAAGATCAGGAACAAGACAATGGTGTCCATTGTTTCCATTCTTATTCAATACAGAGATTGAAGGTTTAGCTAGATCTTGCAATAAGATAAGGAAATAAAAGGGATACAAATAGGAAAAGAAGTCAAAATATCCTTATTTGCAAGCCAGGGGTGGTGGCACACATACCTTTAATCCCAGCACTCGGGAGGCAGAGGCAGGGGGATCTCTGTGAGTTTGAAGCCAGCCTGGGTCTACAGAGCTAGTTCCAGGACAGCCAGGGCTACACAGAGAAACTCTGTCTCCAAAATAAATAAATAAATAAATAAATTTAAAAATAAATAAATAAATAAATAAATAATTTAATTTTTTTTTAAAAAACCAGAGAGAAAGAATAAAAGAGAAAAAAAGAGAGAAAGAAAGAAAAAGAAAACAAATATCAAATGCTAGTGAGGATATGGACAAAAGCAAATTTCATACACTGCTGTAAACTGGTAACGGAGGACCTCAAAAACTAAAAGTAGTTCTACCATGTGACCCAGCTGTGCCACGCCCATCTGTGCCTGAAGGACTCCAAGCCAGCACACCACAGAGGCATTTACACATCAGTGTTCATTGTAGCTCTCACTGTTCACAAGAACTAAGTCAGGAAACCAACCAAGATACTCAATCAGACAAGAACAGAAAAAAAATGTGGCATATGCACACAATTGAAAGGTGTTAGCCATAAAGGAAGAGGGCATATCATCTGAAGGGAAATGGATGCAACTGTAGATATTCATATTTCCAGACTCAGACAAATATTGCATGGTTTTTTTTTCCTAATTGGTGGTTCCCAGACTGTATCAGGCACATAAAATCAGGGGAGTTATGTATACACTGTCAGAGACAATGCAGCACAAGAGAAAACCCGGAACTTCACCTGACAGTCTGAAGAATACTCTTTCAGAGACCTCCACTCAGGTGAAAATTAACCCTTGGCTTCAGAATGAAGCTATTTGAAACAGAGTTTTAGGGCTAGCAACATGCATGGCTCCGTGGGTAAGAGCGTGTGACAGCTGATCTTCATTGCCAGGTTGTCTGTCTGGGGAGAGGCAACCTCAAGTGAAGAATTGTCTCCATCACATCAGCCTGTGCGTATGCCTGTGGAGGGGCATATTTTTTCATTGCTATTGATGTAGGAGGGTCTAGTCCACTTTTGGCAATCCCACAGCCAGGCAAGTGGGTCTGGGCTATATACGAAAGGCAGCTGAGCCCGAGAGCAAGCCAGTAAGCAGTATGGTTCCTCCATCAAGTTCCTGTCTTGAGTCCCTGCATTGGCCTTCCTCAATGGATGGGGTCTGCTTAAAGCTTCTCGACATCATATTCCTCACTTGTAACATGAAATAAGCTCTTTCCTCCCCTAGTTGATTCTGGTCATGATGTTTATCACAGAAACAACAAAGCATACTATAACAGGGCACTTGTTGCCATACCTAATAACCTGAATTCTGTTCTCAGAATCCGCATGGTGGCAGGAAAGAACCAACTCCTGAATATGTCCTCCCATCACCATGCACACGTTATGGCACACATGTATCCATGCATATAACACACACATAATAAATAAATACATGTAAAAAGTTAATGGAGAAAGTTTAACACAGACTTAAGCATGGGGTTAGATAGATAAAAGAGAGGTGCTTAGGGGAAAGATAGGCTTGTGCTTCTCAAAAAAGTCCTACCTACGTGTCTCAGCAGTAGTTATATACTTACTACTTCGGTAGCTCTAAAATGGCAGCTTTTTTTTGGTTGGGTTGTTTTTTGTTTGTTTGTTTAGGTTTTTTGAGACAGGGTTTCTTTCTATAGCCCTGGCTGTCCCAGCACTTACTCTGTAGACCAGGATGGCCTTGAACTCCCAGAGATCCGCCTGCCTCTGCCTCCCTAGTGCTGGGATTAGAGGTGTGTGCCACCACGCCTGGCAGAATGACAGCTCTTAATGGTTGCTTTAAAATCTTCTCCTTTATTTTTTTCTATTACATTTATGTATTCATGGGTGCATACAGATGCACGCATGCCATAGTGCTCACTGGAGATCAGAAGACGTTAGAGGTCACTTCTCTCCTTCCGCCACGAGGACCCTGGGGCTGGCCACATGGTGTCAGGCTCGGCAGCTGGTGTGTTTACTTATTGAGCGGTCTTGCCAGCGCTGTCCCACTCTTTATGATAAGTGGGATTATAGGGTAGCTCCAAGGCGTGCCTTGAATATAATTATAACCTAATAAAGATAAAACCATGAGCCACGAGGGTTGCACAAAAGGGTTAAGACATGTCTTTTATTGTAAGTGGAAATTCTTAGGTGAGTCCGAGAAAACTGCAGGTTTACAGATGGGAGTGGAAAAAGGTCACCTACACTTAGGCCTCGGGCATGGCTCACTGCTATTTAAACAATTCGTATTCGAATCACCACTAAATAAAAGGAAGATGTTTCTATGTAGGCAGCCTTCCCAGTGAATGTTAACAGTGCTGGAACTCTCCATGTCAAGAAGCTTTAAGCAGACCCCAGGGAAAGGGGCTCTGTTTCGTTTCCACATCCCCGTAATTTCCCGACTTTCATCCTGCCTCACATATGACATAAAAGTATAAGTGGCACTGGCTAAGGGAACAAGGAGGATTAATGGGAAGGAGGAGGCAGGAAGGGGTGTATGGAGGGAAGCATGTTCAATATGCAGTGCATAGTTGTATGAAATGTCCTTATGTAACATAGTGCTATGTACAATGAATTCACATAATAAATTCTTTAATTAAAAAAGAACTCTCCAATATTTGCTGGAGCCAAGGCAAGATGTCCAATTCTGGACCACTGTCCCTGCTTTACCACAGCAGTTCGACAGTGACATCCATGATGTGCCCACACTTCCCTTTAATTGAAGCAATGCATAGAGCCATGCCACCTGAATATGCCTGATCCCATCCAACCTCAGCATGTGGATATCTTTGGTGAGAACAATGGCTTACTGACTATGTACCATGTTTTCATTATCCTTTGAAGAGTAATTATGCTGTTAAATACATCTGGAAACTAGTCGCTTTGGTTTCTTTTTCTTTTTTTCTTTTTATGTTTTTTGAGACAGGGTTTCTCTGTTAACAGAGCCCTGTCTGCTGTCCTGGACTCACTTTGTAGACCAGGCTGGCCTCAAACTCACAGAGATCCGCCTACCTCTGCCTCCCGAGTGCTAGGATTAAAGGCATATGCCACCACACCTGGCTTCTTTCTTTCTTTCTTTCTTTCCAGCCTTCTCTATGTTTTCTTTAAAAAGGAATTAAAACCATACAAAATTATGTGGGTTTTTTAAAATTTTAAATCAATTTGAGGGGTTTGAGAGATGGCTCAGCGGTTAAGAGCACTGACTACTCTTCCAAAGGACCAGGGTTCAATTTCCAGCACCCACAAGGCAGTTCACAGCTGTCTGTAATTGCTGAACGTGGTGGCACATGCCTTTAATCCCAGCACTTGGGCGGCAGAGGCAGGAGGATCTCTGTGAGTTCAAGGGTAGCCTGGTCTTCAAAGGGAGTCCAGGACAGCCAGAGATACACAAAGAAACCCTGTGTCGAAACAAACAAACAAAAAAATCAATTCCAAAGGGTGACCCTTAGAACCTTTCCCAGGTTTCAGTGAATGAAAATCTATTAAAATGAATGGGTGATTAGGGCAAGTAATATGGTCAGAGGTTTCAGTAAAAAATTCTTAGGACCCAGTCAAGCATTTGTTTTCTATATTGGAACAGAATCTAAACTGCTACCCAAGAAAAAGTCAGGTGTCTTTTTACTGTAAGCCAAGAATTTTTTGTTCAATTGCATCAATTTTCCCAGCCTGCTTGTGTAGCTTTGGGTAAATGTGTTAAGGTACTGGACATTAAACCTAGGACTCGTTCATGATAGACAGGGACTCCACCACTCAAACACATAGCCCCAGTCCTGCTTGTGTAGTGCCATAACACTTTGGATTTGTTGAAATCAATAAATTTGCTTTGGAATCACTTATAATTATAGCAAACAATATAAAATCGATTGCTTCTCAGTTCAGCCTTTTTTATTACCATCTCCCTTCTCTGATCCCCTTCATAGCTAAGCTGAGTACACCCTTACAACTCATCACGTTCTTGAAGAGCTCCTTCCTAAGAAGCAATATACTTAAAATAATATTTGTATGTGAGAGGTATAAAGACTAAATATGCAAATAAACACATGTACTCATGTACCTCCCACCCCACCCATCTTAAGGAAGATGTTATGGGTCCTCTGAGAACTCCCTGAGCCCATTCCTTGTAAAACCACAACAAAGTTGTGGGATGCTATTTAAGAGAAATTTATATAACTACCTACATTAGGAAAGAACAAAATCCTTAAACCAGAGACCTGAGCTTCCCTCTTAAGAAATTAGAGAGGGGGCAGTAACACCCGGTGTAAGTAGGGGAATGGAAATAGGAGAGATCAGAGTGGGAATGAGGAAATAAAAAATGACAAGCAGAGCGCACAGCTTTAATCCCACACTAAGAAAGGTCAGATATGGGAATTGTTATGAGTTCAACGCCAGCCTGGGCTACACATTGAGTTCCAGGCCAGCTTGGAATAAACCCCTGTCTCAAAAAAAAAAAAAAGTATTGGGCAGTGTGGCACATGCCTTTAATCCCAGCACTCAGGAGGCAGAGGCAGAAGGATATCTGTAAATTCAAGGTCAGACTGGTCTACAGAGAACTAGTTCCAGAATAGCCCAAGGAAACCCTGTCTCAAAAAAACAAAAAGAGGGGCTGGAGAGATGGCTCAGAGGTTAAGAGCACTGACTGTTCTTCCAGGGGTCCTGAGTTCAATTCCCAGCAACCACATGGTGGCTTACAACCATCCAAAATGAAATCTGGTGCCCTCTTCTGGCCTGCAGGTATACCTGCAGACAGAACATTGTATACATAATAAATAAAATCTTTAAAAAAAAAAAGAAAAAAGAAAACGAAGGAAAAACAAGGAGGAGGAAGCGGGAAAATACATCCTTACAAGTAGAGAAGAAAAACTAAGGAACAGTATTGATAAACTTAATACAAAAGGCCAGGTAATGGTCATCAGGATGACTCAGTGGGTAAAAGCAATTACCATGCAAGACAGAATTCAGTCCCCAGAACCCATAGTGGAAAGAGAGAACCACCTCCTGAAAATTGCCCTTTGACCTCCATATAGGCACAAGACATGAACACATCCTCCCTCACACACACTAATGCGACTGATTCTTAATTATCTAGATGTGGAAAACTTGCTTGATTCAATCTCTAGTACTGAAAAAAATAAAACAAAACCAAAAACAGTTTAAGCCAGCTAAGAGTTTTGGTTCTGTGGGTTCTATCATTCCCTTAAAACTATCCCATTCCACTATTATAGCACAAAACAGCTACACTCAATACACGCAAAGGGGGTATGACTGAATTACAGTAAAACCTACACTTTTAATAAAATTTAGTAAAATTACTAAATCTACTAAAAAACATCCAGCAAATTGTATTTCACTCACAGGCAATAGTTTGGTGCTCTCAACTTAGGAATTTTTTTTTGTATGATCACAAAACTACACAGGCTAATAGAATGGAACAGAGGCTTATGTAATAAACCCACACTGCTGTGGCCACAGGCTTTTTAACAGAAATGTCCAAAAAATATATTTGGAGAAAGGACAGCCTCTTCAACAAATGTACTAGGAAATCTAGATATCCATATGTAGAAGAATGAAACTAGATCTTATCTCTCACCTGTACTAAAATTAATTCAAAACGACCAAAGATATTAACATTAAGACCTGGAAATTTGAAACTACTAGGAAAAAATATTCAAGATACAGGCATATGTCAAGCATGCTGGCGTACATCTTTAGTCCCAGCACTCTAGAGGCAGATGCAAATGGATCTCTGTGAGTTCAAAGTCAGCCTGGCTATGTAAGAGAGAGCTTAAAAATGAATGAATGAATGAATGAATGAATGATACAGGCATAAGCAAACCTTTCTGAATATGTTCACCAAAGCCCAACCAAATAGCAAAGCCTGATAAATGTCACTGTATGAAATTAAAACATTTCTGCACAACAGAGAAAACTGTAAGAGAAGGCTAAAAATGGGAAAAAGACATTCCTAATTATTCCTCTGCTGGGGAATTAATATCCATAATATGTAAAGAGCTCAAAACCAACAAACTTTCCCAACAAATACAAATGGCCAATAAATACATAAAATGTTCACTGTCCTTATCCATAACTGTAATGCAAATTCAAACTACACCAACAATCCCCCTCACTCCAGTCAGAAGGATCATCATCAAATGACACAATTCCTGCTGAGGATATGTGGGAAAAGAGCCCTTAAACTCTGGTAGTAATATGAACTAGTACAGCCACTACAGAAACCTGTATATGGAGGCTTATCAAAAAACTAGAAGGTCTGGAGAGATGGCTCAGTGGTTAAGAGCACTTCCTAGTGCTCTTCCAAAGGTCCTGAGTTCAACTCCCAGCAACCACATGGTGGCTCACAACCATCCACAATGTAATCTGATGCCCTCTTCTGGCTACAGGTGTACGTTCAGATAGAACACTCATGTATGGACAATAAAATAAATCTTTAAAAAAAAATCTAAAAGAACTACTATGTGGTCTAACCAGGAACTACCTGTCCCCCAACAGCTCTACCACAGTTCCAGTTTCATTATGTCCTTGTCAAAGAAAGACACTTACGCTACTCAACTTTTGTATTATGGCCATCTGAGTGTGTAAAACGACATCTCTTTGTGCTTTTGACTTCCATTTTCTTTTTTTTTTTTTTTGGTTTTTCGAGACAGGGTTTCTCTGAATATCTCTGGCTGTCCTGGACTCGCTTTGTAGACCAGGCTGGCCTCGAACTCACAAAGATCCACCTGCCTCTGCCTCCCAAGTGCTGGGATTAAAGGCGTGCGCCACCACCGCCTGGCTGACTTCCATTTTCTTAATGACTGATTTTGAACATCTTTTCATATACCTATTACTCTGTTTTAAAGGGATGCTTTTATTGAGTTAACTCCCTTAACTCCTTTTAGATACAAGCAAGTTATAAATTATCGATAAGTTTAAAATGTTAGCATTCTTTCCTATTTTTTCTTACAATTCCACTACACCTGAGGTAAAGGAGCAAATTTCCCATCTATAAAAGCCCTCATGGCTTTAAAAATGAACTCCTAAATATAAAAACTAGCAGCATATTAAGTTAAGTGGCTGTCATCTCTTAAGAGAGGGGTTAATTAGTAGGGCAGCATACCTTACCTTTATTCTTAACAGATGTCCCAAAGGAAAATTAGAAAACTGTCTAAAGTGAAATGAAAGAATAATTATTTGGGTGTTAAAATACTATACATTCTGTGACAGACTCGTCAGTACTTAAAGAGCTTGAGGTTGCTACACAGCACGGAAGAGCTTGAGGTTCCTACACAGCACGGAAGAGCTTGAGGTTGCTACACAGCACGGAAGAGCTTGCTAACGGTCCTCAATGGCATTTTTGACCACCCGAAGTCCATCTCTTAAGGCGTCCCTGATCTGTACGAGAGTGTGTTTATTTGGTCCTTTGACCAGCAAGGTGACAGAGAGAGGGCTAACACAGTCCTCGATAAAAGTGAACTTTTCTTCACCCTGACAGATGACAAGAAAAATATGACTTTAAGGTCCGGGATATAGCTTAGGGGTACAGGTGATAGAACACTTTGCCTAGCATGCATGAGATCCTGACTTGGATCCCCAGTAAAACACAGACACCCACACACCACACACAGGACAGTGTAACATTTGACACATTGTATTATTACATTCATACAAAATAACAGTGCCATCATGGAATTCAAATCTACTTTCTATTTGAATCTAATCTTCATGTGATTTTTTTCTTATCAAAAGATATATTTTAAAGTGTTTAAATTATCCCACCATTTGAGGAGGCTGGGTTAGAAAGACTTCAAGACCAGACTGGGCTACATAGCAAAACTCTTAACATTTAGGTAAATAAATTGTAAAGTCTGTCCTGTCAGACTTCAAAATGCAAAATATGAGTTAAAAGGTATAAAATACCAAAAAGGATTTAGGAATTATGCTATAACTGCTATTCATAGAAATACTCACTAATGAATACTCAAATACAAGGCCAGCATGCCCCAAGCACTCTTCATTAAGGTCTTCAAAGGAGTTTATAGCTATTCCTCCACAAGCAAGGGTAAGCCTGGAATCACATTTATGTCACTTTCACTTTGATTATGAAAAATATAAAGGCTGATTTCTTTTTTCCTTTTGGCATGGTCTCACTTACTTTGTAGTTCAGGCTGGTCTCAAATTCATGGCAATCCTCCTACTTCAACCTCTCAAGTACTGGGACTAAGTACAAGTCACCAAGCCCAACTAAAGCTAATTTCTTAGAGATGAAATAGTATATACATGGTATACACAGACTACATGCTGTGGTATTGTCTGTGTGGGAGAAGCTCATTTTTAGTAGACCAATGAATTGGGTATGTGTTTTCCAGGTACAGTATGATAAATACTACCTTTCATAGCCATAATTTTTGTACTGAGACGACTTAAAACTACTTTTTTTTTTTTTTTGGTTTTTTCGAGACAGGGTTTCTCTGAATATCTCTGGCTGTCCTGGACTCGCTTTGTAGACCAGGCTGGCCTCAAACTCACAAAGATCCGCCTGCCTCTGCCTCCCAAGTGCTGGGATTAAAGGCGTGCGCCACCACCGCCCGGCTAAAACTACTTTTTTTTAAAGCATTTTTCAATAATACATATAGACTGGGTATGGTGGTGCAGGCCTTTAATCCGAGCACTAAGGAAGCAGAGGCAGGGGGATCCCTGTGAGCTCAAGGCCAGCTTGGTCTTTATAATGAATTCTAGGCCAGCCAGGATTACATCTGAGATCTTGCCTCAAAAACAAACAGTCGGGTATAGTGGCCCACGCCTTTAATCCCAACACTCAGGAGGCTGAGGCAGGCAGATCTCTATGAGTTCAAGGCTAGCCTGGTCTACAAAGTGAGTCCAGGACAGTCAGGGATACACTGAGAAACCTGTCTCAAAAAAACAAAAAACAAACAAAGTTATTAACTATAGTCACCATGCTGTATAACAAACCCTTAACTATATCTGTCTTCTTTAAGGAACATTTGTATCTTTTGACCAACATCTCTCAAACTCTTCACCTTCCCTAGCTCTCCAGCCTGCTATAACTATCACTGTCATATTTACTTCTAAAAGTTCAGTATTTTTCAGTTCCACATGTGAGATTCATACAGTATTACAGTCTTTTTAAAATCTATTTTGTGTGTGGGAGAAGAGTGCATGTGTGCCCAATGTGTGAGGGAGTGCTCACCCATGCAAGTCAGGGTGGGCCGAGATTGACATCTGTAGGAAGAACAAGGCCTGCCGTTGAACAGGAACAAGGTCTGTTGCTAAACAGCACGCATGCGTGACTGGGCTTCCACATAGAGCCTGGGATACAACAGGACGTGCTCGGATATGTCCATAGACTGATGATACCACATAGAGTAAAGAAAGACTAGCCAATGAGGAAGAGCCACAAGAGCAGCTTGCAGCCCAGGAACCCCCCCGCCCCCAACAGCCTTTTGTAATCCATAGTTACCGTGTAGGCATACGGCCGTGGCCTAAAACACCATGGAATAAAACACCATGGAAGTCCCCTACTGAGCACAAGACTCTCAGGTCTGACACATCTTTCCTTTCTCTTTGTTTTGTCTGTTTCCCTAGTTTGTTTGTATCACCTGGTCCTGGGCAATCTCCTGTCTCACTGTAAGGAACCCCAAGTTAGGGCCCTGAAATCTCTTTTGGTAACACGAGATCTTAAATAAATTAAATATGAGATGTTGAGGCCTTCTGGAACGAGGCCACAGTCCTGACCCCATGGATTTCACCCGAGACCATGTGGGACCCTGATTTATGGATGCGGGTTCTTTTTTGGGCAACAAAGAGGGAAGTGCAATCAGGCATTACCCGGCCTATGTCCTTTGTCCCTACCCTCTTGGGCATCACTGGTAGTTTGAATTCTTCCTCTCCTGAATTCTTCCTCTCCTGAGGAGGTGATTGCTGCCCATAACAAACATTGCCACAGAGCAAGCCTCTGTCAATTTGTCCATAACGTCCCCTTCCCCAGTCCTTAAAGCTATAGAGGAGGATGACAGGAGGGTGGCATGGTGGAGAGTGGAACGTCCACCTCTGCCCCAGCTAAGCTACCCCCTTATCAGGGACCTGCGCCTATCCTCCATTGACTGCCAGTCCACCTCTGCAATACCCATGGAATAAACTCCATGCCCTAGCAGGCCTCCTGTTCCAGCTTCGGCCCCCCCTCATCATTTATACATATATATTTATATATAATGCTATAATATATATACATATATATATATTATAGCAAGCAATGTTGGAGCAGCTACAGCAGCCATTGCCTTGACACAGATGGCCTCAACATTGGAGGCCATCAATGATGTAAAATCTAAATCTGCTGAGGCACTCCAAGTGCAAGAATTACTAAACCAACACTTTTATCAGGCCATTCATATCTTACAAGAACAAACTGATCTCTTGGCTGAGGAATTAGCATTGGTTAGGGACATATCCCTGCTGGCCTATGACCCCCGCCCGATTCCATGCTATATGTCTCACCCCCTACCAAGTGACATACTAAAGCATGTCAACAGCTGTCCCATTACATCAAGGGGACTTGGTCAGGCAAGTTTCTTAATTACTCTGTGCTACTCAGGAAAAGCATATCTAAACTCAATGAGACTTGGGTCCCAGTGTTTTCCTGTAGAAAAGGACTAATTAAATTATTTAGATTATCATTAATTGGTTGGCAGTGTTAATCCCTAACCCGCTATAATAAATGAGCACACAGAGACTGCATGGATTTTAACAAACCTTGGCCTGAATTGTGTAATCTTGGCCCATCTAAGCTAGCCCTTAATTCTATTCCCCAAATATGACCCCATATAATATACATATGTCCCTTGGGTTGTTATTCTCCACACTCTGCCAATGTTCCAGGCCACGTGGAATGATCTTCTTTCATCTACCCCATCATATGTCTCCTTCCTGCTTTTCAAGATGCTCTCTGCTTCAAAAGCCCACACACCTTAGTCCCTCCTACCTCTGTCTTTGCCCAATCTCAGGCCTCAGTATTTATTCAACTAATCAGAGACAATGTAAGTAACAGACTGCAAACAGGACCAATTAATTAATATTTAGAATGCTTAACACCGCCCCATCAATTCCCTCCTTTTGTCTAATAAAAAGGCTAAATTTTTAAACTCATATAGTAAAAATAGTAAGAACAATTATGGAACAATCAAGAAAATCATATATAAAAGTTACACACCTAATGTTTAGCCTATTTGTATCAGGCAATCTTGAAGAAGAAAAAAAATCATCTATGTCTAAAGTTCTGAACCTAAATATTTTCTATCATGTCCTATATTTGTAAACCTAAAGATTTTTTTTCAGTTCCTTAAATCCTTTTCATTTTTAATTTATTTTTTATTTTTTCAAGTTACATCTCAATTGCAAACCTAAAGATTTTATTTAGACTTGAAAATATCCTCTTAAATCCTAAACAACTCAAGTTCAATTGAAATTTTATATCTATTATGTCTTCAAGCCCATCAAAGACATAAGAAGGGATAAAGTTATTACTTGAGTAAGTAGGAAGCAAAGGAGAACAGCTTCCAAAAAGAAAAATGACAGTTTGCTGCCTGGACAGTCCCAAATATCACTTGATACCATTGGAGCATCATCTTCAGTCTTCTGGCCAAGCACATCTCACAGACTAAATTGGGCAGCAGGAAATAAGCAGGATTTTCCCACTCTGTCTCTGCAGAATCAGGCCATTGACTTACCTGCATTTAAGTTCTGGTCCATCTTTGAACTGTATATAGTCTGTTGAAAGAGCAGGAGCATTTTTGCCCAGTAGGAATTATCTCTTTTTTTGTTTGTTTGTTTTTGTTTTTTTTTTTTGTTTTTCGAGACAGGGTTTCTCTGTGTATCCTTGGCTGTCTTGGACTCACTTTGTAGACCAGGCTGGCCTCGAACTCACAAAGATCCGCCTGCCTCTGCCTCCCAAATGCTGGGATTAAAGGCGTGTGCCACCACCGCCCGGCTAGGAATTATCTCTTGATGGAGCTTTTTGATTCTCATTGTCTCCTTCCAAGTCAAATGGGAGCTGTCAGGAGCTGGCTGTCTTAAGTCAAACAATTCTTAAAATAATAAAAACATCTTTAAATGCCATTTTCTGTATGCCTCTGAGGGTTTTGAAGACATCTGCTGATTTATTTATAAATCTATCTATCTCTGTTTGAATGTGCAAACTGTATATTTTTAACCATTTACTATCTGTTTAATTTAGTAAGCCAATTTTGTGATAAATTAAGACTAGTATTTGGCATGACCAGGAGTTTGACTGGCCAGCCATCAAACTATATTTTACCCAGACTCCTAAATAGATTGCAATAGCAACCCATAAAAGGATTGGAAGTAAACCTTTTAAATGAGTTGTATAGGCACAATACCTTATATAAGAGTTGAAATATACATATATATGTGTCAAAATATAAAATTCTATACCAATGAATCAAAAGATAACCTTATTTTGAGACTAACAATAGCTTTAGGTTTCAGAGCAGATTCAATAATGTACCCTTATATCTTATCATTTCCATATTATATACCCATATTCCCCCTCTACTTTCTTTTCAAGTCTTTCCCCTCTATATAAGGATAGAGAAAAGAAAAAGAGAAAAGTCCTTGAATCTAATCTCCTATACTTTGCTTAACAAGACCATTTAACAACTTGTAACCAGTCCCCCTAGATGATAACATCTATAACCCATTAAATGACCAAAGAATCACCCACCCCACTTTTTAGGAATGGGGCATCGCTCTCTTAAAATTGCTTCCTGCTGAATTGGGACATAGAAAACCTGTTTGGGGGTCCAAATAAAATGGAAAAAAATGGTTAAGCTACTTAATAGTAACATTTGTTGACCAGTTTCTATGTGCTCAGCAATTTGAATGTCCTGAGCAGTTTGTAGTCCGAAGCTGAACTTTGGATGGGAAAGTTCAGGACTTTACTGAAGCCCTTGCTGGAACAGCCTGTGAGGCTCAATCATTTGAGCTACTTGTCTTGTCTTCTTTGTTGTCTGGTCCCTTTGTTCTGAAAATATATAATTTTTCACAAGTAACATACAGTTCTGTAATTACAAAAATGCCTTGGATGTGCAGGATGCACAGATCAATTAAGGAAGATTTTCAGCTCTTTATTTGAACAGAAGAGAGACATTTGTGAGTCTCCATTCATGCCATATGAAAAGATGGCATGTAATAGTAAGTCATGTGGGTTCTATGTAGCCAACACTTTCCCTTGATACAGGGTTCATAGAACAGGTATGGAACATTAAATGATTCTTTGATCCCTCCTGGACAGTAACCTATAATATTATGGAAGGGATTACGGTCATATTAATCATTCTCCTTAAATGTCTCATACAGCAGATTGCCTGGCAGTGCTCCATCAACAAGACTACTTTGTAGGTGCTCATGGATCTGGATCTCCCAGACCATAGGCCACCCAAAGAGTTGATACAGGCCTGGCTCACAGAGATCTGTGAAGCCTCTGTTCAATATCCTACACACCCTACATACTCTCCTGGGATGCTACCATTTGAGGGATGGTAGTCAAAGACAGGTAAGAACCTGTTTGGAAGGTCAACCCAAGATAGGCACAGTCCATTATACTGGGGTTCCCTGAGGTGGGTTCAACAAGAGCGAACATAAGAACTCTGGTTCCCACTGAGTTGCATAAAAAATAAAAATAAAAACACAAGGGTGGATATATAGGAAGAATGAGGCCTGCCATTGAACAGGAATACGATCTGTTGCTAAACAGCACACAAGCTTGGCTTTCACATAGAGCTAGCCTGAGACATGCCAGGACATGCTCAGCTTGAGACCTGCTTGAATGCTTGAACATGCCTGGAGACTGATGACACCACATCGGGTGAAGAGACACTAGCCAATGAGGAGGAGCCATGACAGCAGCTTGCTGCCCGAAAGCTAATGAGATGCTGGGCAGAGGGTATAAAGGGGGCATTCTCTTCCTGGAATAAATGATTCTGCTTTCACCTTTTGCCTGACTCCCAGAGTCTGTCATTGACTCTGTGCCATCTTGCCCCTGTCACCAAGGGTCCTGAGTTGGGGTTATAGCAACAGACATCAGGATGTCTTTTCTTAGTCACTCCTCCATCTTGTTTTTGAGGCAGAGTCTCTCAGTGAACATGAAGCTCAAAGTTTTAGCTAGTCTAGCTGACCAGCAAGTCCTAGTTCTGGGAGTACAAGCATACACTGCTGTTGGACCTGGCTTTCATGTGGGTTCTGGGAATGAGAACTCAGGTTTCCATGCTTGCACAGAAAGTACTTTACACACTGAACCACCTCCCAGCCCAAAATGTTGTCTTAAACAAGATAAAAACATTTTTTAAAAAGTGAAAATCTTCCTTTGTACAACAAAGTTATGAGTTTAATGATTTTTAAGAGTTTAATTTTATGTGTATGAGTGTTCTGCCTATACGTTATGGATGTGCACCATGTGCATGTCTGGTATCTTCTGAAGCCAGAAGAGGGTGTCAGATCCCCTGGAACTGGAGTTATGGATAGTTGTGAGCTGTCATGTGGGTGCTGGGATCAAAACACTAGCACTTGGCAAGAGAAGCAAGTGCTCTTTAGTACTGAGTCTCTAGCCCCAATCTTGGTTTTTACTGACTCAATTATTTACTGACATTAATAACAAATTTTACAATTTATTCACTAATATTTTGGTCAGAAATGTTTACTTATGAGCTACAAGGAATATACATGAGACAACTTCAGTTTAATGTGTTAAAAAAAATATTAGCCGGGCGGTGGTGGCGCACACCTTTAATCCCAGCACTTGGGAGGCAGAGGCAGGCGGATCTTTGCAAGTTCGAGGCCAGCCTGGTCTACAAAGCGAGTCCAGGACAGCCAGAGCTGTTAAACAGAGAAACCCTGTCTCGAAAAAAAAAAATATTAGGAGGGGAACTGGAGAGATGGCTCAGCAGTTAGGAACCCTCCTTGCTCTCCCAAAGGACATGAGGTCCCAACACCCAGGGCAGGAGGCTCACAGCTGCCAGAGGATGCAGTGCCCACTTCTGGCCTCTGGGGAAACAAACATACACACGGCAGGCAGGCACACATGAACAAACACACAAAACTACACAAAAAAATAAATTTGTTTTAGAGGAGTTGGTTTGGTTTGGGTTTTGGTTTTTCAAGACAGGATTTCTCTGTGTAGCCCTGGCTGTCCTGGAACTGCTCTGTAGTGGTATCAGGCTGGCCTCAAACTCTCAAACTTAGAGATCCACCTACCTCAACCTCCCCAGTGCTGGGATTTAAGGTGGGCACCACCATGTCCAGCAATCATTTTAGTTTTGTTTTGTTTAAGATTTATTTATTTATTTTATGTATGAGAGCTCTTTGTGCATATACACCTGCATGACAGAAGAGGGCACCAGATCACCAGATCCCATTATAGATGGTTGTGGGCCACCATGTGGCTGCTGGGAATTAAACCCAGGACCTCTGGAAGAGCAGACAATACTCAACCATGAACCATCTCGCCAGCCTCCAGCTATTGTTTAAAAAAAAAAAAAAAACTTAGGAAGTTTTGGGTTCAATTCCTGGAACTATAAACAAAAAGGACAGCAGTGCCAAGAGCAACAAAAAATACTTCGGATACATAATTTTGCACTTACCTTTCGAGATTTCTTCTTTTTGCCCTGCGAAGAGCTACAATGCCATGTTCTGCAAGAATTTCTAAGGAAAACGGATCAATGCCCTGTAGTCAACACAAAAGTTATGTGGTTTTTGTTCCAGGCCAGGCAAGTGCTCTACCACTGAGCTCTACTTATAACATTACAAAAATAACCTGATATTTCTCAAGGGTTTTCTGGTCTCAGCACTACCTCACATTCTTAGAAACCAAGAAGAGTCAGTCTTGGGCACAGTGGCGCACTCTGGAGGCTAAAGAAAGGAAGATCCAAAGCTCTAGTCCAATATAGACTACAAAGTAAGTTCTATGTTAGCCTAAGCTGCATCTGTATCAAACTATGAGAAGGGCCAGTGGTTAGGAGCCCTCGATGATCTTTCCAGAGGAGCCGGTTCAGGTCCTAGCACCCATGTGAGATGGCTCACAACGGCCTACAACTCCACTTTCAGACACTCACTACTAAACATAAATAAAAAAGGAAAACATTTTAAAGGGTTCTTAAAATCATTAATCTTCTATTTTAAGTGGGTTATTTGTTCATGCATGACCTTGTGAAACCGTATGATTTTCAGTAATTTAAAAGTACTAGTTCGTTGAGGTGGACTCAAGTGTCGCAAGGAGCACATTCTGGGAGCTATCTTCCTTAGACTGCTATGATTGCTGCATTTATTTTTCAAAAAAAATCCACTGAACATCCAAATCTAAAAAACCATACTTTATCTGTTGGTCCTTCTTTCGACTAAAAATGGCTTTCCATGGGAAAAGTAGCTAGTTTAGCTCAAAATCCACCTCCACAGAGGCTGTCTTCAAGACAGCCATCATGTTGTGCTACACATTAGTGCTCTATGCATATTTCATATTTTATCACACAAAATTATGAAAGTAAGAATGCTCAAGTATTAATATGTAATAAAATCATTACAGCCAGGCATGGTAGAACACGCCTCTAATCCCAGCACTCGGGAGGCAGAGGCAGGCAGATCTCTGTGAGTTCAAGGCCAGCCTGGTCTACAAAGCGAGTCCAGGACATCTAGAAGTACACAGAGAAACCCTGTCTCAAAAATGCCAAAAATTAAATAAATAAATAAAATCATTACAGTTAACATTTCAAGACTTTTCTTTCTAAAGCATTATGTGTATGGTATGTCTGTCTGTGGGTCTGTGCACCTGAGTGCAGGTGTGTGGAGGCACGAGATCCCCTGGCGCTGCAGTCCCGGGCAGTGGTAAGCCACACGACTACGTGGGTGCTGAGAGCTGAATCAGATCCGCAAGAGTAGCACACGCTCTTAACTGCTGAGCCACTTTTCCAGACCCATCACCAAGACATCCTTCAATGAAATGCCTTTCCCGCAGTGGTGTGGTAATAAGGAATACAATGGTGAGCATAGTTTGGTGCTGCTCCCCTACTCTGCAGGATGAAGCCAGGAGCTTTACCCTCCATTACAAATATCAACACGCAGCCGGACGGTGGTGGCGCACGCCTTTAATCCCAGCACTTGGGAGGCAGAGGTAGGCGGATCTTTGCGAGTTCGAGGCCAGCCTGGTCTACAAAGCGAGTCCAGGACAGCCAGAGCTGTTAAACAGAGAAACCCTGTCTCGAAAAACCAAAAAAAAAAAAAAAAAACAAAAAAACAAATATCAACACGCCATAAAAGGTGTTATTATTATGAAAACAGTTTCCTCCCCAAACTCCCTGAAAACGTTGTAGGGAACCTTTAGACATGTTGAAGAACAGTGACAAGCCTTTAAGCTGTAAGCTCCTTTCTCACCTTTTGGTTAATGACAACAAATCCTTTATTGGACTCAGCACAGACTTTCTGTTTTAGGTTTATTATTTTCTGCACTCTATCTTCAATAAATTTTCTTTCAGCTTTTACCAACTTCTCTTTCTCTTCTACAGTCTTATAAAAGAAACCAGAACTCACTTCTCTAAAGAAGTGATAAGAAAAAGTTAGTAAACCAGGTATGTAGGCTAAAGGAAGAGGTTCACAAGTTTGAAGCCACCCAGGGCAATGTAAGTAAGTCCCTTTTTCAAAAAAAAAAAAAATATATATATATATAAAATAAAAACAAACAAGAAAAGCTATAAAAGGTAGGAGAAGAAGAGAAAAGGAGATTAAATACCTTTAGAAAAAAGAAACCTGAGCATGGTGGCTCATACTTATAACCCTAATATTCAGAAGAGTGGGGCAGGAGGATTGCTGCATGTCTGAGAGCATTCTGGACTGGAGTGAAATTCTACCTAGAGGTGGGTGAAAGGAGGAAGGGGAGGGAGATGGAAAAATAACCCAAAAAAACTGGGGCTAGAGAGATGGCCCAGGCTAAGTGGACCTGAGTTCAGTTCCCAGCACCCATGTCACATGGTTCACAATTGCCTATAACATCAGCTCCTGGGTATCCATGCCCTCTTCTGGCCTCCTTGGGCACCTTCACTCACATGCACATACCCACACACAGACACATACACACAATTAAAAATAAAAATAAATTTACAAAAAAGAAAAAAATGTTAAAAGAGTTTCCAATGTTATAGAGAAAAGTTGACACGCACGTTTTTTCATACTCTAGTGATACATTACAAATGAGAATGAATGCATCTTGCACTTGCTTCTTCATGTTTGGATGACGGGCACCATGGTCCAAAACCAATCCTCGAATCAACCTATAAAAATACATAATGTTTCATGGAATACACATTCTAAAATTAGAATGCCATTCAAAGCTGAAACTAGCCAAGACACACATTGTTTCCTTGTATAACTTCAAATCTAACATATAATTAGTAAAATTAAAGAATCTGTTTTAACAGTGTGATCATAAGTCAAAATGAAAAGTCATTCCAGAATTATTTTAAATTATATGGCTCAAAAAATAGGAGTAGCTGATCAAATAATAAAAGGTAGGCACATAATTTCTTAGAGTCATTTGTTCAAAATAATTATATAGAATAACTAAAAATTGTTAACCTAAATGTCCAGCACAATAGGATATTGTTCAGCAAATAAAGGCTCAGCAATTCAATGGTTATGAAAACTATGTAGCAACATGGGCAATATTTACAGGGATAGCCAATAAGTACAGAATAACCCATTGTGCACTGCATGTAAAACATGATTGCAACTGTTCTTCAAGGAATGTTGACAAAGGGAAACCTCATGCTGGAAATGTAGCTTGGTTGGTTGAGTATATTGTTATGAGTTTATTAAAATAACCAATTATGAGAATATTTTTGTTTAATCTCAGGTGTGAGACTGCTTAAGACACAGGTGTAAAGTATTAACTGTCTCGTGAACTAGCAGGGGTGTGGCTTAGCCAGTTGAAAAAGTTTAACTCAGAGGACTTGAGAGAGGAATAAAAAGCCAGAGTCTTGAGGAAAAGGGGGCTTTACAAAGAAGCAGGAGAAAAGGGGCTAGAAAAAAGATAAAGGGCTACAAAGAAGAAAGAGGTTGCTGCTCTCCTGGTTGCTGGTGGTCCCCCAAACTGCTGCTTGTTCTTCCTGCTGCTGTCTCCTGTACTTCTGAGACTGGTATTACCCAAAAAGAACCCAACCACCCTAATCAGCAGGAAGTAGCTCAAAGAGAACTATGTCCCTTCTCCCTCTAACCTTCTCTCTCTCCTGCATAGTGTTGGGGAGGTTGGAAGGGAGGTAAAGGAATTAAGTATAGTAAAATAAGTAGCATGTATAATGATAAAAGCCCCTTGCTACAAGTGTATGTCTAGCATGCACTCGTGATTTAAATCCTTTGTGTCATAATGTGTTGCAAATATCTCTGTGTGAACTCTGGCCTCTCATTGCCATGGTTCTTGGTGGGTTTATGCAGGGTACACCCCTGTCCAAAGTCACATGATTTGCCTTTTGGCAGGCTTTCTAAGGAACATTTCAATGCCAAATGCCAAATGCCAGGATTGGACTGAGCACTGGAGCAAGACCCTTGGAAGCCAAAAGCATCTGAATGGTGAGCCTAATAAACTTTTCATCTTGAAAATAAGTAGGTCCTAGGACTAAAGAGACAATTCTTATAAGAGCTGCCCCACTTCAATGGTTGTTATAAACTGCCTTAAGATCTGATGAGCAAGATTCACAGACAATAAGACTGAAAGATTTGGCGGAAATCAAACACTCATACGAATCCATGCCAAAAGTTAATCTAAGAGAATATCCTTTTAAGAAACTTTAGGAGCCGGGCGGTGGTGGCGCACACCTTTAATTCCAGCACTTGGGAGGCAGAGGCAGGCGGATCTCTGTGAGTTCGAGGCCAGCCTGGTCTACAAAAGTGAGACCAGGACAGCCAGAGCTGTTACACAGAGAAACCCTGTCTCGAAAAACCAAAAAAAAAAAGAAACTTTAGGTTAGAGTTAAGTGTTTGTTTTATAGATACTGTAGATTTGATCTTAGAGTTAGGGTTCGGGCTTTAGGAATTAGAATAGGTAATTGTTAATTGTTAAGTATTAATAAATATATGTTTATTAAATAAAAATTTACTGTTACAGAAAATCAATGTGTTGCTTTGAGAAATTAGAAACTAGACTGGGCAGCAGTGGTGCATGCCTTTAATCCCAGCACTCAGGAGGCAGAGGCAGGTGGATCTCTGAGTTCAAGGCCAGCCTGGTCTACAGAGTGAGTCCCAGGACAGCCAGGGCTACACAGAGAAACCCTATTTCAAAAAAAAAAAAAGAAAAAAATAGAAACTGTCCCATGACCACTTCCACAAGTCCCCACAAGTCCCCACCAGTCCCCAGTTCTTTAAAACAGAATTCCTCTCCTCCATCCCAAATCCCCTTGTCCCTGTTTCACTGCTCTTGTTTACAGCTACACTCTGAATTGTCTACATTTGCAATTCCACCTTGAATTAGTAAGGGATCTCCAGAGGAACAGAACCAATGGGATGAATATATTACTTAAAGAATTTATGAAGTCAGCTTTAAAATTGGAACAACAGCAGAATCACACCTCAGAGCTGAGAACCCAGTAGTTACTTAAGACTGGGTGCCTGGCTAGGAGTCCTACAGGGGCTGAATCTCACTGAGGGGAAGGCAGCCACCAGTAGCTGCTCCATCCACAATGCAGGGTACCTCAGCAGTCCCAATCTGCTATGGGAAGCTTGGAAGGGTCCTGGAAAGCCACTGACTCCAGCCCAGGATGAAAACGTAGAAACAGGTTCTGATATTGGCAAAGAAACAGCAGCTGCAGCAGCAGGGCAAATTGATTCAGGGCAAGAGGGAGGCCAAGCAAAGTGCTGGATAGTCTTCCCCTGACACACCCTTTTATCTGTGCTGTTACCAGAAGGTGACCCCCACATCAGGGTGAGTCTCCCCACATCAATCAGAGCGATCAGGACAGTTTTCTAGGAGGGGCTCCTGTTCAGGTGATTCTAATTTGTGGCAAGTTGCCATCAAAATCAACCACAATACACCTCCTCCCTTACGGTTCTCTCCTGAGCTTGCCTTCAATCGGATGTTCACCTCTGCCTCTTCACTGAAGCACTACAATGACCGTTAACAACAATATACTTAAACTTCAATACATTTGACCCTCTCTGCTTGGGTGCTGAGGCAGCACTCCCTCTGACACCCCACCTGCCTGATCATCCATTCTCAGTCTCCACTGATGAATTTTACATCTCTTTTCAAATTCTAAACATTGAAGTTTCCAAAGTTCAGCGTTTTTTTTTTTTTAACTGATTAAGACAACACATTAAAATAGTTAACTTAGGCAACTGCAATAGTAACTTCAGCCTTGACTCTTCGCTCAATGCTGATGGAAGTAGCCACTTAACGATCTCAGAAGAACTGTGTAAATCAATGAGTCGCTCATAGATTCTCATCTGGAATTGATGCCATGTCTTGAAACCTTCCTCATGAGGTGTTTGCTTATAGTAAGTGCTCCTGCCATGGTAGGTATGTGAACAGGCCCTTGCCCTTTAAACCATTCTCGTATCTTTTTCTTCCTTCCTTCCTTCCTTCCTTTCCTTTTTCTTCTTCATGTGGATTTTTGCCTGCCTGTATGTCCATGCACCATGTACATGCAATAACAGTAGAGACCAGAAGATGGTGTTAGATCCCCTGAACTATCTAGAACTGGAGTTACAGATAGTGGGAGCTAGGAATTGAACCCAGGTCTTCTAGAAGACCAGCCAATGTTCTTAACCACTGAGCCATCTCTCCAGCCTCCTTTCTGGTATCTTTAGAAGCCACGGCTGCAGTCACATATCAATAATTCTCAGATACATATTTCTTTCTCATCCTGACCTGTATTCTGAGCCCATTCCAGGATCTCAGCTCATGTCATCCACATGTAGAATGGATCTTCTCTCCTCATTTAAGTCTCTTGAAATACTTTCACAGGTACACCCAGAGGTTTGTGCCCTGAGCCATTCTAAATCCCACAAAACATGACAAACATGTGACTTTCACATGGTTACTTTCCAATATACCCATCATAAGTTGAAACTATCATGTCAAATGCATTTAGTCTACCTAACCTTCCTGCCATCATCACTTAGCAATGCTGTATCTTGCAGAGCATTGGCTGTTTAGTTTTATGATTACAGGGCTGGCTGTGGGCTATGGCTCACTCCCACTGCTCAGCATCACAAGAAAGTATCATACAATATATTGTTGGGGGAAAATTAAAATCTAAAATTCAAAATACAGGTTCTCCTGAATGCATATCACCTTCACACCACTGTAAAGCTAAAGAACTGTAAGTGAACTATGTAAGTCAGGAACCATCTATAACTCAAGCCCAGTTTTTATGCACAATGAAAACACACACACAAAAGTGAAAATGAAAGCAAATCAGCATTTGACAGGATACCTACGGCAAACTATGAATAGAGAAAATCTATGAGGTGAACAGTAAGCAGAGGAAACTACAGCAGTGCTCCCTGTCTAAAGGAGCTCCAGGGCTCAGTGACCCACGGTGACATCCAGAATGTTAACTAAGAAAGTGCATGAACTTGCAGAGTCATCCACGGGCTGGATGTGGAAGCTTTGGGGATGCTAGGAGAGGCCAGGGAGAAGGAAGGCTGAGCACTTCTATTAGACATCCACTAGGGGCGTGGAAAATGTCTCCAGCAAGTAAGTGGAAGAGAGCTGCAATCTCAAGAGGAAACTGAAATGTAAAAAGCCACAAACATCAAGGCAAGTTGGAATTATGAAGATAAATCTTTGCAAACACTGTATGAAATAACAGTAGTATCAAGTGGGATTTTAAAAAACAGTAACAATATCATGCTTCAAAAAGGAGTAAATGGGGATATTATCCAGAGCAAAGATATTAAGGCTAAACTCCTATAAGTTACTATAAATTATATAATTTCTACTAATCGAAAAATAGTAGAAGTGTGAAATTTGCAAATTAGTTGAGGAGAAAAATATAGTGATAAAGTCAATAAAATGAATAGTCAATTAGAAGAAATATATGACAGTGGGAAATAAATAGAAAGTAAAAGAGAAGATTTGAAATCAAATATACTTATAACAATGTTAAATGTAATAGATTAGTTATTTCAATTAAAATATAAAGATTATCTGATTATGAATTTTTACTTGTCCCAGTATGTCACTTACCAAAAACAATCTTCTAAAATATAAGGACAAGAAGATTGGAAGTAAAACAACAACAAAAAAGTATGACAGGCATATATATACTAATTAATAGAAAGCTGATGGGGGCTGGAGAGATGGTTCAGTGGTTAAGAGAACTTGGTGCTCTTGTAGAAGAACATGGTTCAGTTCCCAGCACTAACATGGTAAAGAACAACAACTTGTTAACTCCAGTTCCAGAGGATCTGACACCCTCCTGACCTCTGTAAGTCCCAGCTATGCACATGTTACACATACATACATGCAGACAAAATACTTATACACATAAAATGTAATTTTAAAAAAATCTTAAATGAAAACATATTCAGAGCTGGGCTGTATTGGAAATACCTTTAATCCCAGCACTCAGCAAGCAGACACAGGCCAATCAGTGAGTTCGAGGCCAACCTTGTCTACAGAGTGAGTTCCATGACAGCCAGAGCTACACAGAGAAACCCTGTTTCAAATGCTACACCCACTCCCCCCCCCCAAAAAAAAAACTTAAAAAGAGAAAACTAGTACAGCAAAAGGATAAATACTTTTAAAGCATTTCTAACCAGATCTGGTGGTGCAGCTTTATAGTCCCAGGTACTTGAGAGGCTGAAACAGGAGGATCAGAATTAAGACCTATTTTGGCTACAGAGTGATTCAAGGCCAGCTCTGGCAAATCAGTAAGACCCTCTCTCACAACAGAAAGTAAGAGAAGAATGGAGTGACAGCTCAGTAGTAAAGCATATGCCCAGCATGTGCAAGGCCCTTGGTTTAATCCTCAGTACTGGGGAGAAAGAAAAAAAAGACATGATTAGAGAAAAGATGGCCACTTTATATTGGTACAGAAAGTTCAGAGTATGAGGAAAAGATACTGTATTAAAAGATGGTTACACCTAAGCCGGGCGTGGTGGATCCTAAGCTAAAGGCTAGTCTAGGCTACCTAGCAAGACCCTATCAAAGAACAAACACAATACTGAATGCATCTAAAAAGACAGTTTTGGTTTTTTTGTTTGTCTTTCTTTGCTGAGGATGTAACTCCGGGGCTTGAAGATATTAGTCAAGGGCTCTATGCTCAGATAGAGCATAGGCCTAGGGCTCTAGGCCAAGATATCCTCAAAATATATAAAGTAGCCAGGAATGGTTGTAGGCATAAAGTTATTGTGTAATTCAAATGCTGATTTCTGTACCCCCCATATCTGGTTCCAGTCCTTGTTCTGAAGAACTCATGTCTCAATGCTATGTAAACACTGCTCCCCAGCTGTTCCCTGATAAGCCAATAAATCAGCTTACAGCCAATCACTGATCGGGGAGAGAATAGGGCGGGACTTCCTGCCCTCCAGGAGAGCAGGAGTTAAGAAGACAAAGAAGCGGGATTAGAGAGGAGGCAGAGGCAGGAGAGAAGAGAAGAGATTCAGCTGAAGCAGGAGCCACAAAGTGCAAGTATCTCTGAGATTTACGCTGGTGGGACGCCAGATTTGCTTAATGGGTTAAGAACAGAGTAATAACTGCCCAGTTCTTGAGTTGTGAAGCATGGTTAACAAATAATATAAAGAGTCTCAATTATTTAGATGATAGCCGGGTAAAGAGTGGAACTAACACAATTATATAAAGCTACACTAACACATGGTGGCATTGGCCTTTAATATTAGAATTCAGGAAGTAGGTGGATCTCTATGAGTTCAAGGCCAGCCTGGTCTGCATTGAGTTCCAGCTTATCCCAAAATAAACAAACATATGTGATTTAACATATATTAAAGCTGTCCAAACTAAGTGAGACTATAAACAAATCCATGATGATATTGCTATAATATTCAAAAATGTTAACATGTCTCAGTAATTGACAGAGTAAGCAGTCAGAATGTCAATAAGGATGCTGAAGGTCTGAAAACCAGCATTAACAAAGTTGATCCCTTGATAGAAAACTGTACCTCACAACTATAGCATACCTTCTTGTCAAGTACATAAAACATTAAAAACAAAGTCTCTTAAGGGAAGCATGGCAGCTCACATCTGTAATCCTAGGACTCATGAGTTTGAGGCAAAAGGATTACTGTGAGCTCAAGGCCAGCCTGGTCTACAGAGAGAGTTCTAGCACAGCCAGGGCTACTTATAGTGATACCCTGTCTAAAAATCAACAAACAAACAAAACAAATATACAAGCAATGCACATGTTTTTAATTGTAGCATCCAGAAGGCTAAGATAAAAGGGTCAGAAGTTCCAGGATAGCCTGAGTTATGCAGTGAAAGCTAGTCTCAAAGGCAAAAAATAAATGAATAAAATAAAAGTTAAGGGATGTAGTTAAGTAACACTTTGATGAAAAGTGAAAGCCTCAAATACCATTTTGCAAAAGCAGAGAGCTAAAAATGAATGGTCTAAGTGCTTTAATAAGACAGAAGCAAATAGCTCCCTGTCCCGAGAACCCAAGTCAAAAAATTAAAGAGAAAGGCATTATGACACAAAAGCACAAACAAACAAACAAATAGCCTGGGTAAAGTGAGAGGGAAGGTGGGAAGAAGAGAAAATGGGGGTGCAGTCAATCCTTCAAACAGTATCTTTATGACCATTTTGTTCCAAAATTTGAAGATTCAGATGAGATGGACAAGTTTCTGGAAATACTGATTTTTTTTTTCAAAAAGTATGTAGAAAGCCTAATTGATCCTAAGAAAATGATGTAATTTACAAATGGAATATGTAGACAGTGTTAATATCCTAATCAAAATAAAATTCACTGGAGCCGGGCGGTGGTGGCGCACGCCTTTAATCCCAGCACTTGGGAGGCAGAGGCAGGTGGATCTTTGCGAGTTCGAGGCCAGCCTGGTCTACAAAGCGAGTCCAGGACAGCCAGAGCTGTTAAACAGAGAAACCCTGTCTCGAAAAACCAAAAATAAATAAATAAATAAATAAAAATAAAAAAATAAAAAAAAAATTCACTGAAAAACTCAAACATTAAAACTGAAATATGGCTGGGCAGTGGCCTTTAATCCCAGCACTCGGGAGGCAGAGGCAGGGGGATCTCTGTGAGTTCGAGGCCAGCCTGGTCTACAAAGCGAGTCCAGGACAACCAGAGCTGTTACACAGAGAAACCCTGTCTTGAAAAAAAAAGCCCTGAAATATGAATTAAATACATATTAATGAGTTAATATTATTTTAGAAGTATATTAGTTAATATTGATAATATTTATATCTATTTCTAGATGAAGTATTTTTAATTTATTTTTATTTTATGTGTATTGGTATTTTGCCTGTATGTAAGTCTGTATGAGGTTGTGAGCTGCCATGTGGTTGGTGGGAATTGAACCCCTGTCCTCTGGAAGAGCTCTTAACCACTGAGCCATCTCTCCAGCCCAGATAAAGGTTTTTGGATATTTTGGGTTTTTTTTTTTTGGTTTTTCGAGACAGGGTTTCTCTGTGTAGCTCTGGCTGTCCTGGACTCGCTTTGTAGACCAGGCTGGCCTCGAACTCACAGAGATCCGCCTGCCTCTGCCTCCCAAGTGCTGGGATTAAAGGCGTGCGCCACCACCGCCCGGCTTATTTTGGGGTTTTTTGTGTGTGTTTGTTTTGTTTGCGGGGGGTTCAAGACAGGGTTTCTCTGTGTATCCCTGACTATCCTGGAACTCACTCTGTAGGCCAGGGTGGCCTCGAATTCACAGAGATCTGCCTGCCTATGCCTCCCAAGTGCTGGGATTAAAGGCATGCACCATCATGTCAGACTGATAAAATTTTTTTTTAAGCTATCTTAGTTAGGGTTTCTATTACTGTGAAGAGACACCATGACCACAGCAATTCTTATAAAGGAAAACGTTTATTTAGGGCTGGCTTACAGTTTCAGAGGTTTAGTCTAATTATCATCATGGTGAGAAGCATGGCAGCACGCAGGCAGACATGGTGCTGGAGGAGCTGAGAGTTCTACATCTTGATCCTCAGGCAGCAGCAGACTAGGACACACTGGCCAGACTTGAGCTTCATAAACCTTAAAGCCCGCTCCCACAATGACACACTTCCTCCAGCAAGGCCATACCTACACAAGGCCTCATCAATACTGCCACTCCCTATGGGCCAAACGTTCAACACATGAGTCTCTGGAGGCCATTCTTGTTCAAATCACCACAAAAGTGAAATGGTATTTCAAGATTTGCTTCAAACTAATCTAGGTTAGTCCTAGCCCTTGTGAGACAAGGGGATCTTAGTCCGAGTCCAGGCTACACAGCATGGCCTCGTCTCAAACATGAGAAAAAATAGCTGTGGGAGGAGGGAAGTGTATTGCTAAAATTAGATTGAAAACTGGTAAAAGACGTGGTTGAGAGATCTCTGCTCTGTATTTACATATATGTTGGGCTGAATATTCTTTTTTTTCTTTTTTCCTTTATTTTTTATTTCTTCAAGTTACATCTCAATCGCAGTCCCTTCCCTATTCCCCCTCCAGTCCCACCCTCCCACCCTCAACCCCCCATCCTCTTCCCTTTTTTTTTTCTTTTAAGTTTAAGGTATATCTTATTTCCCCCTACAGTTTCCCCTTTCAGTCCAACAAATGGCTCTTTCTCT
Organism: Lophiomys imhausi; assembly: GCA_907164525.1. NCBI lineage: Eukaryota > Metazoa > Chordata > Mammalia > Rodentia > Muridae > Lophiomys > Lophiomys imhausi. The sequence continues at coordinate 37,126 of CAJQZJ010001380.1, forward strand.
TATAATAATAAATACAATACAGTACAACAGAGGTAATTAGGCCACAGTTATGAGGGTTATATGGCTTAACGTACATTCCCAATGACCAGTGCATATGTATTTGGTACCTGACTTTAACATTCTACTATCTAAACATCTCCATGAGTTTAAAGGTCTATATCTGACTCAACATTCATACTAACTTGCAACACAATTTTAAAAGTATCTTCTTAGATCTAAAACACTCTCTTGACTCCTAAACAACTCAAAATTTAATTATTAGACTCTAGCTATCTGTTCTTCAACCACCTCAGAGACCTGAGAGGGATAAATATATCTGATTTTATAGGAAGTACAGGGCCTGCAGCTTCCCAAACTAATTAATGACATACCTGTGGCTGCCTGGACAGTTCCCATTTTCTCTCCATACATTACAGCATTGCTCTTCAGTCGTTTGGCCCCGCTTCTCTGACAGACATTGATTGTAGAGCAGGGGTTATGAAGGAGTTACCTACCCTGTCTTGGCAGAGCTAGGCTGTCGACTTACCTGCTTCCAAGTTTTGTCCTTTTTGGACAGCATTCTGTCTACAGTTAGAGCAAGGGGCTTTTCCTACCAAGAGATAGGCTTGCGACTAATTCAATCATCTCCCACTGGAGATTCTTCGATGCTCATCTTCTACTTGGAGGAGAATAGGAGGTGCTGTCAGGAGTTGATATGTCTTGATATAAAAAAATCTAAAGTTACGAAAACATCTTTGAATGCCATATTCTGCAGATCTGTTGAGGTTTTTGAAGAGGCCCTATCTATCTCTTATATTAGGGTAAGCAGATGTTGCTTGTCTCTTAGCATGTTTATTTCTGATTAGCTTAGCAAGTAACTATAATAGGCTGTCATAGTACCTAACAGAATGACCGGCTTGCATAACCATTAGTTTGCATTTCTTAATTATCCTAAACAGTTTATGACAATTAGTAGTAAAAGGCCGAAACATCACATTTCATTTTTTTTCTTTACCTCCTAACCCTTCCATCCCATTTCTCTGGGGTGGGGTGTCCTTTTATAACAGTCCCTCATCTCAGTTGAGAGGTCGTATGAGGGCCAAGAGCCTCTTCATTCATTGGAGATCTACGAAGCAGTACCATCAGTGAAAAGTGTCTCGTTGCCCGGGAGAGAGAACTACTAAACAAACAAACCAATAAGCATACAATAGATAAAAAAGACTAAAAAATAGAAAAAATATAACTAATATATAAAAATAAATAAAAAATAAAAATTAAAAATAAGAAGTCTATGTCCAAGTTCCTTTTGGTGTGTTAGTTGTAGTATCGATACCTTCTACGGGCTGAATATTCTAAGGAACTAAACCCATTGTCATCACAGTCCCTCTTAGCCCTTGCCTTGCCCTTACTCTCACCTGTGCTGCAGGCACTCCAAGCCTGTTTCTACTTCAGGGTATTTTCAATTATTTTCTCTGTTTAGAATGCTTTTTTTGGGGGGGAGGGGGAGCTGGAGTGATGGCTCAGCAGTTAAGAGCACTGGCTGTTCTTCCAAAGGACCCGGGTTCAAATCCCAGCACCCACATGGCAGTTCACAGCTGTCTGTAATTGCCGGGCCTGGTAGTACATGCCTTTAATCCCAGCACTCGGGAGGCAGAGGCAGGAGGATCTCTGTGAATTCAAGGCTAGCCTGGTCTACAGAGTGAGTCCAGGAAAGCCAGAGATACACACAGAAACCCTGTCTTGAAAAACGAAACCAAACCAAAACAAAAAACCAATGCTTTTTTTTTTTTTTCTATTGACATGGCTAGCTCCCATTTCATTAGAGGCCTCTTAGCTTTGTAGTTCAGTTTCTTATCAGATGGTTTTCTCTGAAAGCTATAAAATTGTAGACGTGATTGTGTTTCTCTCTCTAGTTTGGTTAGAAATGTAAGCTTCCTGAGGAGGGTGTGTTCTGCTTACTCCTCGGTGCAGTACCTAGAAGTGACAGGCTCATTGTAGCTACCTAATATGTGAAACGAATACATTGACATTGGTTAGAACTAATGAAATCAAATATTACTAATGAAAGCCAAACATTTCAGAACTTAGGTATTGCCAAAGTGTGGCTGGTGAGATGGCTCAGCAGGTAGCAAACCTGACAACCTGGGTCTGATCCCTGGAATTCACAAAGCGTTGAGGGAGATCTTCAAGTCATCAAATAACTTCTGCAAGCACAAGCATGGTGTGGCACACATGTACACAGGCACACACACACACACAGGCACACACATACACAGGCACACACACACACAGGCACACATGCCGGGGTTGGTTGAGGGGATTTTTTTAATTGTAAATTTTATGTAATTTACTGCGTATCTGTTTCTGACTTATGCTTCATCTCCACGATTTCCACCATGAAGAGATCAATAGGGAGGCCTGGTCTTCTAATAGCCAAGACAGAATCCACCACAGCCTGAAAGAGAAGCATACAATAGGCTTATTACCTGGACTAAACTCCTGGTCCAAGTGACCTATCCCAGACTAAACAGGGGAAGAAGGGCTTCAAGTTTCAACATCAAACACACGATCACCAAGTGCCACACCTGACACACTTGTGTGGTGGTTTTTTTTGTTTGTTTGTTTTGGTTTTTTTTTTTTGTTTTTTTCGAGACAGGGTTTCTCTGTGTAACAGCTCTGGCTGCCCTGGACTTGCTTTGTAGAGCCCTGGACTTGCTTTGTAGACCAGGCTAGCCTCAAACTCACAATGATCCGCCTGCTTCTGCCTCCCAAGTGCTGGGATTAAAGGCGTGCACCACCACCGCCCAGCACACTTGTGTTTCTTAAAGTAAATTAATAATGGAGTATTTGGGCCGGGCGTGGTGGCGCACGCCTTTAATCCCAGCACTCGGGAGGCAGAGGCAGGCGGATCTCTGTGAGTTCGAGGCCAGCCTAGTCTACAAAGCAAGTCCAGGACAGCTAAAGGATATATAGAGAAACCCTGTCTCAAAAAAAAAAAAAAATGGAGTATTCTGTTTCACATTGCAGTGTCTTGTGAATCAGGTTATCATGAATTCCTCGTTCCTGGTTTTGAGTTTCAGAAACAGCAAAGCTGAGGAACAACAATGTAATCAAATGATAGCCACCTAAAACAAGTCTTCCAGAACTACCCAGGCAGTGTGGGCTTTATTTTACAGATAGTTTATCTTTAGAAGTAGATCACATAAACATTCACTTCCCAGATGTGATTCTTGAATATCAGGTCAATCTTTTTTTTTCCAACATTTATTTATTTCTTCATGTTACATCTCAATCACAGTCCCCTCCCTCTTCCCCCCTCCTTCCTACTTTTTTTTTAGGTATATCTTTCCCCCCCAACAGCTCCCCCTTTTAGTTCAATAAAAGGTTCTTTCTCTTGTAACAATACAAAACAATAAGAACAATAAAGCAACAATTATGAAAATTATAATGTATAACATACATTCCCAATGTCTAGTCCATATGTATTTGGCAACTGATAATAATATTCTATTATCTATCTTGATGAGTTTAAAGATAATATTCTATTATCTTGATGAATTATACCTAATTCAGTTTCCATCCTAACTTGCATTACCAACTTAAAAAAACATCTTCTTAAACCTAGAACATCCTTTTAATTCCTAAACAACTTAAAACTTAACTGTGAGACTATAACTATCTAGTCTTCAACCACATCAGAGACCTGAAGAGGATACATATACCTGAATAAACAGGAAGTACAGAGCAAGCAACTTCCAAAACTAAGAAATGACAGACAACTGGCTGTCTAGACAGTGCCCAATTTCTCTCTGTAACGTTGTAGCATCTATCTTTAGCTTTTTGGCCCAGTATCTCTGTTATACATTAACTGTAAAGCAGGAATTATGAAGGACTTGCCTACCCTGTCTTGGCAGAGCTAGGCTGTTGACTTACCTGTTTCCAAGTTTTGTCCTTTTCAGACAGCATTCTATTAGGTCAGTCTTGCCTCATTAAAGTAGCAACATTAATTACAAAGCATGCTGCCAAAATGGTCTTCTCATGTGTCACCAGATATAATCAAATATGGACCTCTACGTTTAGCTGAATACACTGTTTAAGAGCCTCCACAAGAGATTAGCCACAGGAAGCCAAGTCCCTCCCAAATTTCAAGTCATGTAATCGCTAATATGACACCTTGGGAAAATTAAAAATACTATTGTGATCAATTGAATTTTAAATGCTTGCCTTCTTGGTTCGTTTGTTCGTTTGTTTGTTTCTGTTGTTGTTTTAACTATTTTATGTATTATGTGTGTTTTGTCTTCATGTATGTCTGTGTACTATGTGCATGCCCCGTGTCCATAGAAGTGAGAAGAGGGCATTGAATCCCCTGGAACCGTAGCTAGAGATAGCTGTGAGGCACCATGTAAGTCCTGGGAGTTGAATGCAAGTCGTCTGAAAGAGCAGCCTGCCCTCTTCGCCGAGCCGTCTCACCAGCCTGCCCTCTTCGC
>CAJQZJ010001380.1:41601-55979 GCA_907164525.1 Lophiomys imhausi
CAGCCTGCCCTCTTCGCCGAGCCGTCTCACCAGCCTGCCCTCTTCGCCGAGCCGTCTCACCAGCCTGCCCTCTTCGCCAAGCATCTCACCAGCCTGCCCTCTTCGCCGAGCCGTCTCACCAGCCTGCCCTCTTCGCCGAGCCGTCTCACCAGCCTGCCCTCTTCGCCGAGCATCTCACCAGCCTGCCCTCTTGCTTGACTGCTCTGGAGACTCACGTGCAATAATTGGTTGTCTTGTGGAAAAGGAAAAGTATCGCCACGCACCATCCTTGCTGGGCCACACTTTTATCACATACCTCTGTCAGCACGTCAGCCAGCTCAGCATGAACTTTTGTCCTCAGGGATGTTTTAGCCACATCGATGAGGATTTCTCTTTTCATCTCCTTTTCTATTTTAATTTCTTCTAAAACTTCAAGTGCTTTCGTCTTTGCAGCATCAAATCCTTCAGCTATGATTCTAGGGTGCAGGCCCTGATGTAGTAACATAAATACACAAATTACACAGCAAACCATGCAGAGTAAAAGTTACCTATGCTCTCATAGTAATAAGTATGTTAAAATATTAAAAATAATGTGACCCCCACAGTGATGGTACTAACATAAATGAAATGTATCATTCATAAATGATTTCTCAGGCTTCATATCAGAAACAATCTTTTTATGTTTGTTTGTTTTTTTTTCCAAGACAGGGTTTCTCTATGCATCCATGGCTTTCTGGACTCACTTTGTGGGCCAGGCTAGCCTTGAACTCACAGAGATCCATCTGCCTCTGCCTCCTGAGTGCTGGGATTAAAGGTGTGTGCCACCACGTCTGGCCTGAAACAATCTTTTTTAATGTATGAGTGTTTTTTTCTATGTATATGTATATGCACCATGTGCATCCTGGTACCCACAGAGGTCAGAAGAGAGAGTCAGGCTCCTTGAAATTGGAGGCATGGATGGTTTTAAGTTACCATGAGCTCATGTCTTTAATCCCAGCACTCACTCGGGAGGCAGAGGCAGGCGGATTTCTGCAAGTTCAAGGCTAGCCTGGTCTACAAAGTGAGTCCAGGACAGCCAGGCATACACACAGAGAAACCCTGTCTCGAAAAACCAAAACCAAAACAAAACAAAACAAAAAACAAAGTTACCATGAGTGTGCTGGGAACCAAACCCAGGTCCTCTGCCAGAGCATTAAGTATTCTTAGTCACTGAGCCATTGCTCCAGCCCCTGAATTAATCTTTTTTTTTTTTTTTAAAGATTTATTTTATTTTTGGGGTATACAGTGTTCTGTCTGCATGTACCTCTGCAGGCCAGAAGAGGGCACCAAATTTCATTATAGATGGTTGTGAGCCATCATGTGGTTGCTGGGAATTGAACTCAGGACCTCTGGGAGAGCAGACAGTGCTCTTAACCTCTGAGCCATCTCTCCAGCCCCCCCTGAATTAATCTTAAACTTACAGAAAAATTACAAACACAAACAACTATAAATTAATTCATTCATTTGGAGATAGGGTCTTGCTGCATGCATAGTTCAAGCTGGATTCAAATACATGATCTTCTTGACTCAGCACAATGAATGGAATAACAATCAAGGTCTTTTTGCAAATGTTACAAGTACATCTAGGCACAAAATATTCCTTTCAATACAAAGAACAGCACTAACTTTGAGAAAAATGCATCACAATAATGTGTCAGGTAGTCATCTCATGCCTCTAGGAGAATACATTCAGAATACCAAAGAACTTCTGTTGTAGTCTTGCCAAAAATTAATAACCTGAATCTAATCATGAGGATACCAAGTGAAGGGCTTTCTACAAAATAGCTGGCCTTGAACTCACTGAGATATGCCTGCCTCTGTCTCCTGTGTTCTTTGACTAAAAGGTTTGTGCCATCAGGCCTGACTGACGTTGTTACTTTTAATTTGCGTAGGCCAGCTATAGCTACATAGTGAGTTCTTGGACAACAAGGGCTATGCAGAGAGACCCTGTCTCAAAAACAAAACAAAACAAACCAGTAGCAATGTCGGGACTGGCGAGATGGCTCAGCAGCTGAGAACACAGGTTGCTCTTGCAGACAACCTGAGTTCTGTTCCCAGAACCCGCGTGGTGGCTCACAATCATCCATAAGTACAGTTCCAGGGGATTTAATGTCCTCAATTCCAAGGGCACCAGGCACACATACGGTTGAAATACATATATGTAAGCAAAACATGCACATACAGAAAATAAAACATGTAAATAGTTTTTTAAGCAACAATGTCAGGCCAGCAGGATGACTCATAGAGAAAAGTTGTGTGCCACCAAGATGACAACCTGATTTTGCTCCAAGTGCCCACATAGTGAAGAAAAGAACTCTCACAGGTTGACCTCTGGCCCCCACATGCAACTAATAGGAGTAATTTGGTTTCTTTTTTGTTTTTTCAAGACAGGGTTTCTCAAGCAATAGTTCTGGCTGTTCTGGAACTCACTTTGTGGACCAGGCTGGTCTCGAACTCACAGAGATCTGCCTGTCTTTGCCCCCAGAGTGCTGGGATTAAAGGCGTGTGCCACCGTGCCCATCCTAAGAGTAATTTTTTTTTTTAGAGACAGGGTTTCTCTGAATATCTCTGGCTGTCCTGGACTCGCTTTGTAGACCAGGCTGGAGTCGAACTCACAAAGATCCGCCTGCCTCTGCCTCCCAAGTGCTGGGATTAAAGGCGTGCGCCACCACCGCCCGGCTCTAAGAGTAATTTTTTAAAGTAGCAATCCCTTGAAGTATAAAAGGCAATTCAGGAACTATTTCACCTTAAAGCTTAGGAAACTAAAAGGGCATGACAACTAAACACAATGCATTATCCCAGAGCTTCCTTTTTCTGTAAAAGACACTCATGACAAGTGGTGAGGTTTGAAAGAAATCTACAGACTAGATTAGAGAACACTCTATGAGCTGTTGATGTTAAGATTAATTTCATATACCTATATATAGTAACTATATATGGGAATTCAGTGATTTTAAAAATTCTACACTAAGAACTTGGAGTAGATGGCTGTACCCCAGCACTTGGGAGGCTAAGGCAAGAAGGTGAGTTAGAAGGCAGTCCCACCTACACAGCAAGTTTGAGACCAGACTGAGCTACATAGTGAAACTACACCTAAAAAACAAAATAAATAAAAGAAAGAAAGATAGGAAGGAAGGAGGGAGGTAGGTAGGAAGGGAAGGAAAACAAGTCACACTGAAATAATTAGGACATATTTGCAACTTCCTCTTGCCATTCAGACAATGTTTAGATACCTTAGATTAACTACATGTCTCATAGACGACATAGCAGAGGTGTAATAATGCACTTATAAACCTGGTGATTCTTTCCAATATTCTTGAAACTTTTTTGTGTAACTAAAATTCTGATCAAAATACATTTCTGAGACAGTGTCTCATTATGAGCCAAAGATGACCTCAAACTTGCAATCTCTCTGCCTCCACCTTCTGAGTCCCATAACTACAGAAATGTACCAACATGCCTGACTCACAAAATTAAAGATTTTCAAATACTGTTGAGACAGAAACTGTAGTGTAGAGGTAGATCAATCCCCTAGGATAAGTAAAGTCCTAGGTCTTTGAAACAGTCATCAAAAGAAATTACACCATTCTTTGTTCTCTTTTTGGTACATTTATCATATTCTATCTTTTATTTATGGTGTGGATGCTCGTGAATGTACATGGCACACCATGAGTGTGAAGGTCAGAGGGCAACTTTGGAACCTTAAGTGCTGCTCCTCTCCTTCCATATTACTGAGTCAGGGTCTCTGTTATTTGCTGTGTGTTCTGGGCTTGCTGGCACACTAGCTTCAGAGAAGTCTCCTGTCTTTGCCCCATCTCCCTGTAGGAGCACTGGGGTCACACACATGTGCTGCCATGCTCAACTTGGCAAGGGTCTGATAATTCAAACTCAGGTCCTCACACTTGAACAGAAAGCACTTTATCTACTAAGCCATCTCTCCACAGTACTGTTTGTTTTTCAAAATAATAAACATTGTGAGCCGGGCAGTGGTGGCGCACGCCTTTAATCCCAGCACTTGGGAGGCAGAGGCAGGCGGATCTTTGTGAGTTCGAGGCCAGCCTGGTCTACAAAGTGAGTCCAGGACAGCCAACAATACACAGAGAAACTCTGTGTCGAAAAAACCAAAAAAAAAATAAAAAAATAAACATTGTGAAAGCTGACATGAACTGCGGTTCATTCACTTAATTTCTTTTTGTTACTCTATAATACTTAAAAGGTGAGTGATTGTGCTGGGCATAATTCTAACGGCTCTGTGTAAGTTATTTAATCTTTTCAACAACAGTACACAGTGGGCACTGTTCCTGATTTACAGAGATAATGGAATTTGCCTTACATCAGCAAGCTAGTTCAGAAATGGAGCCAAGACTTAAGTCCATAATACCCAATACTCTAATCCAACCTATGCTATTACCATTTGCAAAAATTTCCTCAATCTAAGTCCTCATAAACACTCATCAGGACTACTAGGAGAGCTTCTGAGTATAGATTCATTAAAATTGAACCCAAATGCTCAAAATGCAATCTGTTCACATTCAGTCATTAATACGCTGCTGTTTGGTTTGATCACTACAGCAATGAAGTGTACACTTCTTGGCCAGTTAGTGCTCTTCACCCTCTTAGGATGTCTTCTGTTTCCTTCCACAACCTCTTCGCTATTACACATATATCCTCTCCAACTTCAGTAACACCAAGTGCTCATAGTTCTACAGCAACACTGAGATGGGGCTTTGGCCTGGAGCACAATGCACCTCACATTCCATCCTGAAGATTTTGTGTTCAAGCTCCTTACCTGGATGCTTCCTGACTACTGCAGGCTGACTTAGCCTCTCCATGCTTCCCTGGTGTTTCTATCATATCCTGTGCTTCACTTTATCAATGTTTACACGTGCACTACGTATCTGCCAACATATCACCATTGCCAGTTTCCTTTCTTCCTCACCCAACTCTAATTTTTGGGAGGTGTCCATCTTTCATCTCCTCAGGGAACATTAAGCCTAGCTCAGGCACTTAAGCAGTGGGGTCTAGATTAGCCTAATCAATTCCCCCAACAACGGTTCAGTTTTAGACAGGCATAAGACTAAGGTTGACTCAAGGAAGGATTCATATGCTATAGCTGGAGGAATTTGTTTAACTTGTCCATGCCTGCTGAGTCTTACTAAGGAAAACAAGTAACACTGACTTCCTCTGACAATCTTACCTTCAAAATCCATCTTAGGATAAAGCCATATTTTGAATAGAAGAGCTAAGAGACCAAAGTGACCTGGGATGTGATGGCTGATTGAACTTTTAAATTTGCCAGCCACAGACTTCACTCTTATGTAAGATGACTTCTGTATAGTTAAGTGTTATCTTAATTAAAATTAGTTCTTATTCTCTAACTAAAAATTAAAAAAAAAAACTTGCTGTGGCTGGGCACATGCCTTTAATCCCAGCACTTGGGAGGCAGAGGCAGGCGGATCTCTGTGAGTTCTAAGCCAGCTTGGTCTACAAAGTGAGTCCAGGACAGCCAGGGCTACACAGAGAAACTTGTCTCGAAAAACAAAAACAAACAAAAAACTTGCTTTGAAATAGTGTGAAATTTTGGTTGTGAGCCTATCCTTTAACAGCTGACCATCTCTCCAGCCCAGTGTGAAATTTTAATACCTCAGAAATGTAAAGATCAGCTTGCTTCAGCAACTCTCCAATGATCAGGACATTTGAGGTGGTGCCATCCCCGGTGACATGGTCCTGGGCTGCTGCCACTTTTGCTATGATGGAAGCTGTTGGGTGTTGAATTTGCTGGAAAAGGTAAACATCAGATTTAAAGAGAGAGAATATGATAAAGAAGACCACTAAACCCAAGATAACCCAAGGGTCAATAGTAAAATTAAGGAACAAATTTCCTGCTGCACATGAAATTACAAGTTTTACATTATCAATATTTAGTAAATGTCAAATCCAAAGTTTTTTTTTTTTTTTTTTTTGGTTTTTCGAGACAGGGTTTCTCTGTGTATCTTTGGCTGTCCTGGACTCACTTTGTAGACCAGGCTGGCCTCGAACTCACAAAGATCCGCCTGCCTCTGCCTCCCAAGTGCTGGGATTAAAGGCGTGCGCCACCACCGCCCGGCTCAAATCCAAAGTTTTAAAGTTGAGAATTAATGAGGTTTGAACATTTTATGAAAGTCTTTGCTTCAAAATGCAATGACATTTCCAAGAAGAGATTAAGCCCTTCAATCTCAAAGATGAATACAGTTATGAAAACTGCAAAGAACTTTTTCTTTTTCTGTGTTTACAAAGACTATAATGAAGTGCTCTGAAAAGATATTATTAATTTGTAAGTATCCCTAAGCTGTTAGACTCTATAAACATTTGAAAATAGCCAAAAATCATGTTGTTGAGGTTTAATCCAACAACCATATCTCAAGACTGTAGTATTTAGCTGACAGTCTTAAAAATACAATTTGTGGGCTGGGCATGGTGGTGCATTCCTTTAATCCCAGCACTCAGGAGGCAGAGGCAGGCGGATCTCTGTGAGTTCAAGGCCAGCCTGGTCTACAAAGTGAGGCCAGGACAGTCAAGGATACACAGAGAAACCCTGTCTCGAAAAACCTAAAAAAAAAAAAAGAAAAGAAAACAAACAAAGAAAATATACAATTTGTGGCCACGTGGTGCTAGAGCATGTCTTTAATTGAAAAACAAAAATAAGGAAAAAATATTGGACTAGAGAGATAGCTTAGCCCTTAGGAGTTGTGTTCTGCTCTTCCAGAGGAGTGAAGTTTGGTTTACAACACTCACAGTAGGTGGTTCACAATTGCCTTCAGTCCAGCTCCAGGGAATCTGACAGCCTCTGCTAGCACCAGCAATACATGTGGCATTCATGCATACAGACAAGGTTTCTCTGTGTAGCCCTAGCTGTCCTGAAACTTGACCTCAACTCAGAGATCTGCCTGCCTCTGCCTCCTGAGTGCTGGGATTAAGGCATGAACCACCAAGCCCAGCTAAAATATCTTTTTCTTTCATTTTATGTGCATTGATGTTTTGCCTGATGTGTGCTTATATGAGGGTGTTGGATCCCCTGGAACTGGAGGTACAGACAGGTGTAAGCTGCCATGTGGTGCTGGGAATTGAACCCAGGTTGTCTGGAAGAACAAACAGCCAGTGCTCTTAACTACTGAGCCATCTCTCCAGCCTGGTCCCTCTCCACCCAAAAATTAAATAAACTTGGATATGATATACAGAGTGTACCTTCCATTTTGCTTTTAGAAAACTAAATCTCAATCATTCAATTTTACCAATAAAGACTCCAGAGCCAGATGAAGGGGTGAAAGCCTGCTAGCTCAAAGTCAAAGAAAGCACCCAGCTCACCTTCCTACTTGGCTGATTTCCCAGAAGGAAACAGTTCTTTCTCCTTTTCCACTGACTTAAATACCCTCTTCCTCATGTCCCTCTTTTCTTCTTCTTTGGTTTTTCGAGACAGGGTTTCTCTGTGTAGCCCTGGCTGTCCTGGACTTGCTTTGTAGACCAGGCTGGCCTCGAACTCACAGAGATCCGCCTGCCTCTGCCTCCCAAGTGCTGGGATTAAAGGCGTGCGCCACCACGCCCGGCTCCATGTCCCTCTTTTCTGTTTACTGATATTCACTCCCTGTTGGCTGGGGGTGGAGGGGTCCATATTGTGAGTTTGTGGCCAGCCAGGGCTACACAGACAGATCCTGTCTCAGAAAGAAAAATGAAGAAGAATATTATTAGCTCACCATCTCATGAAGCAGTACATTGCCGTCTTTGATGTCACCTGCCCCAGAAACAAGCCTGTTAAAAGAACAATGGTACTTGTTAGCTTCACACATCCAGAATCAAAGAACACTTCCAGTTCTTGCCATCTCTGGCCCTCAAACACAGGTGACTGGGTTTGGACTCTACACTGAACTGTGGGACTGTGGTGAGGACTGCCACTTGCATCTCCTGGAATTACTTCTCCCAGATGCCCTCAAAGTGATCTCATTCCAAATGGAGCTTTTATGCCTTTAAAGAGCAGCTGATGGGTTATACACATTGGCTAATGAATACTATAAAACAAAGTACAAATTTGCAATTTTACTTAAGGTTTTTATCTTGGTGAATGTCATAATTCAATCACTGAATTTAGTTGTCTCATCCCTTGCATTTATTAAATCACCAAGCTCTGTCAATTCCACAATTTAAACACCTTTGGACCTCTTCTCTCCTATTTTGTTTTTTTTTTTTGTTTTTTTCGTTTTTTCGAGACAGGGTTTCTCTGTGTAACCTTGGCTGTCCTGGACTCACTTTGTAGACCAGGCTGGCCTCGAACTCACAAAGATCCACCTGCCTCTGCCTCCCGAGTGCTGGGATTAAAGGCGTGCGCCACCACCGCCCGGCTAGCTGGCCTCTCCTATTTTATTATTGCCCTTCCTAGACCACTTAGACAGTGTCTTGTCTCCAAATTTTTTTAAAGGACCTCTTTTTTTTTTAAAGGCTATTTTTTAAAGATTTACTTATTTTAATGTATATGTTCTATCTGCATGTACACCTGCATGTCAGAAGAGGGCATCAGATCACATTATAGATGGTTGTGAGCCACCATATGGTTGCTGGGAATTGAACTCAGGACCTCTGGAAGAGAGCTGCTGAGCCATCTCTCCAGCCCCCTTGTCTCCAATTTTGAATCAAATCTCCATGCTATGTTTTTTTTCTTTTCTTTTTTTTTTTTTTTTTTAGTTTTTTTCAAGACAGGGTTTCTCTGTGTATCCTTGACTGTCCTGGACTCACTTTGTAGACCAAGCTGGCCTTGAACTCACAGAGATCTACCTGTCTCTACCTCCTGATTGCTGGGATTAAAGGTGTGGGCTACCACTTCTGGCATTATATTTTTCTAAAAGACAATGTGACTCAGTTTCCTGATCAACAATCCTTCAAGATAAAAATCGAAATAATTTAGCAGTAACATACTTGGCCTTTCCCAAACTCTCCTGTTCCATCTACCATCATTCCTGCAGTAGGTCTTTCAGTTCCCTTAATGCCTTGTGTTTGTTTCTGATGAATTTACACCCCAGGGAGGCCTTGATTCCCTTCACCAACTGCTCAGCTGGTTCTTCTACAACTCTAATCAAACAGCACCTGCTATTTGAGAGCCTTTCCCACAGCCATCGGCAACTGGACCTTTTCCTCTGTAAAAGCATCTATATATAACTGACATACTCTCTATATAACTGACACATAGTAGTGATATGTCACTACCATGTCACCTTAAGAATAGACACTACCTCAAGGGTTGGAGAGATGGCTCAGCAGTTAAAATGCACTTTATTGATCTTGCAGAGAATCTGAGCTCGGTTGCCCACACCTATATCAGATGGCTCACAACTGCCTATAACTCAAGTTCTGGGGATCTGACACCATCTGACCTCTGGGGGCAACTGCACACACCTGATGTACATAAACTCGGGTGCACACACATTAATATAAAATAAACGGGCTGGAGATGGAGAGATGGCTCAGAGGTAGGTTGAAGCACTGGCTGCTCTTCCAGAGGACCTGGGTCCAATTCCCAGAACTCACATGGTGGCTCACAACTGTCTGCAATCCCAGTTCCAGGGGTTTGACACACTCACATAGTCATGCATGCAGGCAAACGCACCAATGCACATAAAATATAGAATAAATCAGCCTTTTTAGAAAAGAACAGAAACTATCTCATTTGTTTTCCCAGCATCTATTGTTAAGTTGACTCGTTTACTATTAATGATAGTTTGCTCATTCCTCTCAGGTTATCATATTCGTAAGAGACCTTTTGCTCTTCACCACTCTCTTTTCTTGCTATGTAAAACAATGGTGCTAAGTAAACGTACGTCCAAATGGACGAATAAATATTAAGAATTGTAGGTACAGAGAGTTGTAAGAACTTGACTAAGTACCAACAACTGGAAGATAATGGAAACTGAATTTGAATCTATGCCTGCCTGCCTAGCTCCAAAGCCAGTACAACACACCGCCATGTCAAAACGGCGGGGCTGCAGCCCAACGTCTGCTGAGCGCACGCACAAGGCATCCCCAACAGGAGAGGGACCAAGGGTGCACTAGAAGCGTTTCCAAGACTTAACATTTCCAGTGAGCCACAGTATGAATAGGCTGTTTACAAATCCCAGTGAAAAAGGGAGGGTGTCACAGCTTCTATTGGTGGGACCTTTTCTTCGGGGAGGCGTTTCTCCTACTCGGCAAACAAGCTAGAGATCTCTGAGAGTGGGAATGAGAGGGAGGAAAATCGGCATGTTAAGTGCGTCAGCACTGCTCACAGGTCTTCACTGAACATCAGCAGCCTCAGAGGGTGCCGCGACACCGTGCACACTCTAGCGGCATCTCACATTTTTAGCGCGCCCTTAGGACCCAAGCTGGGCTGCAGGGCGGCGCATATGTTTACAGCCAAGGCCGCCTGGCTCCGCGTCACCTCAGCCCTGGGGTTGGCGATTTTGATCGCAGCCATGGCTCAACGGTCCAACCCCCAACTTGCCGACTCCGAGCCCTGGCGCCACGCCCACAACCCTAAGCTTCGACCAATAGGCGCCATAACCGGAAGTGACGCTATCACGCCTCGCCGGGACGGAAGCTAGACTCGCCTGACGCAAACATGGCGTCCCCCGCCTTTCCTCGGACCCCGGCGGGGAAACGGGTGGTGAATCAGGAAGAACTGAGGCGATTGATGAAGGAGAAGCAGCGCCTGAGCACCAACCGGAAGAAGATAGAATCACCGTTCGCCAAATACAACCGTCTGGGGCAGTTGAGCTGCGCGCTTTGTAATACCCCTGTCAAGAGCGAGCTCCTGTGGCAGACCCATGTTCTGGGAAAGCAGCACCGCGAGAGAGTAGCTGAGCTGAAAGGCGCCAAGGGAGCAACCCAGGGCCCGTCGGCCAGCACAGCGCCTCAGCCCACCAAGAGGAGAGCGACGGATGCGGAGAGCCAAGACGCCAAGAAAGCCAAGGCCTCCATGGGACCTCAGGTACAGCCCTCCACCTCGGCCTCGTCCGCCAACTTTGAGAAACCGGGAAAGGAGGCGGCTAGGGCGACCACCAGTAAACCTTCCGGACTCGGTTTACTCCCTGATTATGAAGATGAGGAAGAGGAGGAAGAAGAGGGAGGTGAAGAAGAAAGAAGGGACAGCAGCAAGCATCTTCCAGATGCACAGAGCAGAGAACACTCGCTTGCCTCTCCGAGGGAGACAACAAGCAATGTGCTGCCAAACGATCCCTTTAACACAAATCCTCCCAAGGCCCCCTTAGTCCCTCATTCAGGGTCAATTGAGAAAGCAGAAATACACGAAAAAGTGGTGGAAAGGAGAGAGAACACCGCTGAAGCACTGCCAGAAGGGTTCTTCGACGACCCTGAGGTAGATGCAAAGGTCCGGAAGGTTGATGCCCCAAAAGACCAGATGGACAAAGAGTGGGACGAGTTTCAAAAGGCTATGAGGCAAGTCAATACTATTTCAGAAGCTATCGTTGCCGAAGAGGATGAGGAGGGACGGTTGGACCGACAGATTGGAGAGATTGATGAGCAGATAGAGTGTTACCGTCGGGTGGAGAAGCTGCGGAATCGCCAGGATGAGATAAAAAACAAACTTAAAGAGGTTCTGACCATAAGAGAATTGCAGAAAAAGGAGGAGGAGAATGTGGACAGCGACGACGAGGGAGAATTACAGGATTTGCTGTCTCAGGACTGGAGGGTAAAAGGGGCTTTGCTGTAAGGTTTTGAAGAGCGGAACTTTCAGTCGGTGACCGCTGCCCCATAAAAAGTGCTGTGTCCAAGTACTTGGGTGACTGTGCCCTTGGGTACCCTGAGTTGTTGGGATAAAGTAAGCCAGTGAGCAGCAATACTTCGGTGCTATTTATTATAAAATGTTTGAGGTAAAACTAGTTTTGACATTTTTGAAATTATAACCACAAATTGCCAACTTTTTCATGTTTACAGGCTTAATGTTGATTTTCAGTTGTAAAATCTTAAGTTGTAAATATTATACATGGCTAAGTATATATTTACATGTCACTGTGTTTTGAAACAAATAGAAGTCAGACCAAGAAGACATGTTTATACGACATATATATATATATTTTTTTTTGAGCCTTTTGGGGCTTTGGGAAGGTTGTTTTTAGAAGGCTATTCATAAACACGTATTCTTCGTAAAGCAGTGAGTGAGTATTGTTTTCAAAAACATACTACATGAGACCACTGAGAAAAACATGCTACAAATGTCCAACCTCCTTAAGCCAAGAGTTTTTGTTGTTGTTGTTTTTGTTTGTTTGTTTGTTTGAGACAGGGTTTCTCTGTGTAATAAGTCCTGGCTGTCCTGGACTCAATTTGTAGACCAGGCTGGGCTCAAACTCAGAGATCCACCTGCCTCTGCCTCCTGAGTGCGGGGATTAAAGGTGTGCCACCACGGCTACACAAGCCAACGTTTCTTTTAACAAGACCCATGATTGTCAAGTGTAGGTCAGTATCACCTCTGAAACTCCTTACTGCTGATATGAAATGTCAGATCACATATGAAGCTTTAGTGCCTGAGCCCTTAGATTCCATAAATCTAAATGGGATCCAGATAACAATATTCTTGAATTTTTTTCAGGTTATTCTAATATATGCTCAAGTTGAACAGCAGCTGCCATAAGACCAGAACCTATTTATATATTTTTTCAGGATTTGTTTTCCTCTAACATGTTCTGTAAATTTGCTGTGCTCCCTGCCCCTGAGTGGTGCTAGGCACGCTAGCCAGGGCCATGGGAATGCTAGGCAAGCATTCTACCACTATTTCACTGGTTTTCAAATGAAGGAAATATTACCTTTCATTTCTACCCCATTGAGTCTGAAATTGGAGTTTTGTGGTAAATTAGGCAAGTGTTTACAGGCTCTTTCAATGACAGGAAGATATTTAAGTTGCTAGGGAAGCAATAACAGTTGCCTTATACCAGCTGTTGATAGTTTAAAGTACTCCTCACTTTGGAGGATGAGGTGTTCAAAATGGAAAATAAATAGCAGTGTTTTATATACAGCGTGTTCAATGTTAATAATAAATAGAGCTAAGACATACTGCTCTAAGCGTAAGCCAGACAGAACTGTAAGTACTTTACATATATTAACCCATTCAAGTTCAGATTTTTATAGGGGAAAGCACCAAGAAAAAAGGTCTGAAAAGCCTTGAAAACTGGATATGGTGACGCACACCTGACACCTCAGCTTTTGGAAAGCTGAGGGAGATGGATGGAGGTCAGAAACTGGACTACATAGTGAGATCTCATCTAAAATGAAGAACAAAAAAGCCATTAATTCTAAAGAATCGTTTGTACAGGCAATGTGGAAATAGAGGGATTTGTTTTGTTTTGTTTTTGGTATTTCGAGACAGTGTTTCTCTATGTAGCCCTGCCTGTCCTGGACTCACTTTGTAGACCAGGCTGGCCTCGAACTCACAGAGATCTGCCTGCCTCTACCTCCCAAGTACTGGAATTAAAGGCTTGTGCCACCACACCTGGTGAGGGTTTTTTGTTTTGTTTTGAAACAGAAAAATTCTGTGATAGTTAGGTGTTACTCTAGTAGTATATGGTATGGAAGGACTACAGGACAAAGAACCGGGAAATTATGTAGAAACTACTTCAGAAGTAAAGTGGCTGAGACTGATTAGTTATCGACTAAAGGGGTGGGGAGTAATAGAATTTCTCAGGAAGAGCTAACATTTTAGTGACTAGAAAAAGTAATGTAGAAGGGATAGGGATAGGATGTCAAAGGGTTTTCTTTTAGGTGTGGGTACCGAGAAGACATTGTCTGACTTGGTGTGTGCCACACATGATTCCTAATCTTGTTGCCTGTGACACAAAGCCTGAATTTTTTTGACTGCCAACTGATTAGTAATAGCTATTTCAGTTTGATAATCACAAAAGGCACACCTGCCTCAGATGTATGACCTCTCATGCTGTCATTTCATCATGCAAGAAAGTATAAAGGTGGATTGAAAGGTGAATAATGATCAGGAGCACCTTTGTTAGAAATACAGACCTAGGCATCATGGGTCATATCTGTAATCCTAGCACTAGGGAAAGCTGAAGCAGGAGAATTGCTGTTATTTTGAGACCATACATTTGACAGTAAGACCTATCTCAAAACTAAATACAAAAATAAAATACAAACCATGTACATTTAAAATCTTCTAGCAGCCATTTTAAAAACAAACAGGTGAAGTTTTTTTTTTTTTTTTTTTTTTTTGGTTTTTTCGAGACAGGGTTTCTCTGTGTATCCTTGGCTGTCCTGGACTCACTTTGTAGACCAGGCTGGCCTCGAACTCACAAAGATCCGCCTGCCTCTGCCTCCCAAGTGCTGGGATTAAAGGCGTG
>CAJQZJ010001389.1:6416-22121 GCA_907164525.1 Lophiomys imhausi
ATTGGGACATACCTGACAGCTTCAGAGGACTGAGGTATGTCTCACATAACTTCCCTAAAGGGCTCCTGATTGTCTGGTCTTAGTTCAGATGCGAAGGAAACCATTCCTCTATCCCTTTTGGAGCTGGAGTAGCCTTCTGGCCTCTGTGTTCAAGAGGTCATTCTTATTCCATTTGTTTTCTGTTCCTGGTTGCTTAAGGCCTAGAATGCTTCTCATTCACCAACACCTGACCATTCCAGAGTGCCCGGAAACCCTTTGGGCAAGGACACTCCAATGTGCTTGGATCGATGATGATTCCCAGTAAATTATTCCTTGGAAAGCTGAACAAAATGAGTGAAATCTCAGTACCGCATCGCTCAAAAAGACTGAGGTCCAGCACCTTTGGTTTCCCAACAGCCTGTGGGGGTGAGATATAGGTGGGCACACAACTCCACTGCCCTTCACTACATCCAGCCTCAGATTCATGATCCCTGCAGTTGGGATGGGCTATCACCACTCTGCCAGTTTGCTGAGGATTGGGCAAGCCCTGGTTTGGGCCTGGCAGCGAACCTCACTTTTTTTTTTTTTTTGTCAGGATACACATTTGAGAGGTTTTCGGACTTGTCATCATAACTCCAGGGTTTGTTCTGCAGGACCCTTGCAGAATGGGAAGATGCAACAGGAAGAAGAGTGGCCTCGAAATTTTGGTCTGCACTGTGGATTAGGCCATCAGTTGGTGCTGCCTCCTTAGAAAGCTTTGAGTGTACATTAGTCTGCAGTGCTCATATAAAGAGAGGCCCTGGTGTCAGGACTGCATGGGAATGATCCCTTGCCCTGGGAACTCAAGGCCTGTGTGAGGCTGATCTGTGTATGTGATGTGTAGATGACTTAGAGGCCAAGAGCCAAGTGTTTATCTCTGCTTGCCACTTTCTGATAGCTTTTATGCCAGGAGAGAAGGAGCCAGAGTTGTGTGGCAATGGATATCAGTCTACCCATTTTACACCTCCCATGCAATGCATTCCATGTGTCCATGGACTGTGGACACTTTGCAGTTCCAGGGTACTGTCATGACACTTGGGTGTATCTGTATGAATGAGTTATGTGGACCTAGTGCAGATCCTAAGCATTTCAGATGGAATTAGTCTAGTGGGATGTCTCCTTGTAGTGTTAGACAATCTCCCGTGTTTTATGATGAATGGAGTAGGTGTGGACATCCTGGGAATTTTCTCATACCCAAAGAAGCAGGGTGCTTCTACTGGCACATTGTCCACGTGAAAAATAAAATTTTTTATATATATACATATGTTTATTTCTTTAAATATTTTTACATTCCTCTATATTCTATTAAATCTTCCTCTGAGTTTCAAAGTAAGATTTGTCCTGAGAGTTTCATATGGTTTCTTGCTAGTAGAAAATTCCCTGTATGCCAAAGGCTGTCCAGCATGCCTGGGTTGAGGGCCCCTCCCATGCACAATGGAAAGAGGAAATGGCAATTTGCTAGCAGGGTACATTCATGGGATTCTCATGCATTGAGGTTTGCAATGTTCACCTATTTGAATGGGTTCTCCTATTCAAAGTGTCATCCCTGATGGAGAGATATATATGGGGTAATGATTGATACATGAAGCAAGAGTTCTTGGATGTTCCTCTCCAGGGATTCTGCTGACATAGAGAAAGTTGGTGAAAGATAGAAAGAGAAATCAGTACAGAAGCTGAGAAAGATATTAAATTATAGTCAGACGCCTAAGTAGATGAGGCCTGTTGCCATCTGTCTTATAGTTTAACTGAGTCCTGCTGTACCAGGAGGCCTTCGGAGACTGGGGTAGATAAGCAAGTAGAGATCAGAGCTTTGGAATGAGGCGTGGCTTTTTCTGTATATATGGACAGTGCTGAGGCCTAGTCCTGCATGGTCACCTTCAAGGCGAAGAAGGCTTTCTTAGAGTCATCAGCAGGGAGAGTCCAGGCTGTACAGTCTAAGAGAAGTCCTTATTATCTGGAGAATTTTCTGATTCCCATGACTGGGGAAGGAGGTATCAGGCAAGGTGATGATTCCTAAATACATCCTTTTTTTACCTGAGAATGGCTTGACCCAACCCTTCCCTATTATCACGTGCCAGGGTGAATGTTTTTGGAAGGGCAGAAGTGGTATTAGAGTAGGTAGGTGTGACCAGAGGAACCCTGAATAACCCTATGAAGACCTTTCTCAGTGGTCTAGGATCCAAGTTCATGTTGGCCATTTACTATGTCCTGTGTTCACAGTGCATCCCTCCTAGGCCTCCATGGGTGTACTGCAGAAGTAGTGGACCACAATCACTGGATCAGCGCTGATGGCAGCTCATTTAAGCACCATGGTAGATGGTTCGTGATGGTGACATGGAATTAGTCTAGTGGGATGTCTCCTTGTACTGTTAGACATTCTCCCGTGCCTTATGATGAATGGACTAGGGGTGGACATCCTGGGAATTTTCTCACACCCATAGAAGCCGGGTGCATCTACTGTCTCATTGTCCACAAGTAAAATAAAATTTATATATATATTTCTTTAAATATTTTTACTTTCCTCAATATTCTATGAATTCTTCCTCTGAGTTTCAAAGTAAGAATTGTCCTGAGAGATTAGTTTGGTTTTTTGCTAGTAGAAAATTCCCTGTATGCCAAAGGCTGAACAGCATTCCTGGGTGGAGGTTTCCTCCCATGAACAATGAAAAGAGAAATGGCAATTTGCTTGCAGGGTGCATTCTTTGATTTCTCATGCATTGAGGTTTGCAATGTTCAACAGGGGTTCTCTAATCAAAGTGTCATCCCTGATGGAGAGATACATATGGAGTAATGATTGATACATGAAGCAAGTTTTCTTGGATGTTCCTCTCCAGGGATTCTGCTGATATACAGTTGGTTGGTGAAAGATAGAAGGAGAGAGAAGTACAGAAGTCGAGAAAGAGATTAAATCATAGTCAGAGGCCGAATTAGATGGAGGAAGAAAGAATTTGGTGTTGCATAAGTCTAGTCCATCATGGCTGGCCAGTTGTTAGCAGACGCTTAGAGCCTGTTGCCATTTGTCTTATAGTTTGACTGAGTCCTGCTGTACCGGGAGGACTCTGAGTGAGGGGAAGGTAAGCAAGTAGTGATCAGAGCTTTGGGAGGAGGCGTGGCTTTGTTTGTGAATATGGCCAGTGCTGAATCCTAGGCCTGCATAGACACCTTCAAGGCAAAGAAGGCTTTCTTAGAGTCATCAGCTGGCTGTGTCAAGGTGTCAAGTCTAAGAGTTGCCTTATTGTCTGGAGAATTTTCTACAACTCTGTTTTTGAGCGAAGTGATGTGAGTAGACATCATGAAATTACTTATTTTACTGCAGAGAATAGATGAGTTCTTGTGATTCCCATGACTGGGGAACGAGATATCAGGCCAGGTGATGCTTCCTAACCTAATCCTATTTTTACCTTATAGTGGCTTGGACAAAACCATCCATATTATAACATGCCAGGCTGAATATTTTGTAAGGGCAGAAGTGGTATGAGAGTAGGAGTGAACAGAGGAACCCAAAATAAACCTGTGTAGACTTTCTCAGTCGTCTGGGTCCCATATTCATGTTGGCCATGTACTTTGGGCTGTGTTCACAGTGTGTCCCTCCTTGGCCTGCATGGACGTTCTGCAGAAGTAATGGACAAGCATCACTGGATCAGCGATGATGGCACCTGATTTAAGCTCCATGGGAGACGGTTCGTGATTGTGACATACCTGACAGCTTGAGAGGATTGAGGTATGCCTCACATGACTAACCTCAAGCGTTCCTGATTGTCCGGTCTTGGTGCAGCTGCAAAGAACAACCATTCCTCCATCCCTTTTGGACCTGGAGTAGCCTTCTGGCTTCTGTGTTCTAGAGGTAATTCTAATTCCATTTGTTTGCTGTTATTGGTTGCTGAAGTCATAGAATGCTTAGCATTTACCAACACCTGACCTCTCCAGAGTGCCCGGGAATAATTTGGGCAAGGACCCTCCAATGTGCTTGAATCGATGATGATTCCCAGTAAATCATTCCTTGGAAAAGCTGAACAAAATGAGTGAAAACTCAGTACCGCTTCTCTCATCGGGACTGAGGTCCAGCACCTTTGAGTCCCCAACAGACTCTAGGTGTCAGATATAGGTGGGCAAACCACTCCTCTTCCCTTCACTACATCCAGCCTCAGGTTCAAAATCCCTGCAGTTGGGTTGGCTATCACTACCTTTCTAGCAAGGAGCGGATCGGTCAAGCCCCAGTTTAGGCCTTGTACCAAAGCTCCCTATTTTTTGTCAGGGTACAGATTTGAGAAAGTTATCGACTTGTTATCATAGTTCTACTGTGTGTTCTGTAGGACCCTTGCAGACTGGGAGGAAGCAACAGGAAGAGGAGTGACCTCAAAATTTCTCTCTGCACTGTGGATTGGACTATCAGTTGCTGTTGCCTCCATAGAAATATGTGAGTGTACATTAATATGCAGCGCTCATAAAAGAGAGGCCCTAGTGTCAGGACTCCATAGGAATGATCCCTTGCCATGCGTACAGAAGACCTGTGTGAGGCTGATCTCTATATATGATGTGAAGATGACTTAGAGGACAAGAGCCAAGTTTGTTTCACTGCTTTACACTGTCTGGAAACTTATGCTAGGACAGAAGGAGCCAAAGTTGTGTGGCAATGGATATCAGTCTACCCTTTTTGGCCTACCATTCAATGAATTCTTGTGTGCATGGACTTTGGACATTTTCAGTTCCAGAGTACTGTCTTGAAACTTGGACGTGTCTGTATGAATGAGGTATGGGGACCTAGTGCAGATCCTCAGCATTTCATATGGGGTTAATCTAGTGGGATTTCTCCTTGTAGTGTTAGACATTCTTCCGTGCCTTATTATGAATGGCTTAGGGGTGGACATCCTGGGAATTTTCTGACACTCATAGAAGCAGGGTGCTTCTACTGGCTCATTGTCCACAAGAACAATAAAATTGTTTATATATATATACATTTATATTAATATTTACTTTAAATTTTTTTTCCTCTATTTTCTATTAATTCTTCCTCTGAGTTTCAAAGTAAAAATTGCCCTGAGAGTAACGTTTGTTTTTTTGTTGTAGAAAATTCCCTGTATGCCAAAGTCTGTCCAGCATGCCTGGGTTGAGGGCTACTCCCATGAACAATGGAAAGAGGAAATGACAATATTCTTGCAGGGTGCATTCATTGGTTTCTCATGCATTGAGGTTTGCCATGTTCACCCGGGGTTCTCCTATTCAAAGGGTCATCAGTGATGGAGAGATACATATGGAGTAATGATTTATACATGAAGCAAGCTTTCTTGGATGTTCCTCTCCAGGGATTCTGCTGATATACAGAGGGTTGGTGAAAGATAGAAGGAGAGAGAAGTCAGAAGTCGAGAAAGAGATTAAATCATAGTCAGAGGCCGAAGTAGATTGAGGATAGAAGAATTTGGTGTGACATAAGGCTAGTCCATCATCGCTGGCCAGTTGTTAGCAGATGACTTAGAACCTGTTGCCATGTGTCTTGTAGTTTGACTGAACCTTGCTGTACCGGGAGGCCTCCTGAGAGAGGGGAAGATAAGAAAGTAGTGATCAGATCTTTGGAAGGAGGCGTGGCTTTGTCTGTGAATATGGCCAGTGCTGAATCCTAGTCCTGCATGGACAACTTCAAGGCAAAGTAGTCTATCTTAGAGTCATCAGCTGGCAGTGTCCAAGGTGTCCAGTCTAGGAGTTGCCCTTAATTTCTCGAGAATTTTCTACAACCATGTTTTTGAGCGATGTGATATGAGTAGACATCATGAAATTTCTTATTTTACTGCAGAGAGTAGATAGGTTCTTGTGATTCCCATGACTGGGGAAGGAGGTATAAGGCCAGGTGATGAATACTAACCACATCCTCTTTTACCTGATAATGGCTTGGCCCAATACTTCCCTATTACAACATGCCAGGCTAAATATTTTGGAAGGGCAGAAGTGGTATGAGAGTAGGTGTGACCAGAAAAACCCAAAATAACCCTACGTAGATCTTTCTCAGTCGTCTGGGTCCCAAATGCATGTTGGCCATGTACTTTGTGCTGTGTTCACAGTGTGTCCCTCCTTGGCCTGCATGGGCGTACTGCAGAAGTAATGGACAAGCATCACTAGATCAGCACTGATGGCACCTGATTTAATTTCAATGGGAGACGGTTTGTTGTGATGAAATACCTGACAGCTTCAGAGGACAGAGGTATGTCTCACATGACTTCCCGCAAGGGCTCCTGATTGTCTGGTCTTGGTGCAGATGCGAAGAAGAACCATTCCTCCATCCCCTTTGGAGCTGGAATAGCCTTCTGGCCTCTGTGTTCCAGAGGTCATCCTAATTCCATTTGTTTGCTGTTATTGGTTGCTGAAGGCCTAGAATGCTTCGCATTCACCAACACCTGACCATTCCATAGTTCCCAGGAACACTTTTGGATGGACCCTCCAATGTATTTGGATCGATGATGACACCCAGTAAATCATTCCTTGGAAAATCTGAACAAGATGAGTGAAAACTCAGTACCACTTCGCTTATCGGGACTGAGGTCCAGCACCTTCGAGTCCCCAACAGACTCTGGGGGTCTGATATAGGCCTGCAAACCACTCTTCTTCCCTTCACTACATCCAGCCTCAGGTTCAAAATCCCTGCAGTTGGGTTGGCTATCACTACTCTGCTAGCAAGGAGGGGATCGGTCAAGCCCCATTTTAGGCATTGTAGCAAATCTCCCTTTTTTTTTGTCAGGTTACAGATTTGAGAGAGTGGTGGACTTGTCATCATAGTTCTACTGTGTGTTCTGTAGGACCCTTGCAGACTGGGAGGAAGCAACAGGAAGAGGAGTGACCTCAAAATTTCTCTCTGCACGGTGGATTAAGCCATCAGTTGCTGTTGCCTCCATAGAAATATGTGAGTGTACATTAATATGCAGCGCTCATATAAAGAGAGGCCCTGGTGTCAGGACTCCATAGGAATGATCCCTTGCCATGCGTAGAGAATACCAGTTTGAGGCTGATCTCTATATATGATGTGGAGATGACTTAGAGGCTAAGAGCCAAGTTTGTTTCACTGCTTTACACTGTCTGGAAACTTTTATGCTAGGACAGAAGGAGCCAAAGTTGTGTGGCAATGGATATCAGTCTACCCTTTTTAGGCCTACAATTCAATGAATTCTTGTGTGCATGGACTTTGGACATTTTCAGTTCCAGAGTACTGTCATGAAACTTGGGCTTGTCTGTATGAATGAGGTATGGGGACCTAGTGCAGATACTCAGCATTTCATATGGGGTTAATCTAGTGGGATATCTCCTTGTAGTGTTAGACATTCTTCCGTGCTTTATGATGAATGGCCTAGGGGTGGATATCCTGGGAATTTTCTGACACCCATAGAAGCAGGGTGCTTCTACTGGCTCATTGTCCACAAGAACAATAAAATTGTATATATATATATACATTTATATTAATATTTACTTTAATATTTTCCCTCTATTTTCTATTAATTCTTCCTCTGAGTTTCAAAGTAAAAATTGCCCTGAGAGGAACGTTCGGTTTTTTGTTGTAGAAAATTCCCTGTATGCCAAAGTCTGTCCAGCATGCCTGGGTTGAGGGCTACTCCGATGAAGAATAAAAGAGGAAATGACAATATTCTTGCAGGGTGCATTCGTTGGTTTCTCATGCATTGAGGTTTGCCATGTTCACCCAGGGTTCTCCTATTCAAAGGGTCATCAGTGATGGAGAGATACATATGGAGTAATGATTTATACATGAAGCAAGCTTTCTTGGATGTTCCTCTCCAGGGATTCTGCTGATATACAGAGGGTTGGTGAAAGACAGAAGGAGAGAGAAGTACAGAAGTCGATAAAGAGATTAAATCATAGTCAGAGGCCGAAGTAGATTGAGGATAGAAGAATTTGGTGTGACATCCATCATGGATGGCGGGTTGTTAGCAGATGATTTAGAGCCTGTTGCCATCTGTCTTATAGTTTGACTGACACTTGCTGTCCCTGGAGTCCCTCTGAGAGATGGGAAGATAAGAAAGTAGGGATCAGAGGTTTGGAAGGAGGCATGGCTTTGTCTGTGAATATGGCCACTGCTGAATCCTAGTCCTGCATGGAAAACTTCAAGGCAAAGAAGGCTATCTTAGAGACATCAGCTGGCAGTGTCCAGGGTGTCCAGTCTAGGAGTTGCCCTTATTTTCTCGAGAACTTTCTACAACCCTGTTTATGAGCGATGTGATATGAGTAGACATCATGAAATTTCTTATTTTACTGCAGAGAATAGGTGGGTTCTTGTGATTCCCATGACTGGGGAAGGAGGTATAAGGCCAGGTGATGAATACTAACCACATCCTCTTTTACCTGATAATGGCTTGGCCCAAACCTTCCCTATTATGACATGCCAGGCTGAATGTTTTGGAAGGGCAGAAGTGGTATGAGAGGAGGTGTGACCAGAGGAACCCAAAATAACCCTATTTAGAACTTTCTCAGTCGTCTGGGTCCCAAATTCATGTTGGCCATGTACTTTGTGCTGTATTCACAGTGTGTCCCTCCTTGGCCTGCAAGTGCGTACTGCAGAAGTAGTGGACTAGCATCACTAGATCAGTGCTGATGGCACCTGACTTAATTTCAATGGGAGACGGTTTGTGATGATGACATACCTGACTGCTACAGAGAACCGAGGTATGTCTCACATGATTTCCCTCAAGGGCTCCTGATTGTCTGGTCTTGGTGCAGATGCGAAGAACAACCATTCCTCCATCCCTTTTGGTGCTGGAATAGCCTTCTGGCCTATGTGTTCCAGAGGTCATTCTAATTCCATTTGTTTGCTGTTATTGGTTGCTGAAGGCCTAGAATGCTTCGCATTCACCAACACCTGACCATTCCATAGTTCCCGGGAACACTTTGGGCAAGGAACCTCCAATGTGCTTGGATCGATGATGACACCCAGTAAATCATTCCTTGGAAAAGCTGAACAATATGAGTGAAAACTCAGTACCGCTTCGCTCATCGGGACTGAGATCCAACAACTTTGAGTCTCCAACAGACTCTGGGGGTCAGATATAGGCAGGCAAACCACTCCTCTTACGTTCACTACATCCAGCCTCAGGTTCAAGATCCTTGCAGTTGGGCTGGACTATCACTACTCTGCCAGCAAGGAAGGGATCGGTGAAGCCCCAGTTTGGGCCTGGCACCGAACCTCCCTTTTTTCTTCAGGGTACAGATTGGAGAAAGTTATGGACTTGTCGTCATGGTTCCACTGTGTGTTCTGCAGGACCCTGGCAGACTGGGAGGAAGCAACAGGGAGAGGAGTGACCACAAAATTTCTCTCTGCACTGTGAATTAGGCCACAAGTTTGTTTTGCCTCCAAATAAAAATTTGAGTGTACATTAATCTGAAGTGTTCATATAAAGAGAGGCACTGGTGTCATGACTGCAGGGGATTGATAACTTGCCATGGGTACTCAAGACCTGTGTGAGGCTGATCTCTGTCTGTGATGTGGAGATGACTTAGAGTCCACGAGCCATGTGTGTATCACTGCTTGCATACTGTCTGGTAGCTTTTATGCTAGGAGAGAAGGAGCCAAAATTGTGTGGCAATGGACACCATTTTAGGCCTCCCATTCAATGCACTCCATGTGTCCATGGATTTTGGACAATTTCAATTCCAGGGTACTGTCATGAAACATCGGCGTGTTTGTATGAATGAGGTATGGGGCCTTAGTGCAGATCCTCAGCATTTCAGATGGATTTAATCTAGTGGGATGTCTCCTTGTAGTGTTAGACAATCTTCCACGCCTTATGATGAATGGCCTAGGGGTGGACATCCTGCATATTTTCTCACACCCTTAGAAGCAGTGTGCTTCTACTGGCTCATTGTCCACAAGAACAATAAAAGTGTTTATATATATACATTTATATTAATATTTACTCTAAAAATTTTTCATTCCTCTATTTTCTATTAATTCTTCCTCTGCGTTTCAAAGTAAAAATTGCCCTGAGAGTAACGTTTGGTTTTTTGTTGTAGAAAATTCCCTGTATGCCAAAGGCTGTCCAGCATGCCTGGGTTGAGAGCTCCTCCAATGAACAATGGAAGGAGGAAATGACAATATTCTTGCAGGGTGCATTGGTTGGTTTCTCATGCATTGAGGTTTGCCATGTTCAGACGGGGTTCTCCTAATCAAAGTGACATTCCTGATGGAGAGATTCATATGGATTAATGATTTATACATGAAGCAAGCTTTCTTGGATGTTCCTCTCCAGGGATTCTGCTGATATACAGAGGGTTGGTGAAAGATAGAAGGAGAGAGAAGTACAGAAGTCGAGAAAGAGATAAAATCGTAGTCAGGGGCCGAAGTAGATTGAGGATAGAAGAATTTGATGTGGCATAAGGCTAGTCCATCATGGCTGGCCAGGTGTTAGAATATGCTTTAGAGCCTGTTGCCATCTGTCTTATAGTTTGATTGACTCTTGCTGTACCAGGCGGCCTTCTGAGAGAGGGGAAGATAAGCAAGTAGTGAACAGAGCTTTGGAAGGAGGCGTGGATTTGTCTGTGAATATGGCCAGTGCTGAATCCTAGTCCTGCTTGGACACTTTCATGGCAAAGAAAGCTATCTTAGAGTCATCAGATGGCAGTGTCCAGGGTGCCCAGTCTAGGATATGCCCTTATTTTCTGGAGAATTTTCTAAACCCTGTTTTTGAGCGATGTGATATGAGTAGACATCATGAAATTTCTTATTTAACTGAAGAGAATAAGTGGGTTCTTGTGATTTCCATGACTGGGCAAGGAGGTATCAGGCCGGGTGATGATTCCTAACCTCATCCTCTTTTCCCTGATTATGGTCTGGCCCAAACCTTCCCTATTATGACATGCCAGGCTGAATGTTTTGGAAGGGCAGAAGTGGTATGAGAGTAGGTGTGACCAGAGGAACCCAAAAAACCCTATGTAGAACTTTCTCAGTCGTCTGGGTCCCAAATTCATGTTGGCCATGTACTTTGTGCTGTGTTCACAGTGTGTCCCTCATTGGTCTGCATGGGCATACTGCAGAAGTAATGGACAAGCATCACTGGATCAGCACTGTTGGCACCTGATTTAAGCTCAAAGGGAGACAGTTTGTGTAGGTGACATACCAGAGAGCTTCAGAGGACCAAGGAATATTTCACATGATTGACCTCATGTGAAGCTGCGAAGAACAACCATTCCTCAATCCCTTTTGGAGCTGGAGTACCCTTCTGGCCTCTGTGTTCCAGAGGTCATTCTAATTCCATTTGTTTGCTGTTATTGGTTGCTGAAGGCCTAGAATGCTTTGCCAACACCTGACCACTCTGTAGTGCCCGGGAACACATTGGGCAAGGACACTCCAGTGTGCTTGGATCGATGATGACTCCCAGTAAATCATTCCTTGGAAACACTGAACAAAATTATTGAAAACTCAGTACCGCTTCTCTCATCGGGACTGAGGTCCAGCACCTCTGAGTACCCAACAGACTCTTAGGGTCAGATATAGGCGGGCAAACCACTCCTCTTCCCTTCACTACATCCAGCCTCAGGTTCAAGATACCTGCATTTGGGCTGGGCTATCACTACTCTGCTAGCAAGGAGGGGATCGGTCAAGCCCCAGTTTGGCCCGGCAGCTAACCTTATATTTTTTGTCAGTGTAAAGATTGGAGAGAGTAATGGACTTGTCGTCATGGTTCCAGTGTGTGCTCTGCAGGACCCTTGCAGACTGGGAGGAAGCAAAAGGGAGAGGAGTGAACACAAAATTTCTCTCTGCACTGTGGATTAGGCCATAAGTTTGTGATGCCTCCAAAGAAAAATTTGAGTGTGTATTAATCTGCAGTGCTCATATAAAGAGAGGCACTGGTGTCAGGACTGCATGGGATTGATCCCTTGCCATGGGTACTCAAGACCTGTGTGGGGCTGATCTCGATCTCTGTATGTGATGTGGAGATGACTTAGAGGCCAAGAGCCAAGTGTGTATCACTGCTTGCCACTGTCTGGTAGCTTTTATGCTAGGAGAAAAGAATCCAAAGATGTGTGGCAATGGACATCAGACTACCCATTTTAGGACTCCCATTCAATGCATTCCATGTGTCCATCGATTTTGGACACTTTCAGTTCCATGGTACTGTCATGAGACTTGGGCTTTTCTGTATGAATGAGGTATGGGGACCTAGTGCAGATCCTCAGCATTTCAGATGGTATTAATCTAATGGGATGTCTCCTTGTAGTGTTAGACAATCTTCCGTGCCTTATGATGAATGGCCTAGTGGAGGACATCCTGGATATTTTCTCACAGCCATAGAAGCAGGGTGCTTCTACTGGCTCATTGTCCACAAGAACACTAAAATTGTTTAAATATATATATACATATATATGTATATATATATTTAAATATTTTTACTTTTCTCATTTTCTATTAATACTTCCTCTGAGTTTCAAAGTAAAAATTGCCCTGAGAGTTTAGTTTGTTTTTTTTGTTGTAGAAAATTCCCTGTATGCCAAAGGCAGTCCAGCATGCCTGGGTTGAGGGCTCCTCCCATGAACAATGGAAAGAGGAAATGGCAATTTGCTTGCAGGGTGCATTCATTGGTTAATGATGCATTGAGGTTTGCTATGGTCACCCAGGGTTCCCCTATTCAAAGTGTCATCCCTGATGGAGAGATACATATGGAGTAATTATTGATACATGATGCAACCTTTCTTGGATGTTCCTCTGCAGGGATTCTGCTGATATACGGAGGGTTGGTGAAAGATAGAAGGAGAGAGAAGTACAGAAGTCAAAAAAGAGATTAAATCATAGTCAGAGTCCGAAGTAGATGGAGGATAGAAGAATTTGATGAGGCATAAGGCTAGTCCATCATGGCTGGCCATTTGTTAGCAGATGCTTTAGAGCCTGTTGCCATCTGTCTTCTAGTTAGAGTGACTCTTGCTGTACCGGGAGGCCTTCTGAGAGAGGGGAAGATAAGAAAGTAGTGATCAGATCTTTGGAAGGAAGCCTGGCTTTGTCTGTGAATATGGCCAGTGCTGAATCCTAGTCATGCATGGACACCTTCAAGGCAAAGAAGGCTATCTTAGAGTCGCCAGTTGGCAGAGTCTAGGCTGTCCAATCTAGGAGTTGTCCTTATTGTCTGGAGAATTTTCTACAACCCTGTTTTTGAGCGATGTGATATGAGTAGACATCATGTAATTTCTTATTTTACTGCAGAGAATAGGTGGGTTCTTGTGATTCCCATGACTGGGGATGGAGGTATCATGCCAGCTGATGATTCCTAACCACGTCCTCTTTTACCTGATAATGGCTTGGCCCAAACCTTCCCTATTATGGCATGCCAGGCTGAATGTTTTGGAAGGGCAGTAGTGGTGTGAGAGTAGGTGTGAGGAGAGGAACCGAAAATAACCCTATTTAGAACTTTCTCAGTCGTCTGGGTCCCAAATTCATGTTGGCCATGTACTTTGTGCTGTGTTCACAGTGTGTCCCTCTTTGGCCTGCATGGGTATACTGCAGAAGTAATGGACAAGCATCACTGGATAAGCGCTGATGGTACCTGATTTAAGCTCAATGGGAGACGGTTTGTGATGGTGACATACCTGACAGCTTCAGAGGACCGAGGTATGTCTCACATGATTTCCCTCAAGGGCTCCTGATTGTCTGGTTTGTGCAGCTCCATCCCTTTTGGAGCTGGAGTACCTTCTGGCCTCTGTGATCCAGAGGTCATTCTAATTCCATTTGTTTGCTGTTATTGGTTGCTGAAGGCCTAGTATGCTTCGCATTCACCAACACCTGACCACTCACTCCATAGTGCCCGGGAACACTTTGGGCAAGGAAACTCCAATGTGCTTGGATCGATGATGATTCCCAGTAAATCATTCCTTGGAAAAGCTGAACAATATGAGTGAAATCTCAGTACCACTTCAGTCATTGGGACTGAGGTCCAGCACCTTTTAGTACCAAACAGGCTCTGGGGGTCAGATATAGTCGGGAAAACCAGTCCTCTTCCCTTCACTACATCCAGTCTCAGGTTCAAGAACCCTGCAGTTGGGATCGGCTATCACTACTCAGCTAGAAAGGAAGGTTCGGTAAAGCCCAAGTTTGGGACTGGCAGCGCACCTCCCTATTTTACTTGTCAGGGTTCAGATTGGAGAAAATTATGGGCTTGTCTTCATGGTTCTAGATTGTGTTCTGCAGGACCCTTGCAGACTGCGAGGAAGCAACAGGAAGAGGAGTGACCTCAAAATTTCTCTCTGAACTGCAGATTAATGCACACTCAAATGTTTCTATGGAGGCAACACCAACTGATGTCCTAATCCGCAGTTCAGAGAGAAATTTTGAGGTCACTCCTCTTCCTGTTGCTTCCTTAGAAACATTTGAGTGTGCATTAATCTGCAGTGCTCATATAAAGAGAAGCCCTGGTGTCAGGACTGCATGAGATTGATCCCTTTCCATGGGTGCTCAAGACCTGTGTGAGGCTGATCTCTGTATGTGATGTGGAGATGACATAGAGGCCAAGAGCCAAGTGTGTATGACTGCTTGCCACTGTCTGGTACCTTTTATGCTAGGAGAGAAGGAGCCAAAGTTGTGTGGCAATGGACATCAGTCTACCCATTTTAGGCCTCCCATTCATAGCATTCCATGTGTCCATGGATTTTGGACAATTTCAGTTCCATGGTACTGTCATGAAACATGGGCGTGTTTGTATGAATGAGGTATGGGGACCTAGTGCAGATCCTCAGCATTTCAGATGGAGTTAGTCTAGTGGGATGTCTCCTTGTAGTGTTAGACTATCTTCCGTGCCTTATGATGAATGGCCTAGGGGTGGATATCCTGGGAAGTTTCTCACAGCCATAGAAGCAGGGTGCTTCTACTGGCCCATTGTGCACAAGAACACTCAAATTGTTTATATATATATAAATATTTACTTTAAAAGTTTTTCCTTTCCTCTATTTTCTATTAATTCTTCCTCTGAGTTTCAAAGTAAAAATTGCCCTGAAAGTATCCTTTGGTTTTTTGTTGTAGAAAATTACCTGTATGCCAAAGGATGTCCAGCATGCCTGGGTTGAGGGCTCTTTCCATGAACAATGGAAAGAGGAAATGACAATATCCTTGCAGGTTGCATTCGTTGGTTTCTCATGCATTGAGGTTTGCAATGGTCACCCAGGGTTCTCCTATTCAAAGTGTCATCCCCGATGGAGAGATACATATGGAGTAATGATTTATACATGAAGCAAGCTTTCTTGGATGTTCCTCTCCAGGGATTCTGCCAATATACATAGGATTGGTGAAAGATAGAAGGAGTGAGAAGTACAGAAGTCGAGAAAGAGATTAAATCATAGTCAGAGGCCGAAGTAGATTGAGGATAGAAGAATTTGTTTTGGCATAAGGCTAGTCCATCATGGCTGGCCAGTCATTAACAAATGCTTTAGAGCCTGTTGCCATCTGTCTTAAATTTTGACTGACTCGTGCTGTACTGGGAGGATTTCTGACTGAGGGGAAGATAAGAAAGTAGTGATCAGAGCTTTGGAAGGAGGCATGGCTTTGTCTGTGTATATGGCCAGTGCTGAATCCTAGTCCTGCATGGACACCTTCAAGGCAAAGAAGGCTATCTTAGAGTCATTAGCTGGCAGTGTCCAGGGTGTCCAGTCTAGGAGTTGCCCTTATTTTCTTGAGAATTTTCTACAACCTTGTTTTTGAGTGATGTGATATGAGTAGAC
>CAJQZJ010001389.1:22131-40735 GCA_907164525.1 Lophiomys imhausi
GTACTTTGTGCTGTGTTCACAGTGTGTCCCTCCTGACCTGCATGGGCGTACTGCAGAAGTAATGGACAAGCATCACTGGATCAGCTCTGATGGCACCTCATTTAAGCTCAATGGGAGACGGTTTGTGATGGTGAAATACCTGACAGCTTCAGAGGACCGAGGTATGTTTCACACGACTTCCGTCAAGTGCTCCTGATGGTGCGGACTTGGTGGAGCTGCGAAGAACGACCAATCCTCCACCCCTTTTGGAGCTGGAGTAGCCATCTGGCCTCTGTGTTCCAGAGGTCATTCTAATTCCATTTGTTTGCTGTTATTGGTTGCTGAAGGCCTAGAATGCTTCGCATTCACCAACACCTGACCATCCCATAGTTCCCGGGAACAATTTGGGCAAGGACCCTCCAATGTGCTTGGATCCATGATGATTCCCAGTAAATCATTCCTTGGAAAAGTTGAACAAAATGAGTGAAAACTCAGTACAGCTTCGCTCATCGGGACTGAGGTCCAGCAACATGGAGTCCCCAACAGACTCTGGGATCAGAAATAGGCGGGCAAACCACTCCTCTGCCCTTCACTATATCCAGCCTCAGGTTCAAGGTCCATGCAGTTGGGCTGGGCTATCACTACTCTGCTAGCAATGCGGGGATTGGTCAATCCCCAGTTTGGGCCTAGCAGCGAACCTCCCTTTTTTTGCTCAGGGTACAGATTGGAGAAAGTTATGGACTTGTCGTCATAGTTCCAGTGTGTGTTCTGTAGGAACCTTGCAGATTGGGAGGAAGCAACAGGAATAGGAGTGACCTCAAAATTTCTCTCTGCACTGTGGGTTAGGCCATCAGTTGGTGTTGCCTCCATAGAAACATTTGAGTGTACATTAATCTGCAGTGCTCATATAAAGAGAAGCCCTGGTATCAGGACTGCATGGGATTGAACCCTTGCCATGGGTACTCAAGACCTGTGTGAGGCTGATCTCTGTATGTGATGTGGAGATGACTTAGATGCCAAGAGCCAAGTGTGTATCACTGCTTGCCAGTGTCTGGTAGCTTTTATGCTACGATAGAATGAGCCAAAGTTGTGTGGCAATGGACATCAGTCTAAGCATTTTAGGATACCGTTCAATGCATTCCATGTGTCCATGGATTTTGGACAATTTCAGTTCCAGATTACTGTCATGTCACATGGGCGTGTTTTTATGAATGAGGTATGGGGACCTAGTGCAGATCCTCAGCATTTCAGAATGAGTTAATCTAGCGGGATGTCTCCTTGTAGTGTTAGACAATCTTCCGTGCCTTATGATGAATGGCCTAGGGGTGGACATCCTGGGAATTTTCTCACACTCATAGGAGCAGAGTGCTTCTTCTGACTCATTGTCCACTAGAACACTAAAGTTGTTTATACATATATATATATATATATATATATATAAATTTTTTCTTTCCTCACTTTCTATTAATTGTTCCTCTGAGTCAAAGTAAAAATTGCCCTGAGATTTTTTTTTTTGTTGTTGTTGTTGTAGAAAATTCCCTGTATGCCAAAGGCTGTCCAGCATGCCTGGGTTGAGGGCTTCTCCCATGAACAATGGAAAGAGGAAATGGCAATTTGCTTGCAGGTTGCATTCGTTGTTTTCTCATGCTGATGTTTGTAATGTTCACCAGGGGTTCTCCTATTCAAAGTGCCATCCCTGTCGGAGAGATACATATGGAGTAATGATTTATACATGAAGCAAGCTTTCTTGGATGTTCCTCTCCAGGGATTCTTCTGATATACAGAGGGTTGGTGAAAGATAGAAGGAGAGAGAAGTACAGAAGTCGAGGAAGAGATTAAATCAAAGTCAGAGGCCAAAGTAGATTGAGGATAGAAATATTTTCTGTGGCATAAGGCTAGTCCATCATGGCTGGCCAGTTGTTAGCAGATGCTTTAGAGCCTGTTGCCATCTGTCTTATAGTTTGACTGACCCTTGCTGTACCGGGAGGCCTTCTGAGAG
The DNA here is from genome assembly GCA_907164525.1 of Lophiomys imhausi. NCBI lineage: Eukaryota > Metazoa > Chordata > Mammalia > Rodentia > Muridae > Lophiomys > Lophiomys imhausi. The sequence continues at coordinate 24,110 of CAJQZJ010001389.1, forward strand.
AGTGGAGTATAAGCAGGTAGTGATCAGAGCTTTTGAAGGAGGCGTGGCTTTGTCTGTGAATATGGCCAGTGCTGAATCCAGGCCTGCATGGACAACTTCAAGGCAAAGAAGACTATCTTAGAGTCATCAGCTGGCAATGTCCAGGGTGTCCAGTCTAGGAGTTGCCCTAATTGTCTTGATAATTTTCTACAGTTGTTTTTGTGCGATGTGATATGAGTAGACATCATGAAATTTCTTATTTTACTGCAGAGAATTGGTGGGTTCTTGTGATTCCCATGCCCGGGGAAGGAGTTTTCAGGCCACCTTGTGAATACTAACCACATCCTCTTTTACCTGATAATGGCTTGGCCCAAACCTTCCCTATTATGACATGCCAGGCTGAGTGTTTTGGAAGGGCAGAAGTTGTATGAGAGTAGGTGTGACCAGAGGAACCCAAAATGACACTATGTAGAACTTTCTCAATCGTCTGGGTCCCAAATTCATGTTGGCCATGTACTTTGTGCAGTGTTCACAGTGTGTCCCTCCTTGGCCTGCATGGGCGTACTGCAGAAGTAATGGACAAGCATCACTGGATCAGCACTGATGGCATCTGATTTAAGTCAATGGGAGACGGTTTGTGATGGTGACATACCTGACAGCTTCAGAGGACCGAGGTATGTCTCACATGACTTCCCACAAGGGCCCATGATTGTCCGGTCTTGGTGGTGCTGCAAAAACAACCATTCCTCCATCCCTTTTGGAGCTGGAGTACCTTTCTGGCCTCTGTGTCCCAGAGATCATTCTAATTCCATTTGTTTGCTGATATTGGTTGCTGAAGGCCTAGAATGCTTCGCATTCACCAACACCTGACCATTCCATAGTGCCCGGGAACACTTTGGGCAAGGACACGCCAATGTGCTTGGATCGATGATGATTCCCAGTGAATCATTCCTTGGAAAAGCTGAACAAAATGAGTGAAAACTCAGTACAGCTTCGCTCATCGGGACTGATGTGCAGCACCTTTGTGTCCCCAATAGACTGTGGTGGTCAGATATAGGTGGGCAAACCACTCCTCTGCCCTTCAATACATTCAGCCTCAGGTTCAAGATCCCTGCAATCGGACTGGGCTATCACTACTCTGCTATCAAGGAGGGGATCTGCTAAGCCCCAGTTTGGGCCTTTCAGTGAACCTCCCTTTTTTTTCTCAGGATACAGATTGGAGAAATTTATGGACTTGTCGTCATAGTTACAGTGTGTGTTTGTAGGAAAATTGCAGATTGGGAGGAAGCAACAGGAATAGGAGTGACCTCAAAATTTCTCTCTGCACTGTGGATTAGGCCATCAGTTGGTGTTGCCTCCATAGGAACGTTTGAGTGTACATTAATCTGCAGTGCTCATATAAAGAGAAGCCCTGGTGTCAGGACTGCATGGGATTGATCCCTTGCCATGTCTGCTCAAGACCTGTGTGAGGATGATCTCTGTATGTGATGTGGAGATGACTTAGAGTCCAAGAGCCAAGTGTGTATCACTGCTTGTCACTGTCTGGTAGCTTTTATGCTAGGAGAGAAGGAGCCAAAGTTGTGTGGCAATGGACATCAGTCTACCCATTTTAGGCCTCCCATTCAATGCATTCCATGTGTCCATGGACTTTGGACACTTTCATTTCCAAGGTACTGTCATGAAACTTGGGCGTGTCTGTATGAATGAGGTATGGGGACCTACTGCAGATCCTGAGCATTTCAGATGGAGTTAATCTAGTGGAATGTCTCCTTGTAGTGTTAGACAATCTTCCTTGCCTTATGATGAATGGCCTAGGGGTGGACATCCTGGGAATTTTCTCACACCCATAGGAGCAGGTGCTTCTTCTGATTCATTGTCCACAAGAACACTAAAATTGTTTACATATATATATTTACTTTCCTCATTTTTTATTAATTGTTCCTCTGAATTTCAAAGTAAATATTGCCCTGTGAGTTTTGTTTGGTTTTTTGTTGTAGAATATTCCCTGTATGCCAAAGGCTGTCCAGCATGCCTGGGTTGATGGCTCCTCCCATTAACAATGGAAAGAGGAAATGGCATTTTGCTTGCAGTGTCATTCTTTGATTTCCCATGCATTGAGGTTTGCAATGTTCACCAGGGGTTCTCCTATTCAAAGTGTCATCCCTGATGGAGAGATACATATGGAGTAATGATTTATACATGAAGCAAGCTTTCTTGGATGTTCCTCTCCAGGGATTCTGCTGATATACAGAGGGTTGGTGAAAGATAGAAGGAGAGAATAGTACAGAAGTCAAGAAAGAGATTAAAGCATAGTAGAGGCCGAAGTAGATTGAGGATAGAAGAATTTGGTGTGGCATAAGGCTAGTCCATCATGGCTGGCCAGTTTTTAGCAGATGATTTAGATCCTGTTGCCATCTGTCTTACAGTTTGACCGACTCTTGCTGTACCGGGAGGCCTTCTGAGAGAGCGGAAGTTAAGAAAGTAGTGATCAGTGCTTTGGAAGGAGGCATGGCTTTGTCTGTGTATATGGCCATTGCTGAATCCTAGTCCTTGATGGACACCTTCAAGGCAAAGAAGGCTATCATAGAGTCATCAGCTGGCATTGTCCAGTCTAGGAGTTGCCCTTATAGTTAGAAGAATTTTCTACAACCCTGTTTTTGTGTGATATGATGTGAGTAGACATCATGAAATTTCTTATTTTACCCTAGAGTGTAGGTAGGTTTTGTGATTCCCATGACTGGTGGAGGAGGTATCAGGCCAGGTGATGATTCTTAACCACCTCCTCTTTATACCTGAGAATGGCTTGGCCCAATCCTTGCCTATTATGTCATTCCAGGCTGAATGTTTTGGAATGGTAGAAGTGGTATTAGTGTAAGTGTGACCAGGGGAACCCACAATAACCCTATGCAGAAGTTTCTCAGTCGAATGGGACCCAAATTCATGTTGGCCATGTACTTTATGCTGTGTTCACAGTGCGTCCCTCCTTGGCCTGCATGGGCGTACTGCATAAGTACTGGACCAACATAACTGGATCGGCGCTGATGGCACCTCATTTACGCTCCATGGTAGACAGTTCGTGATGGTGACATACTTGACAGCTACAGAGGACTGAGGAATGTCTCACATGACTTCCCTCCAGGGCTCCTTATTGTCCAGTCTTGGTGCAGCTGCGATGAACAACCATTCCTCCATCCCTTTTGGAGCTGGAGTAGCCTTCTGGCCTCTGTGTTGCAGAGGTCATAGCTTATTCCATTTGTTTGCTGTTCCTGGTTGCTGAAGGCCTAGAATGCTTCGCATTCACAAACACCTGACCACTCCAGAGTGCCCGGAAACCCTTTGGGCAAGGACACTGCAAAATGCTTGCAGCAATGATGGCTCCCAGTAAATCATTCTTTGGAAAAGATGAACAAAATGATTGAAAACTCAGTACCTCTTCGTTCAGCGGGACTGATGTCCAGCACCTTTGGGCCCCCAATGGCCTCTGGGAGTCAGATATAGGCGGGTAAACCAGTCCTCTGTCCTTCACTACGTCCATTCTCAGGTTCAAGATCCCTGCAGTTTGGCTGGGCTATCACTACTCTGCTAGCAAGCAGTGCTTCAGGCAAGCCCCAGTTTGGGTCTTGCAGTGAGCCTCAATTTTTTCTGTCAGGGTAGAGATTGCAGAGCGTTATGGACTTGTCATCATAGTTCCAGTGTGTGTTCTGCAGTACGATTGCAAACTGGGAGGAAGCAACAGGAAGGGAGTGGCAGCAAAATTTCTCTCTGCCTTGTGTCATTAGGCCATCAATAGAGGTTGCCTCCATAGAAACATTTGAGTGTACATTAATCTGCAGCGCTCATATAAAGAGAGGCTCTGGTGTCAGGAATCCATAGGAATGATCCCTTGCCATGCGTACTCCAGACCTATGTGAGGCTGTTCTCTGTATGTGATGTGGAGATGACTTAGAGGCCAAGAGCCAAGTGTGTATCACTGCTTGCCAATGTCTGGTAGCTTTTATGCTAGGAGAGAAGGAGCCAAAGTTGTATGGCAATGGATATCAGTCTACCATTCAATGCATTCTATGTGTCCATGGACTATGGACATTTTCAGTTCCCGGGTACTGTCAGGAAACATGGGCGTGCTTGTATAAATGAGGTATGGGGACCTAGTGCAGATCCTCCGCATTTCAGATGGAATTATTCTATTGGGATGTCTCCTTGTACTGTTAGACAACCTTCCGTGCCATATGAAAAATTGCCTAGGGTGGACATCCTAGGAATTTTCTCACACCCATAGAAGCAGGATGCTTCTACAGGCTCCTTGTCCACAAGAATAATTAAATTGTTTATATATGTATATATATATATTTATATTTACTTTAAAAATTTTTACTTTCCTGTATTTTCTATTACTTCTTCCTATGAGTTTCCAAGTAAAAATTTTCCTGAGAGTTTGGTTTGGTTTTACTAGTAGAAAATTCACTGTAGCCAAAGGCTATCCAGCATGCCTGGGTTGAGGGCTCCTCCCATGAACAATGGAAAGAGGAAATTGCAATTTGCTTGCAATTTGCATTCATCAGTTTCTCATGCATTGAGGTTTGAAATGATCACCAAGGGTTCTCCTAATCAAAGTGTCATCCCTGATGGAGAGATACATATGGAGTAATGATTGATACATGAAGCAAGCTTTCTTGGATGTTCCTCTCCAGGGATTCTGCTGATATACAGAGAGTTGGTGAAAGATAAAAGGAGAGAGAAGTACAGAAGTGGAGAAAGAGAATAAATCATATTCAGAGGAGGAAGTAGATGAAGAAAGAAAGAATTTCTTGTGGCATAAGGCTAGTCCATCATGGCTGTCCAGTTGTTATCAGATGATTTAGAGCCTGTTGCCATCTGTCTTATAGTTTGACTGAGTCCTGCTGTACTGGGAGGCCTTCTGAGAGAGGGGAATGTAAGCAAGTAGTGATCATGGCTTTGGAAGGAGACGTGGATTTGTCTGTGATTATGGCCAGTGCTGAAGCCTAGTCCTGCATGGACACCTTCAAGACGAAGAAGGCTTTCTTAGAGTCATCAGCTGGCAGTGTCCAGGGTGTCCCCTCTAGAAGTTGCCCTTATTGTCTGGAGAATTTCCTACAACCCTATTTTTGAGCGATGTGATGTGAGTAGACATCATGAAATTTCTTATTTTACTGCAGGGAATAGGTGGTTTCTTGTATTCCCATGAATGTGGAAGGCGTTATCAGGCCAGGTCATGTTTCCTACCGCATCCTCTTTTTACCTGATAATGGCTTTGCCCAAACCTTCCTTATTATGCCATGCCATGCTGAATGTTTTGTTGGGCAGAAGAGGTATGAGAGTAGGTGTGACCAGAGGAACCAAAAAAAAAAAAAAAACTATGTAGAAATTTTCAGTCATCTGGGTCCCAAATTTATGTTTACCATGTACTTTGTGCTGTGTTCACAGTGTGTCCCTCCTTGGCCTGCATAGGCGTACTGCAGAAGTAGTGGACCAGCATCACTGGATCAGCACTGATGGCACCTGATTTAAGCTCCATGGGAGAAGCTTCGTGATGGTGACATACCAGACAGCTTCTGAGGACCGAGGTATATCTCACATGACTTCCCTCAAGGGCTCCTGATTGTCTGGTCTTGGTGCAGCTGCGAAGAACAACTATTCCTCCATCCATTTTGGAACTGAAGAAGCCTTCTGGCCTCTGTGTTCCAGAGGTCATTCTAATTCAATTTGTATGCTGTTATTGGTTGCTGAAAACCTAGAATGCTTCACATTCTCCAACACCTGACCACTCCATAGTTCTCGGGAACACTTTGGGCAAGGACACTCCAATTTGCTTGGATCGATGATGATTCCCAGTAAATCATTCCTTGGAAAAGCTGAACAAAATGAGTGAAAACTCAGTACCGCTTCGCTCATTCAGACTGATTTCCAATACCTAAGGGTCCTCAACAGACTCTGGGGTTCAGTTATAGGTGGGGAAACCACTCCTATGCTCTTCACAACATCCAGCCTCAGGTTCAAGATCCCTGCAGTTGGGCTGGGCTATCACTACTCTGCTAGCAAGGAGGGGATCGGTCAAGCATCAGTGTGGGCCTGGCAGCAAAGCTCCCTTTTTTTTGTCAGGGTACAGATTGGAGAGCATTATGGACTAGTCGTCATAGTTCCAGTGTGTGTTCTGCAGGACCCTTGCAGACTGGGAGGAAGCAACAGGAAGAGGTGTGACCTCAAAATTTCTCTCTGCACTGTGGATTAGGACATCAGTTGGTGTTGCCTCCAGAGAAACATTTGAGTGTACATTAATCTGCACTGCTCATATAAAGACAGGCACTGGTGTCAGGACTGCATGGGATTGATCCCTTGCCATGGGTACTCAAGACGTGTGTGAGGCTGATCTCTGTATGTGATGTGGAGATGACTTAGAGGCCAAGAGCGATGTGTGTATCACTGCTTGCCATGGTCTGGTAGCTCTTATGCTAGGAGAGAAAGGGCCAAAGTTGTGTGGCAATGGATATCAGTCTACCCATTTTAGGCCTCCCCTTCAATGCATTCCTTGTGTCCATGGACTTTGGACATTTTCACTTCCAGGGTACTGTCATGAAACATGGGCGTGTTTGTATGAATGAGGTATGGGGCCTTAGTGCAGATCCTCAGCATTTAAGATGGAGTTAGTCTAGTGGGATGTCTCCTTGTAATGTTAGACAATCTTCCATGCCTTATGATGAATTGCCTAGGGGTCGACATCCTATGAATTTTCTCACACCCGTAGAAGCAGGGTACTTCTACTAGCTCTTTGTCCACAAGAACAATAAAATTGTTTATATATATATATATATATATATACATACATATATATATTTATATTTATATTTACTTTAAAAGTTTTTACTTTCCTCTATATTCTATTAAATCTTCCTCTGTGTTTCAAAGTAAGAATTGTCCTGAGAGTTTTTTTTGGTCTCTTGCTAGTAGAAAATTTCCTGTATCCCAAAGGCTGTCCACAATGCCTTGCTTGAAGGCTCCTCAATGAACAATGGAAACAGGAAATGGCAATTTGCTTGCAGGGTGCATTTGTGGGTTTCTAGTGCATTGAGTTTTGCAATGTTCTCCAGGGGTTCTCCTATTCAAAGAGTCGTCCCTGATGGAGAGATACATATGGAGTAATGATTGATACATGAAGCAAGCTTTCTTGGATGTTGCTCTCCAGGGATTTTGCTGACACACAGAGAGTAAGTGAAAGATAGAAGGAGAGAGAAGTACAGAAGCTGAGAGAGAGATTAAATCATAATCAGAGGCCGAAGTAGATGGAGAAAAAGAATTTGTTGTGGCATAAGGCTAGTCAAGCATGACTGGCCAGTTGTAGGTTGATGCTTTAGCGCCTGTTGTCCTGAGTATCGAGAGGCCTTCTGAGACAGGAGATGATAAGCAAGTCGTGATCAGAGCTTTGGAAGGAGGCTTGGCTTTGTCTGTGAATATGGCCATTGCTGAGGCCTAGTCCTGCATGGACACCTTCAAGATGAAGAAGGCATTCTTATATAGTCATCAGCAGGCAGTGTCCAGTGTGTACATTCTAAGATTTGCCCTTATTGTCTGGAAAATTTTCTACAACCCTGTTTTGAACGATGTGATGTGACTAGACATCATGAAATTTCTTATTTTACTGCAGAGATTAGGTAGGTGCTTGTGATTCCCATGACTGGGGAAGGAGGTATCAGTCCAGGTGATGATTCCTAACCACCTCCTCTTTTTACTTGAGAATGGCTTGGCCCAAACCTTCCCTATTATGGCATTCCACGGTGAATATTTTGGAAGGGCTTAAGTGGTATTAGTGTAGGAACCACTAGGACCATAGGAACCCACAATAACCCTATCCAGAAGTTTCTCAGTTGTCTGGGACCCAAATTCTTGTTGGCCATGTACTCTGTGCTGTGTTCACAGTGCGTCCATCCTTGGCCTGCATGAGCGTACTGCAGAAGTAGTGTACCAGCATCACTGGATCGGCGCTGATGGCACCTGATTTAAGCTCCATGGTAGATGCTTCGTGATGGTGATATACCTGACAGCTTCAGAGGACTGAGGTATGTCTCAAATGACTTCCCTCAAGGGTTCCTGAATGTCCAGTGTTGGTGCAGCTGCGAAGAATGACCATTCCTCTATCCTTTTTGGAGCTGGAGTAGACTTCTGGCCTCTGTGTTCCAGAGGTCATTCTTATTCCCTTTGTTTGCTGTTCCTGGTTCCTGAAGGCCTAGAATGCTTCACATTAGCAAACAACTGACCACTCCAGAGTGCCCGGAAACCCTTTGGGCAAGGACACTCTAATGTGCTTGGAGTGATGATGATACCCAGTAAATCATTCCTTGGAAAGCTGAACAAAATGAGTGTAAACTCAGTACTGCTTCACTCATCAGGACTGAGTTCCAGCACCTTTGGATCCCCCAAAGCCTCTTGGGATCAGATATAGGTGGGCAAACCACTCCACTGCCCCTCACTACATCCAGCCTCAAGTTCAAGATCCCTGCAGTTGGGCTGGGCTATCACTACTCTGCTAGCAAGGAGGGGATCGGGCAAGCCCCAGTTTGGGCCTGGCAGCAAACCTCACTTATTTTTGTCAGGGTAAACATTGTAGAGAATTAAGGACTTGTCGTCATATCTCCAGTGTGTGTTCTGCAGGACCCTTGCAGACTGGGAGAGAGCAACAGGAAGATGAGTGGCTTCAAAATTTCGCTCTGCACTGTGGATTAGGCCATTTATTGGTATTGCCTCCTTAGAAACATTTGAGTGTACATTTGTCTGCAGCGCTCATATAAAGAGGGGCCCTGGTGTCAGGACTGCATGGGAATGATCCCTTGCCATGGGTACTCAGTGCCTGTGTGAGGCTGATCTCTGTATGTGATGTGGAGATGACTTAGAGGCCAAGAGACAAGTGTGTATCACTGCTTGACACTGTCTGGTAGCTTTTATGCTAGGTGTGAAGTTGCTAAAATTTGTGGCGATGGACATCAATCTCTCCATTTTAGGCCTCCCATTCAATGCATTCCATGTGTCTATGTACTTTGGACATTTTGCAGTTCCAGTGTACTGTCATTAAACTTGATTGTCTCTGTATGAATGAGGTATGGGGACCTTGTACAGATCCTCACCATTTCAGATGGGATTAGTCTAGGGCGATGTCTCTGTGTACTGTTAGACAATCTTCCGTGCCTTATCATGAATGGCCTAGGGGTGGACATCCTATGAATTTTCTCACACCCATAGAAGCAGGGTGCTTCTACTAGCTCATTGTCCACAAGAACAGTAAAATTATATATATATATATATATATATATATATATATATATATATATATATATATATATATATATTTACTTTAAAAGTTTTTACTTTCCTCTATATTCTATTAAATCTTCCTCTGTGTTTCAAAGTAAGAATTGTCCTGAGAGTTTTTTTTGGTCTCTTGCTAGTAGAAAATTTCCTGTATCCCAAAGGCTGTCCACAATGCCTTGCTTGATGGCTCCTCAATGAACAATGGAAACAGGAAATGGCAATTTGCTTGCAGGATGCATTTGTGGGTTTCTAATGCATTGAGTTTTGCAATGTTCTCCAGGGGTTCTCCTATTCAAAGAGTCATCCCTGATGGAGTGATACATATGGAGTAATGATTTATACATGAAGCAAGCTTTCTTGGATGTTCCTCTCTAGGGATTCTGCTGACACACAGAGAGTTGGTGAAAGACAGAAGGAGAGAGAAGTACAGCAGGTGAGAAAGAGATTAAGTCATAGTCAGAGGCCGAAGTAGATGGAGAAAGAAAGAATATGGTGTGGCATAAGACCATCATGGCTGGGCAGTTGTAGGATGATGCTTTAGCACCTGTTGTCCTGAGTATCGAGAGGCCTTCTGAGACTGGGGATGATAAGCAAGTCGTGATCAGAGCTTTGGAAGGAGGCGTGGCTTTTTCTGTGAATATGGCCATTGCTGAGGCCTACTCCTGCATAGACACCTTCAATGCAAAGAAGGCTTTCTTAGAGTTATCAGCAGGCAGTGTCCAGGGTGTATAGTTTAGGAGTTGCCCTTATTCTGGAGAATTTACTGCAACCCTGTTTATGTGCATGGTGATGTGACTAGACATCATGAAATTTGTTATATTACTGCAGACAGTAGTTGGGTTCTTTGTGATGCCCATCAATGGTGAAGGAGGTATAAAGCCAGGTTATGATTCCTAACCATATCCTCTTTTTACCTCAGAAATGATTGGCCCAATCCATCCCTGTTGTGACATACCAGGCTGAATGTTTTGGAGGGGCAGTAATGGTATGAGAGTAGGTGTGATCATAGGAACCCATCCTAACCCTGTGCAGATATTCCCCACTCTTCAGGGACACAAAGTCATGTTGGCATGTACTTTGTGCTGTATTCACAGTGTGTCCCTCCTTGGCCTGCATGGGCGTATTGCAGAAGTAGTGGACCATCATCTCCAGATTGGCGCAGATGGCACTTGATTTAAGCCCCAGTGTAGACAGTTCGTGTTGGTGACATACCTGAGAGCTTCAGAGGACTGAGGTATGTCTCACATGACTTCTCCCAAGGGCTCATGATAGTCCAGACTTGGTGCAGCTGTGAAGACCAACCATTCCTCCATTCCTTTCGGAGTGGAAGTAGCCTTCTGTCCTCTGTGCTCCAAAGGTCATAGCTTATTCCATTTGTTTGGTGTTCCTGGTTGCTGAAGGTCTAGAATGCTTCGCATTCACCAACACCCAACCACTCCAGAGTGTCCAGAAACCCTTTGGGCAACAACACTACAATGTGCTTAGAATGATGATGATTCCCAGTAAATCATTCCTTGGAGATGCTGAACAAAATGAATGAAATCTCAGTACCACTTTGCTCATCGGGACAGATCTCCAGCATCTTTGGGTCACCCACAGCCTCTGGGGCTCAGATACAGGCCATCCAACCATTTCACTGCTCTTCATTATATCCAGCCTCAAATTCAGGGTCCCTACAGGTGGGCTGGGCTACCACTACTCTTCTTTCAAGCCCGGTATTGGGGAGGCACCAGTTTGGGCCTGGGAGTGAAACTCACTTTTTTTGTCAGGGTACACATTGGAGATAAATCTGGGCTTGTCTTCATAGCTCCAGTGTGTGCCCCGCAGCCCATTACAGACTGGTAGGAAGAAACAAGTATAGGAGTGGCCTCAATATTTCGATCTGCATTGTGGATTAGGCCGTCAGTTTGTGTTCCCTTCTTAGAAACCTTTGAATATACATTAGTCTTCAGCACTCATATATAGAGAGGACCTGTTGTCAGGACTATATGGGAATGATCCCTTGCCATGGCTACTCAAGGTCTGTGTGAGGATGATCTCTGTATGTGATGTGGAGATGACTTAGAGGACAAGAGCCAAGTATGTATCACTGCTTGCCACTGTCTGGTAGCTTTTATGCTAGGAGAGAAGGAGCCAAAGTAGTGTGGCAATGGACAGCAGTCTACCCATTTTAGGCCTCCCATTCATAGCATTCCATGTGTCCATGGACTTTGGACATATTGCAGTTCCAGGGTAGTGTCATGAGGCTTGTGTGTCTCTGAATGAATGAGGTATGGGGACCAAGTGTAGATCCTCAGCATTTCAGATGGAGTTGGTCTAGTGAGATGTCTCCTTGTAGTATAGACAAACTTCCATGCCTTATGATGAATGGCCTAGGAGTGGACATCCTGAGAATTTTCTCACACCCATAGAAGCAGGGTGCTTCTACTGTCTCTTTGTCCACAAGAACAATAAACTTTTTTAAAATATATTTTTACTTTTAAAATTTATATTTTCTTCTACTTTGTATTATATCTTCCTCTGAGGTTCAAAGTAAGAATTGTCCTGAGATGGTAGTTTGTTTTCTTGCTAGGAGAAAATTCCCTGTATTCCAAAGGCTGTCCAACATGCTTGGGTTAAGGGCTCGTCGCATGAACAATGGCAAGGGCAAATAGTGATTTGCTTGAAGTGTGTATTTTTGGGTTTCTCCTGCATTGAGGTTCGCAATGTTCACCAAGGGCTCTCCTATTCAAAGAGTCATCGCTGATGGAGAGCTACCTATTGAGTAAGGATTGGTACATGAAGAGAGCTTTCTTGGATGTTCCCCTCCAGGGATTCTGCTGACATAGAGAGAGTTGGTAAAAGACAGAAGGAGAGGGAAGTCCAGAATCCGAGAAAGAGACTAAATCATAGTCAGAAGCTGAAGTAGATGGAGGAAGAAAGAATTTGGTGTGGCATAAGACCAGTCCATCATGGTTGGCCAGTTGGTAGCAGATGCTTTAGAGCCTGTTGCCATCTGTCTTATAGTTTGACTGCTTCCTGTAGAACTGGGAGGCCTTCTGAGACTGTGGTAGATGAGCAAGTAGTGATCAGAGCTTTGGATGGAGGTGTGGCTTTGTCTGTGAATATGGCCAGTGCTCAGGCCTACTCCTGCATAGACACCTTCAAGGCGAAGAAGGCTTTCTTAGAGTTATCAGCAGGCAGTGTCCAGGGTGTACAGTCTAGGACTTGCCCTTATTATCTGGAGAATATTCTGCAACCCTGTTTATAAGCAAGGTGATGTGACAAGACATCATTAAATTTGTTATTTTAATGCAGAGACTACATGTGTTCTTTTTAATGCCCATGCCCAGGAAGGAGGTATCAGGCCAGGTGATGATTTCTAACCACATCCTCTTTTTACCTGAAAAATGTTGGCCCAAACCTTCCCTCTTATTACATGCCAGGGTGAATGTTTTGGAATGGCCGAAGTTGTATGAGAGTAGGTTTGATCAGAGGAACCCATCATAACACTATGCAGAACTTACCCAGTTGTCTGGGACCCAAAATCATGTTGGCATGTACTTTGTGCTGTGATCACAGTGTGTCACTCCTTGTCCTGCATGTGCGTATTGCAGAAGTAGAGTACCTGCGTCACTGGATCGGCATTATTGCAACCTGATTTAAGCTCCAGGGCAAACTGTTCGTGTTGATGACATACCTGCGAGCTTCAGAGGACTGAGGTATGTCTCACATGACTTCCCCCAAGGGCTCCTGATAGTCCAGTCTTGGTGCAGCTGCAAAGTCCAACCATTCCTCCATCCCTTTTGGAGCTGGAGTAGCTATCTGACCTGTGTGCTCCAAGGTCATAGCTTATTCCCTTTGTTTGCTGTTCCTGGTTGCTGAAGGTCTAGAATGTTTCACATTCACCAACACCTGAACACTCCAGAGTGCTCGGCACCCCGTTGGGCAAGGACACTCCAATGTACTTGGATCGATGATGATTCCCAGTAAATCATTCTTTGGAAAACCTGAACAAAATGAGTGAAAACTTAGAACTGCTTTGATCATCGGGACTGAGTTCCAGCACCTCTGTTTTCACCCATAACCTCTGAGGGTCATATACAGGCGCACAAACACTCCACTGTCCTTCACTACATCCATCCCCAGGTTCCAGATCCCTGCAGGTGGGATGGGCTATCACTACTCTGCAAGCTAGCAAGCCTTTAGGCAAGCCCCAGTTCGGGGCTGGCAGCGAACCTCACTTTTCTTTCAGGGTACACATTGGAGAGAGTTATGGGCTTGTTATCATAGCTCCAGTGTGTGCCCTGCAGGCCTCTTGCAGACTGGGAGGAAGCAACAGGAAGAGGAGTGGCCTCAAAAATTCGCTCTGCACTGTGGATTAGGCCATCAGTTGGTGTTTCCTTCTTAGAAACCTTTGAGTGTACATTAGTCTGCAGCGCTCATATAAAGAGAGAACCTGGTGTAAGGACTTCATGGGAATGATCCCTTGCCATGGCTACTCATGGCCTTTGTGAGGCTGTTCTCTGTATGTGATATGAAGATGACTTAGAGGCCAAGAGCTAAGTGTGCATCACTGGTTGCCAGATGTCTGGCAGCATGAAAGCTGCCAGAGTATTGTCATGAGACATGTGTTTCTCTGTATGAATGAGGTATGGGGACCTAGTGTAGGATCCTCAGCATTTCAGATGGAGTTAGTTTGGTGGGTTGTCTTCTTGTAGTGTTAGACAATCTTCCATGCCTTATGATGAATGGCCTAGGAGTTGACAACCTTGGAATTTTCTCACATCCATAGAAGCAGGGTGCTTCTACTGGCTCACTGTCCACAAGCACAATAAACTTGGGTCTTTTTATATTTTTATTTTAAAATTTTTCATTTTCTTCTATTTTGTACTAAATCTTCCTCTGAGGTTCAAAGTAAGAATTGTCCTGAGAATGTAATTTGTTTTCTTGCTAGGAGAAAATTCCCTGTATGCCAAGGGTTGTCCAGCATGACTGGGTTGAGGGCTTGTCCCATGAACAATGACAAGAGGAAATGGCAATTTACTTGCAAGTGGCATTTTTGGGTTTCTCATGAATTGAGGTTTGGTACTATCACCAGGGGCTGTCCTCTTCAAAGTGTCATCCTTGATATAGAGCTACCTAGGGAGTAAGTATTGATACATGAAGAGTACATCTTGGATGTTCCCCTTAGGGATTCTGCTGGCATAGAGAGAGTTTGTCAAAGATAGAAGGAGAGAGAAGTACAGAATCTGAGAAAGAGACTAAATCATAGTCAGAGGCTGAGTTAGATGGAGGAGGAATGAAGAATTTGGTGTGGTATTAGTGCCAGTCCATCATGGCTGGACAGTTGTTAGCAGATGCTTTAGAGCCTGTTGCCATCTGTCTTATAGTTTGACTGAGTCCTGCAGAACCGGGAGGCCTTCTGAGACTGTGATAGATACCTAAGTAGTGATCAGAGCTTTGGATCGAGACGTGGCTCTGTCTGTGAACATGGCCAGTACTGAGGCCTACCCCTTCATGGACACCTTGCAGGGGGAAGAAGGCTTTCTTAGAGTAATCAGCCAGCTGTGTCCAGAGTGGATGATTTTGGAGTTGCCCTTGTTGACTGGAGAAATTTCTGCCACCCTGTATTTCAGCAAGTTGATGTGACAAAACAGCATGAAAGTTGTTATTTTAGTGCAGAGATTTCTGGGTTCTTTGTGATGCCCATGACCGGTGAAGGGTGTATCAGTCCAGGTGATGATTCCTACCCATATCACCTTTAACCTGAGAACTCCTTGAGTCAAAACTTCCCTGTTATGGCATGCCAGGCTGAATGTTTTGGAAGGGCAGAAGTGGTATGAGCATAGGTGTGATTAGAGGAACCCATCATAAACCTATGCAGAACTTCCCCAGTTGCTTGGGACTCAAAATCATGGTGGCATGTACTTTGGACTGTGTTCACTGTGTGTCCTTCCTTGGGCTGCATGGGCGCATTGCAGAAGTAGTGGACCAGCATCAGTGGATGGGCACTGATGGAACCTGATTTAACTTCCAGTGAAGATGGTTGTTGCTGTTGACATACCTGACAGCTTTAGAGGTCTTAGGTATGTGTCACATGACTTCCCCCAACGGCTCCTTATAGTCCGGTCTTGGTGCAGCTGTGAAGACCAACCATTCCTTCATCCCTTTTGGAGCTCGAGTAGCCTTCTGTCCTCTGTGCTCCAAAGGTCATAGCTTATTCCCTTTGTTCCCTGTTCCTGGTTACTAGAGGTCTAGAATTCTTTGCACTCACCAATACCTGACCCCTCCTGAGTGCCCTGAAACCCTTTGGGCAAGGACACTATCCTGTGCTTGCATCGATGATGATTCCCAGTCAATCATTCCTTGGAAAGCTAAACAAAATGATTGAAAACACAGTACAGCTTAGGTCTTAGGGATGAGGTCCAGCACCTTTGGCTCACCCACTGCCTATGGGGCTCAGACACAAGTGGGTAAGCCACTCCACTGCCCTTAACTTCATCCAGCCTCAGCCAGCCAGACTCCCTGCAGGTGCTCTACGCTATCACTACTCTGCTAGCAAGCTGGACATTGGGCAAGCCCCAATTGGGAGTCTGGCAGCGAACCTCCCTTTTTTGTCAGGATTCACTTTGTAGAGACAGAAGTGGTTTTCATGGTAGCTCCAGTGTGTGCCCTGCTGGCCCCTTGCAGACTGGGACACAGCAACAGGAGGAGGAGTTGCCTCAAATTTGCTGTGCACTGTAGCTTATGGAGGCAGTGTGTGTTGCCTCCACAGAAGCCTTTTAGTGGATATTAATCTTCAATGCTCATGCAAAGCCTGGTTTCAGAACTGCATGGTAATGATCCCTTGCCATGGCTACTCATGGCTTGTGTGAGGGTGTTCTCTGTATGATATTGGAAGATCACTTAAAGGTCAAGAGTCAATTGTGTATCACTAGTTGCCAGATTATCTGGTAGCTTTCATTCCAGGAGGGAAGGATCCAAAGATGTGAGGCAACAAACAGCAGCTTGATAATTTCTGGCCTCCCTATTATAGCATTCCATGTGCACATGACCTGGACATTTTGTAGTTCCCGGTTAGTGTCATGAGACTTGTGTGACCTCTGTATAAATGAGATGTGATGCACTTGTGTATGAGCCTCAGCATTTGAGATTGGAGTTAGTCCAGTAGGATGTCTGTTTGTAGTGTTAGACAATCTTCCAGGCCTTGTGGTGAATGGCCTTGTAGTGCATATCCTAGGAATTTTCTCACATCTGCAGAAGCAGGTGCTTCTACTGGCTCAATATCTAAAAGCACAATAACTTGTTTATATATATATATATATATATATATATATATATATATATATA
>CAJQZJ010001389.1:40745-59879 GCA_907164525.1 Lophiomys imhausi
TATATATATATATATATATATATATATATATATATATATATAAACTTTAAATTTTTTATTTGTTTTGTACTAAATCTTCTGAGGTTCAAAGTAAGATTTGTCCTGAGAATGTTTTTTTTGTTTTCTAGCTTGGGGGAAATTTCCCTGTAGGCCAATCTGTCCAGCACACCAGGTTTGAGGGTTTGTCCCATGAAAAATGAAAAGAGGAAATGGAGTTTTCCTTGCAGGTAGCATTTTTGGGATTCTGAAGTATTTAGGTTCCCAACTTTCACCAGGGAGTTCCTCTCCTCCAAGAATCATTCCTGTCGTAGAGCACCTGAAGGAGTTAGGATTGATTCAACTCAACAACTTTCTAGGTTGTTCTCCTCCACAGATTCTGCTGACAGAGAGTTGGTGAAAGACAGAAGGAGAGAGAAATATAGAATCCGAGAAAGAGACTAAGTCATAGTCAGAGGCCAAAGTAGATAGAGGAAGAGAGAAGAATTTGGTGTGGTATCCATGCCAGTGCATCACGGCTGGCCAGTTGTTAGCAAATGCTTTAGAGTCTGTTGCCATCTGTCTTTAGTGTGACTGAGTACTGCAGAACCCTGTAGCCTCCTGTGACTGTGACAGATACCCAAGTAGTGATCAGAGCTTTGGATGGAGGCCTGGCTTTGTCTGTGAATATGGCCAGTGCCTGAGGCAGACTCTTGCATGGAGATCTTGCAAGGCATAGAAGGCTTTCTTAGAGTCATCAGCCAGCAGTGTCCATGATGGCCAGTTTTGGAGTTTCCCTCACTGGAGAAATTTCTGCTACCCTGTTTATGAGTGAGCTGAAGTGACAAGACAGCATAAAATTGGTGTTTGATTGCAGAGAGTGCCATGGTTATTTGGGATGCTCATGGCAGGGGCCAGCTGATGATTCCTACTGACATCCCCTTTTTACCTGAGAACTTCTTGGGCCATACCTTCCCTGTTATGGCATGCCAGGCTGCATATTTTTAAAGGGCAGAAGTAGTATCAGAGGAGGTGTGATCAGAGGAACCCAACGTAACCCTATGCCGAACTTCCCATATTGCATGGGACCCAATGTAATGGTGGCATATGCCTTGTGCTGCCTTCACAGTGTGTCCTTCCTTAGCCTGAATGGGCACATATCAGAGGTCGTGGACCAATATCACTGGATGGGCTCTGATGGCACCTGATTTAAGCTCCTGGGAAGATGGTTGGTGCTGGTGACTTACGTGACTGCTTCAAAGGACTGAGGTATGTCTCACATGACTTCCCTCAAGGGCTCATGTTTGTCAGGTCTTGGTGCACCTGCGAAGACCAACCACTCCTCCATCCCTTTTGGAGCTGGAGTAGCCTTCTGGCCTCTGTGTGCTCCAAAGGTTATAGCTTGTTCCCTTTGTTCACTGTTCCTGGATGTTGAAGGTCTCTTTTTCTTTACACTCACCAACACCCAACCAGTCCCTAGTACCCTGAAACCCTTTGGACAAGGACTCCACTGTGATTGGATCGATGATGATTCCCAGTCAATCATTCCTTGGAAAGCTGAACAAAATGAATGAAAACTCAGTACCGCTTTGCTCTTCTGGATGAGGTCCAGAACCTTTGGCTCACCCTCTGCCTCTGGGGGTCAGACACACGCGGGCAAGCCACTCCACTGCCCTTCACTTCATCCAGCCTCAGCCAGCCAGACTCCCTGCAGGTGGGCCTGAGCTATCACTACTCTGCTAGCAAGCAGGGCATTGGGCAAGCCCCAGTTCGGGGCTGGCAGGGTATCTCCCTTTTTTCAGGATACACATTGTAGGGATGGAAAAGGTTGTCGTGGTAGCTCCAGTTTGTGACCTGCTGGCCCCTTGCAGACTGGGAGGCTGCAACAGGAGGAAGATGGTCCTCAAAATTTAGTCTGCACTGTAGCATAGGCAGGCAGTGGGTCTTGCTTTCCGAGATGCCTTTGAGTGGACATTAGTCTGCAGTGTTCACATAAAGAGAGGCCCTGCTGTCAGGACTGCATGGAAATGATCCATTGGCATGGCTATTCATGGCCTGTGTGAGAGTGTTCTCTGTATGTGATGGGAAGATGACTTAGAGGCCAAGAGCCAAGTCTGTTTTACTTGTTGCCAGATTATCTGGTAGCTTTTATGCTAGGAGAGAAGGAGCCAAAGATGTGAGTCAATGGACCACAGCTCTACCTGTTTTTGGCCTCCCATTTATAGCATTAAATGTGCCCATTGAAATGGACATTTTGTAGGTTGTGGGTAATGTCATGAGACTTGTGCATCCTCTATATGAATGACATGTGATCCACTTGTGTGGATCCTCAGCACCTCAGATTGTAGTTAGTCTGGTCGGATGTCTGTTTGTAGTGTTAGACAACTTTCCAGGCCTTGTTGTGAATGGCCTTGAGGTGAACATCCTGGGAATTTTCTCACACGTGTAAAAGAAGGGTGCTTCTATTGGCTCAGTGTCAGAGAGCACAATAACCTGGTTTTTAAAATATTTTTACTTTTAAAGTTTTCCTTTTGTTTTATTTTGTTTTGTTTTGTTTTCTACTAAATCTTTTTCTGAGTTTCAAGTTAAGATTTGTCCTGAGAGTGTAGTTCATTTTCTAGCTATGGGGAAAAATTCCCCATAGGCTAAGTCTGTCCAGCCTGCCTGGCTTGAAGGCTCGTCCCATGAACAATGACAAGAGGAAATGGAGATTTGATTGCAGTTTGTAATTTTGGGATTCTGATTCATTGAGTTTCGCAACTTTCCCAAGGAAGTTCTACTCCTCAAATATTCATTCCTGTTGGAGAGCAACTAAGGGAGTTACGATTATTCCTGAAGACAGTTTTCTAGGTTGTTGTCCTCCAGGAATTCTGCTGACCTAGAGAGAGTTAGTTAAAGACAGAAGGAGAGAGAAGTACAGAATTAGAGAAAGAGACTAAGTCATAGTCAGAGGCTGATTTAGAAAGAGGAAGAGAGAAGAATTTGGTGTGGTATCCATGCCAGTCCATCATAGCTGGGCAGTTGTTACCAGATGCTTTAGAGCCTGTTGCCATCTGTCTTATAGTTTGACTGAGTCTTGCAGAACCGGGAGGCCTTCTGAGACTGTGATAGATAAGCAAATAGTGATCAGAGCTTTGGATGGAGGCGTGGCTTTGTTAATATGGCCACTGCTGAGGCCTACTGCTCCATGGATACCTGCAAAGTGAAGAAGGCTTTCTTAGAGTCATCATTTGGCAGTGTCCAGGGTGGATGGTTTTAGAGTTGTCCTCATTGTCTGCAGAATTTTCTACTACCCTGTTTATGAGCGAGTTCTTGTGACATGACTACATGAAAGTTGTGAGTGCAGAGAGTGTCTGGGTTCTTTGTGATGCCCATGGCGGGGGAAGGAGGCATCAGGCCAGTTGATGATTCCTGTCCACATCCCCTATTCCCCAAGAGCTTCTTGGGCCAAACCATTCTTTTTATGGCATGCTAGGCTGCATATTTTGGAAGGGCAGAAGTGGTATGCAAGGAGGTATGATCAGAGTAGCCCATCATTATCTTATGCCGAACTTCCCAATTTGCCTGGGACCCAATGTAATGGTGGCATGTGCTTTGTGCTGTGTTCACAGTGTGTCCTTCCTTGGCCTGCATGGTCGTATTGCAGAAGTACTGGATCAGCATCATTGGATGGAGGCTGATGGCACCTGATTTTGTTGCAGTGAAGATGGTTGGTGCTCATGACATACCTGAGAGTGTCAGAGGACTTATGTATGTCACACATGACTTTCCCCAAGGGCTAATGATTGTTGGGTCTTGGTGAAGTTGTGAAGACCTTCCCTTCCTCCATCCCTTTTGGACTTGGAGTAGGCTTCTGTCCTCTTGTGCTCCCATGTTCAGGGCTTCTTCCCTTTGCCCCCTGTCCTGGTATGGGAAAAAAAATCTTTGTTTCTGTGCACTCAACAATACCTGTCCACCCCAGAGTACCCTGAATATCTTTGTGCAATGTTATTCCCCTGTGTTTAGAATGATGAGGATTCTCAGTCAATCATTCCTTGGGAAAGCTGAACAAAATATGTGAAAACTCAGTCCTGGTTACCTCATAGGGACTGACGTCTGGCACCTTTGGGCCAACCACACCCTCAGAGTGTCAGACATAGGCCTTCAAAACACTTCCCTGCCCTTCCCTTCATCCAGCTCTAGCCAGGCATCCTCTCTTCCAGAAGAGCTGTGCTTTCACTTCTCTGATAGGAAGCAGGTAGTTGGGCAAGCCCCTGTTTGGGGTTGTCCAGGAACCTCCCTTTTTTGTTAGGAGACATATTGAGGAGCGGGATGGGGTTGTCATGGTAGGTCCAATGTGTGCTGTTCCAGTCCCTTGCAGACTGTGAGGCACAAACAGGGGGAGACTGGCTTCTTAACTTGGCTCTGCACAGTGTCTTAGGCCTGCAGTGTTGCCTTCCTAGAAGCCTTTGAGTGGAGTCTGCAGTACTCATAAGAAGTGAGTCACTAGTATCAGGAGTGCATGGAGAATGATCCCTCTGGCATGGATTTTCATGGCCTGTGTGATGGTGTTCACTTTTTGTGATGGGAAGTTGACTTAGAGCCAAAAGCTACATTTATATCACTCATTGTCAGATTCTCAGATAGTGTTCTTTTGAGGAGAGCAGAAGTCAAATAAGCGAAGCAATAATGATATACCAGCTTTTGGCCTCCCATTTGTACATTTCCAAGTTCCCATGAACTTTGGAAATTTTGTTGGACTCGGGTAGAATCATGAGACTTGTGCAACCTGTGTTTGAAAGAGCTGTGAGGCACTTGTGTAGGATTCTCAGCATTTCATGATGGAATTTGTCAGGTGGGATGTCTGTCTTTAGAGCCTGTTGCCATCTTGCTTTTACATTCACTGACCATGCAGTTTCTTGTGACTGTGAAAGATACCAAAGTGATGGTCAGAGATATGGATGGAAGTGTGGCTTTGGCTGTGAATATGATCAGTGCTGAATCCTACTACTGCGTTGGAAGCCTTAGAGGGTAGACTGACTTTCTTAGAGACATCAACTGGCAGTGATCAGGATGGATGGCTTTGAAGTTGCCCTCATTGCCTGGAGAATATTCTCTTAAGCATTTTATGAGCAACTTGATGTGCCAAGACAGTATGAAAGTTGTTGTTTGACTACAGAGATGCTTAGGGTCCTTTGTGATGCCCATGGGGGAATCAGGTGTCAGGCCAGCTCATGATTCCTACCTACATCCCATTTTACCATAGAACTTCTTGGGCCCAATTCTTCACTGTTATGCCATGTCAGGCTGTATGGTTTAAAGGGCAAAAGGGGTATGAGAGGAGGTGTGATCTGACCAACCCAT
Organism: Lophiomys imhausi; assembly: GCA_907164525.1. Lineage (NCBI taxonomy): Eukaryota > Metazoa > Chordata > Mammalia > Rodentia > Muridae > Lophiomys > Lophiomys imhausi. The sequence continues at coordinate 46,065 of CAJQZJ010001389.1, forward strand.
CTTAACCCTATGACAAACTTCCTGAGTCACCTTGGACCCATTGTAATGGTGGCATGTGCTTTGTACTGTCTTCACTGTGTTTACTTCCTTGACCTGTATTGTTGTTTTCCAGAAGACTTGGACCAGCATCATTCAATGAGGAAGACCTGATTTAAGCTCCTGTGAAAATACTTGGTTGTTTTGAAATCCCTGAGAGCATCAGAGGACAATGGTATGTCTCACATGACTTCCCCAAAGGGTTCATGATTGTGGAGTGTTGATGAAGCTTTACACTCCTACCATTACTCCATCCTTGATGACCTGTAGTATGCTTTTGGATTCTGGGTGCTCCCAAGATCAGAGCTCTCTTTTCATTGTTGGGGTAGAACTTAGAATTTTGGCAGTTATTAACACCTGCTCTCTCCACAGTATTCTCAAACTTTTTTGAAAAGGTGCTGTTTGTGATTTAATCAATTAAATCAGTGTGATTTAATTTATTATAATTTTCTGTAAATCATTTTTTAGTAAAGCCAAACAAAATGATTGACAACTCTTTTCTGTCTTTTTTGGATGAGAATGCCTTTACAAATCCTGGATGTGTGATAGTTAGCAAACAATTTATTTTAAAATGTACAAAATTAAATTTTTTTTGACAATGCTTCTGTTACTGTTATTTATTTTTCTTGTCAAATGATGATGCATCATGGAAAGAAAGGGTAATTAATGACCTAACTTTAACTCTGAGTGAGTGGACAACTTTCTTTTAGCCAATTTGTTTTAGTGTAACTTCATAGGCTTGTGTTTGTTTCATGCTTTCTCTCTTAACCTGTCTATAATGCAAATAATTGAGACTCTATTATATTATCTGTTAAATAAGCTTTACAACACAAGAACTGAGCAGTTATTACTCTATTTTTAACACACTAAGCTAATCTAGCTTATCTGCGTAAATCCCATAGATAACTTGTTCTTTTTGTATTTTATGGTTCAACCAACTTTCTCCTTATTTTCCTGCTCCTCTGCATGTGTCTCTTCACTTCCTCCTCTAAATCTCCCTCTCCTGAAAACCAGGAAGACCAGCGCTTCTCTCCCCTTTTCAATGATTGACTATAAACTACTTTATTGGTATATCAGGAGTCAATTGGGAGCAGTGTTTACACAACATTGAGACATGATTCTCAGAACAAGGAATCCAACCAGATATGAGGGGTTTCAGAAATCAACATTTGAAGTATGCAATGTACTTATGCCTATAATTCTCCCTTTTCATCTAATAAAATGTTCTTTCTCTTACAGTAAGACATTATAAATAATAATTATGTATATTACTAGGTAAGGTTTACATTTGTGCATTTGGTACTTTTGGATAAAGTATTCTATTATCTATACCTAAATCAATTTTAATAATCTTAAACAACTAAAGTTTAACTGTGAGACTATAACTAACTACCTACTCTCCAACCTGATCTTATGTAAGCATGTAGGAAGTTCAGTTAAGTAGCTCCCAAAATTATAAAATTGGCTGAGGTATTTGATTGCCTGGATAGTCCCACCAAATTTTTCCATAACATTGGAGCAGTATCTTTGGCCTTCTGGCACAGAATTCTTGCAGAATTTTCTGTGAAGCAGGACTTATAAAAGTCTTGCCTGCTTTGTCCTTGGACAGCTAGCGAATCAACTTTCCTGCATCCAGATTGTCCACTTTAGACAATATTCTGTCTGTAATTGACACAAGGTCATTTTCTTTCCCAGTGGTTAGCTTGCCACATATGAAGCCTTTGATGTACTTTGAAATAGAACAAGGGTGCTGTGATTAGCATAGCTGTCTCATTATTGAAAAAATGCTTAATAAAATATCCTTTAATGCCACATTCTATAGATCTCTGTGGTTTATGAAGAACATCTGTCTATCTTACCTGAATTGTTTATTTCAAGCTATTTTCATCTGTAATATAAGAAACATATTTCTATTATTAACTAAACTACTATCTAACATACACATAAGTTTGATGGTTTGCTTTCTGTTATGCATTTCATAATTGTCCTAAATGGTTGGTAATAGTAGTTTTCACAAGTCTTGGAATTTTCAAGTTATAGCTCCATAGGAGATTCCCTTCTTCCTCCCCACCCAGTCCCTCTTTCCCACGCTCTTCCCCCCTCCCTCTTCTTTCCCTGGTCTTCTCCTCAGATGTGGAGAGCCCCCCCCAAAATACCCCCCCCTAATTTCATTAGTCACATGAGGGCTAAGAGCTTCCTCTTGTACTAGGACCTGACATGGAAGCCCAGCTAGGGAAAGGTGTTCCAATAACAGGCAATAGATTCCATGTCACAGACAGCCCCCCTCCACTTTCTAAGTGATCTGTATGAAAACCAAGTTGCCTATCATCTATTTATGTGTAGGAGGCCTAGATCCAGTCTATAATACATGTTTTTTTTTTTCGGTTTATGATTCAGTCTCTGTAGCGTCTAGGGGCCTAGGTTCATTGGTTCTGTTGATCTTCATGTGGGATTCTTGTCCCCTCCAGATCTCTCTATTCTTCCTCCCTCTCTTTTTTAAAATGCTTATTTATTACTTCAAGTTACATCTCCATCACAGTCCCCTCCCTCTACCCCTTCTGGTCCCACCCTCTCACCCTCTCCCCCTTCTCCCAGAGCTCATAATACTTTTGAATAATTAAGGCAGAATTATGAAAATTATAAGGTATAACATACATTCTCAATGTCAATTCCATACACATTTGGCAACTAATATTATATTCTATTATCTATCGCCATGAATTTAAAGTTCTATACCTAACTCAGTTTACATCCTAACTTGCACTACCAACTTAAAGACATCTTCTTAGTCCTAGAACATCCTTTTAATTACTAAACAACTTAAAATTTAACTGTTAGACTATAACCTCCTCCCTCTTTTATACACCACTCCTGAACTCCACCTAAAGTTTGGGTGTGTGCCTCAGCATCTGTTTTGATCCACAGCTCTCTTGTAGGATAGTAATTCTAGGTGTCTGATTCTTTGAATCTGTGGGTTGTAGGATGGATTTCCAGTATTATATGGCTAATATCCAGCTATAAGTGAGAACATGCCATGTGTATCTTTGTGGGTCTGGGTTAGCTCACTCAGGATGAGCATTTCTAGTTTCACCCATTTGGTTGCAAATTGTATAATTTCCTTGTTTTTGATAGCTGAGTAGTATGCAATTGTGTAACCACAGTTTTTTTCTTATCCATTTTTCGGTTGAAGGACATCTGGGTTGTTTCCATTTCCAGCTATTACAAATAAAGCTGCTATGAACATAGTTAAGGAGATGTCCTTGTGTTTTGGTGAAGAATCTTTTGGATGTATACCCACAAGTGGTATGGCTGGTCTTAAATTAGAGCTATTCCAAGTTTTCTAAGATATAGCCAGACTTATTTCCATAGTAGTTTTACAAGTTTTCACTCCCATCAGCAATGGGGGAATGTTCACTTTACTGAAAAACCTCCCCAGTATGTGCTATTTTGAGTTTTATATCTTAGGCATTCTGACTAGTATGAGATGGATTCTCAGAGTTATCTTGAGTTGCATTTTTCTGATGTTTAAGAATGTTGCGCATTTCTCCAAGTGTCTCAGCTATTAGAGAGTCCTCTTTTGTGACTTCTCAGTTTAGCTCTGTAGCCATTTTTTATTTGATTATTTGGTTTCTTGGTGTTTAATTTTTTGAGTTCTTTTTTTTTTCAACATTAGCCCTCAGTTGGATGTGTGGTTGGTGAAGATCTTTCCCAATCTGTAGGCTGCTGTTTGTGCTCTTGATGGTTTCCTTTGCCTTTCAGAAGCTTTGCAGTTTCAGAAGGTCCCATTTATTGGCTGTTGGGCTTAAAGCTTGAGCTACTAGTGTTCTGTTCTGGAAGTTGTCACCTGTGTCAATGAGTTTGAGGTTTTCCTCACTTTCTCTTCTATTAGATTTGGTGTGTCTGGTTATATGTTGAGATCTTTGATCCACTTGGACTTGAGTTCTGTGCAGGGTGGTAAATAAAGGTCTATTTGCATTCTTCTATGTGTTGACTTCCAATAAGACCAGCACCATTTTCTGAAGATACTTTCTTTTTTTTCCATTTTATTGTTTGGCTTCTTTGTCAAAGGTTACCTGATTCTGATTTAAACTTGTAATGTGGAATGTATCAAGAAAACTGTCCATTTCACATAGGTTTTCCAATTTTATGGAGTACAAGTTTTTCAAGTAAGATATAATGGTTCTTTGGATTTCCTCAGTGTCTGTTGTTATTTCCCCCTTTCATTTCTGACATTTTTGATTTGGATATTTTCCCTCTGCCCTTTAATTAGTTTGGCTAAGGGCTTTTCTATTTTGTTGATTTTCTCAAAGAACCAGCTTTTGACTTCCTGGATTTATTATATTGTTCTTTTTGTTTCTAAGTTATTGATTTGAACCCTAAGTTTGATGACTTCCTACCATCTGCTCCTTTTGGTAATGATTGCTTCCTTTTTTTCCTAGAGCTTTCAATTGTGCTGTTAGGTTGCTAGCATAAGCTCTCTCCAATTTCCTTTTTAAAGCAATTAGTGATATGAAATTTCCTCTTAGCACTGCTTTCATTATGTCCAGTAGTTTGAATATGTTGTGACTTCATTTTCATTAAATTTTAGGAAGTCTTCGATTTGTTTCTTTATTTGTTCCCTGACCCACTGGTCATCAAGTAAATAGTTGTTCAGTTTCCATTGTTGTGCAGGCTTTTTATTTCTCTTGCTTTTAAAGTCCAGCTTTAATTCATGATGATCTGATAAGACACGCTGGGTTATTTCAATTTTTTTGTATTGGTTGAGGCTTGCTTTGTAATTGAATATATAGTCAACTTTGGAGAATATTCTGTGAGTTGCTGAGAAGGTATATTCTTTTTTGTTTTGATGAAATGTTCTGTAAATATCTGTTATGTCCTTTTGGCTCATGATCTCTTGTTAGTTTCAGTATCTCTTTGTTTGGTTGACCTGTTCATTGTATTGAGAGGGATGTGAAGTCTCCTACTATTAATGAGTTGGGATCAATGTGTGGATTCATCTTCAGTTATATTTCTTTTACAAATGTGGGTACTCTTTTATTTAGGGCATAGATTTTCAGTATTGAGATGTCGTCTTGATGAAATTTTCCTTTGATGAGTATGTAGTGTCCCTCCCTATCTTTTTTGATTAATTTTGATTGAAATTCTATTTCATTTAATATTAGGTTGGCTAATCCAGTTTGCTTCTTGGGACTGTTTGCTTGGAAAACTTTTTGGTAGCCCTTTACTCTGAGGTAAAATCTATCTTTGTTGGTGAGGTGGATTTCTTGTATGCATCAGAATTATGGGTCTTGTTTATGAATCCATTCTGGAAGCCTGTGTCTTTTTATTGGGGAGTTAAATCCATTGATATGGAGAGATTGTAATGACCATTGATTTTTATTTACTGTTATTTCAATGTAGGTGTTGGCAGTGTATTTCTTTTCTTTTGGTTTTGCTGCAGTGGGGTTATATGTTTACTGTGTTTTCTGGGTGTAGTTATCTTGTCTGGGTTGGAGTTTTTCTACTAGGATCTTATGTAGGACTGGATTAATGGATTTTTTTTTCCCTTATGGTGATTGAAAATTTGGCGGGGAATAGTAATCTGGGCTGACATCTGTTGTCTCTTAGGGTCTGTAGGACATCTTCCCATCGCTTTTTGGCTTTTAGACTTTCTGAAGAAAAGTCATTTGTGCTTTGAGTGGTTCTGCCTTTATATGTTACTTGAACATCTTCTCTTGCAGCTTTTAATATTCTATCTCAGTTCTGTACATTTATTGTTTCAATTATTATGTGGTGGGAGGAATTTACTTTCTGATCTGATATATTTGGTGCTTTCTAAGCCTCCTGAATATGTATAGGCATCTCTTTAGGTTTGGAAAATTTTCTTCTGTTATTTTCTTGAAAATGCTTTTTGGTCCTTGGACTTGGGAGTCTTCTATTTCTTCTATTCCTGTTTTTTTGTTGTTGTTTTTTGTTTTTTGTTTTGTTTGTTTTTTTTTTTTTTGGTTCTGTCTTTTTATTGAGTCCTTGATTTCATGGATGTTTTTGGTGAGGAATTTTTTTTTTTTTTAGTTTTCTCTTCTTTGGCTGTTGTATTGGTTTCTTTGCATTGAAAATTCTGTGCCTGAGATTCTGTCTTCCATCTCTTGTATCCTTTTGGTGTCACCTGTATTCCGTAGTTCCTATTCTCTTTCATAGGTTTTCCACCTTCAGGACTATCTCTGCTTGTGTTTTCTTTATTGCTTCTGATTCCTATTTTAGGTCTTAAACCATTTTATTCCTTTCCTTCTCCAATTTGATTGTCTTTTTTGATATTATTTAATATCTTCATCTCTTTCCTTCATCTGTTGGTGTCTGCATGGATTTCATTAATGGACTTCTCCATTACTTTCATCAGTTAGATTGTGATTTCCTAAAATTCTTTAAGGGATTTATTTTTTTATTTTAAGTCTTCTATCATTTTTATAACCTCAGAGTTATGTTCATTTTCTTGTGCTTTGAGTATTATAGGGAATCCATGGCTTGCTGCTTTAGGATAGCTGCATTCTTGCAGTACCATGTGGCCCTGGGTTTTGTTCCTTGTGATTTTTGCTGACTTCTAGTCATCTGGTTGTCCATGGTGTCTAATGGTTGGTAGTTCCTATTGCCTTCCAGACCTCTTGGTTATGTGCGTAGACTCCTGGGCCAGATTATGGTGCTCCTGGTTTCTCTTGTGGTCCTTGGTCCTGGCAGTTTACCTCTGGAAGTCAGATAGATTCATGTACTGAATGCCAAATCTGTGTATTACTCTGGTCTTTGAGCACTTCCCAGGAGGGCAGGCAATGCAGACCTCCAGAAGTCTGGTAGATTGGTGTAGTGGAGGCAGAATTGTTCCACCCTCATCTCCTTGGTCCCAGCAGCTTCCTGTTCTACCTGCATATGTTTTCTAGGGCCTAGAAGCTCACAGTTCCACCTGTCTGTATTTCCTTAGTCACCTCTGGGAGTCAGATTCATTGACTAGAAGTCAAATATGTGTGCCACTCGGTCCTGATAGGCCTTTCTAGGATGATAGGCTGTGCAGAGCTGAGGGTGTAGGCACCTAAAGAACAACCTGAGCTGGTTGTTCTATCTGTGCACCTCCTTGGTCCCAGCAGCACACTGTTCCACCTGCCTGTCTCCTAGGTCCCTTCAGTTCACCTCCAGAAGTCTGGTATATTCCAAGAACTAGAATTTAACATTGAAATTTTAAAGAACTATATAGGTACAATACCTTTGCAAGTTGTAACAGAATGTAATCTTAAATCTGTATCAATCTACAAGGACTTACACCAGTGTAAGAATTTTGACTTATTAATGTTTTCAATCTACCTTTTTACTTATTATTACTATAACCAACCCCTTTAAACATTACAAATATTCATCACCCAAAGAATGACCAAAAACCATCCATCCTTCTTGGGAATGTGACATAGTTTTCTTAAAATCCTTTCTTTTGATTAGAGACATAATTTTCCTTTTGGGGACCAAGAAATTTGAGATATTCTCTAGTCTAAGAAAGCTAGCTTTAATTTACACTGTCAAGTCTCTGCATGGTGAGAAAGTTCCCAACTTAACTGAACTCTTTATTGGAATATTTTATGTTTCTGTACAATCTAACTAGCTCTTTTGAAATTGTCCTTGATACAAATTTTTAAAGAAAATGTTATTGAGGTCATCTGTGAGGTACAATCTACTAGGCTACTTCTGTGTTTTTGGGTATCTACTTCTCTTGCTTTGAAAACATGAAATCCCCAAAGTATTTACCATTTTCCATTAAAATATGAATGGAATGTTCATTGAGCACAGTTCATTTGAAGATGATTCTCTGCTCTCTGTTTAGGTAAGAACATTTGTTTTTCCATGTAAGTTAGTTTGGACTGCATAATCCAACTGTAATATAAACATTTATCTATGCATTTAAAAGAATGACATGATAAGTCGTGAGAATTTTGTAGCCAAAAATGTATTGGCCATGCACACTTGAAGTACTGACTAGAGATATTTTCATGTCTCAAGTCAGTCTCACAGGTGCTCCGATATGAAGGGGTCATCAACTTATGTTACCTGTCCTTTTTGCTCTTTTATATTTCTTTTCATCTATATGAAGCCATAATCTTCAGGAAGGGTCACCCATCAAATCTCACTTCCATCAATTTGATTGGAATACATAGCTTTTTATTCGGCTGAGACAGAGCATATTCTCCACCACACAACATATTTCCTGTCTATAATTTTGGAATTAGGACCTTTATATGCTGAACTAATTCAGGAGTCCTCTTTAAAATCCAGTATATTTTAGCAGATATGCTACTGATCTCATTTAAAATTTTTTAAAATCAATAAATTACTACTAATCTATTTTTGGGACTTTTTATATTTCCCTTCTGTTTTATGTTCACCCTTTAAAAATCATTGTTACCTCTCTCATAATTGTTTTATTTATAGGATTATGGTTATTTCTGAATCAGGTTTTATGTCATAATCTCTAAAAAACTGTATTCTAATGGATATACATTCTGAATCACCATCAGCCCCAATTTACAAAGACATCTACAAGACAGAAACTATCTCTAACAAATGTGTAACCTTAGAATTGTGCTCTCTAGAATTTCAGGCAAAAGAGCATTGGAATTCTGAATAGGAACCTACAGCATGGTGCATATATTTCACTTCTTTAAAGTCTGAAAATTGGAGCACAAAAGACAGTGTATTACCTTGTTACAAGGCAACACCAAACAGGTTCTGCATTTTTATTTAACATATAGACCTTCATCCAGTAAAGGAATCTTTACAATACACACATAATATTTAGTCTGACCATGTAAGTCCATAGCCAAAGCCTTTCTATCCAGCATCTCAATGGGCTGCCATTCTGCAATTTCTTCAAGGCTTGGTGCACTTTTGTCATCTGTAACTACCTCTTTTGCTGATATTTTGAGTTCCAGATTGGATTTCTCTGAAGATTCCCTATTTTAATTCAAAAATTTCTCCAACCTCTGTTCTCTGGCCTCCAATTTAGCATCTAATTTCTCAGTCACTTCATTCTCCAAGTCTACCTTATCCTGATCTCTCCCAAAAAGAATAAACAAAATTGTAATCATCAGTAAAAAAATTGTATGATAAGTGCAATAAACTCCTGGTATCCATGTGCATTTTGTCATTGTGCCTTCCATCTTTTTCAAAATAGAAAATAATCTTTTTGTTTACTCTCAAAACTTCTCCCTAAGGACTTTACTGTCTTAGACCAAGCTTCCCTTCTCTATTTTATAAGTTCAGATGCTTGAGGTTTCTCAGACTGTCTCTGATCCTGTTTACAGAGAGAGATTTTTTCCTGCTTCCTTCAAGGAATCCTCTACCCAGCAGAAGTCTTTTCTCAAAGGTGTCCAGTTTCCTTCCCTGACTAGAGATGGTCTGGTTTTTAGAAGCTCCATTGGTTTAAAGAGTCAGTTTTTTTCTGTTTTTGTTTTTTGCAGCCTGCTGGAGACCCTTGCTGCTCATCAGGGGATCTATAGCTTCCTCCCGGAGACACTGCAGCTGCTTTGTTTTTATCTTTCAGGATATACCACTAAGAAATTACTCTGTTTACATTTAGATTTTACATAAATTCTTGTTAGATTTAAGTTCTGCCACACTTGGTACACAAAATGTTAATGTAACTTTGTACAATTGTGTTTGTTTCATACTTTCTCTCTTAACCTGGATATAACCCAAATAATTGAGAGAATTATATTATTTGTTAAGCAAGCTTCACAACATAATAATTGAACAGTTATTACTCTATTCTTCACCCACTGAGCTAATCTGGCTTACTCCTAGCATTAATCCCACAGATACTTGCTCTTTGTGGCTTTCCTGCTTCAGCTGGCTTTCTCCTGGTGTTTCCTGCTCCTCTTCATGTGACTCCTAACTTCCTCCTCTAATTCGTTCTCTGAAGGGCAGGAAGTCAGCCCTATTTTCTCCCTCTGCTCCGTGATTGGTTGTAAGCTGCTTTACTGGTATATCAGGGGTTAATTGGGGGCAGTGTTTACACAACATTGAGATATGATTCTCAGAACAAAGATTGCAAACAGATATGGGGAGGATACAGAAATCAGCACTTTATTACACAATAACCTTATGTCTACAAAGGTATCCTTTCCTAACCATCATCTTTTGTGTTTCTGCTATGTGTGGTGGATATGTGGGCCATGACATATATGGTGTAGGAAAGAGAATGAGGATGCATATAAGTTGATAGCATTTGTACATAAGCTGGATGACATTTGATTGTAGCCAGACAGCATAAAAACCTGTCCAAGTTTCAGATTGATCTGGTTAGCTATGGAGAGTTGTAGCTTTGTTGTCATTATAGGTGTTCCTTCTTTGGGAAGTTCTAACTGGACTTCGTATTCCTTTATTAAAGCATTATATCTAATCTCATTATTTGTGTGATTCATTAAATGAACTTTTAATTTATTTTGGTTACATATTTTTAAGTTGAGATTTCATGACAACATAAGTCTCAAATAGATTTCTCATCACAGGATGAGTTTTAAATGATTTTTTGAATAGCTAAGTATATGAAAAGGTTTTTTTAAATTACTCCTTGAATAACTTATTCTACTAAATAGTGAAAGATAAATTCTCTTTTTTTTTCGGTTTTTCGAGACAGGATATTTCTTTGTATATATGGCTGTCTGGGAGTCACTTTGTAGAGCAGGCTGACCTTGAACTCACAGAGATTTGCCTGCCTTTGCCTCCCAATTGCTGGGATTAAAGGCATGTGCTACCATTCCCGGCAAGATAAATGCTTTTTAAGAAAGTTAGAAACATGATTTTCAGTGAGACTCAGATAATTCACTGAATGTTATTGAATGCATAAGAGATGAAAGACTTAAAATTATGTTTTAAATTAAATATAGACAATTTATGACTTCATGGTTGCTCTATAATGAAATCAAAATAAAAGAAACAAGGAATGAATTGTATAGATTTCATCTTCATTTTCCTGTGTCATTGGAATTGGTGTTTCTTTTTGGTTTCTACTCAGAAAATGACCTACTACAGGAATGTGTTCAGATAATGACTAATAGCAGGAAATACCTGAAAGAAGACTTGTCAGACCAAGATCTCTATGCTACATATTATTCAAGAGCTGTACTCTGAAGGTAAGTGCATTAGTAACATTCATATTACTGTGATTAGAAAATTACCAATACAATTTATTTAAAGATTCAAACATTTATTTGGGCTTATGGTTCCAGAGACTTAGAATTTATGATTGGAGAGGAAAGGCCTGGCAGGAAGAACATATAATAGCTCTCAATTTAATTCCCAAGCAGGAGACAGAGTACCCTGAAAATAGCATGTATCTTTTTCCACCTTAACAGCTGCCACCAGTGTCATAAGTCCTCCAACAAGGTCACTTCTAGTACTTTACCAATAGTCTCACCATCTGGAAAACAAGTATTGACATGTATGAGCCTATGGGATACATTCTTATTCAAACTTCCTATTATATACTTTGGTTCTCATATAGGTTCACTGTCATATGATACAAAATGCATTCAGTCCAAGTTCAAAAGTCTTTATAATATTTCAGTCTTGACATCACTTTAAAAGCCAAAGTCTCTTCTGAGGCCCAAGGCAATCTTTCAATTACAATCTTCAATTTAATTAAAGGGAATATTACATACTTCTAACATTCAGTGACATAGAATGTATGCTGTCATTCTACAAGGAATATATAAGAGAAAAATGAAGAAATACTGGACCAAACCAAAAAGAAAACTCAGCAGGACAAACTCCAAATCCTGTAGCTCCATGTTGTATACCAGAGCTCATAGATCTCTCTAAACTTCTAGCTGCCCTGCCTTCAACATCTGTCTCTCAGACTGGTTACTTTCCCTGTCTTCACTTCTGCTTAACATATGTCCCACAGTATTGTCATGTGCTTTGGGGTCTCCAGCACAATCCAAGTTTCATATTCACAGCTTTATGAAATGGTTTCTCAGGTCCTCTTTTCCTCTCAGGTCCTTTATGCAAGGACTTTTGTATCACATATTACCTGGCCTCATGGGCTCTTCTTAACCATGTAGGAAGATTCTACATGTAGGAAGATTCTCCTTACATGTGTATCCCTCAAGACTCTAAAACTAGAACCACATAGATGATACTTCCAAGTTTGGATGCCTACTTAGTATGGAGCATGGCCCTCTTGAATTACATTTGGACCAACTTTCATTTGTTGTTGCTTTTTATGATTAGAAAATTTCTAGACCTTTCCCTTTCACAAGTTGGAAGCTGGTTGATGTCATGTCTTAAGAGCAACCTTCCTTTTATTCCATTTTGGATCACGCCACTCCTTGATTTCCTTATTGGTCTCAGTACAAGCCTTGGCTTCATTGTTAAAATTTCTAGTGCTCCTTTTCTCTTTCAATGGTATGTTTTCTATTTCTTTTTGCCATATTTTCTCAGTTATATCGCAGATTTGCATAAAAGTCACTAATAATAACCACATGAAAGAATCAATATTGCACTGTCTTAAAAATTGTCCAGAAAATTAGTCCATTACATTTCAATTTTTAGGACAATTATAGAAGGCAGCCACATTCTTTTCCAAAATACCACTTGTCTATATGACAGATGGTAATATTGTCCCAAAAGACTTTGTCTATATCACAGGTGCTAATATTGCTTCCTTCTAAAACTTCTTGAGTGAGGCCTCTATAGTTCACATTGCTCTTAGCACTACTGTCTTCCAAGCACATACTACTACAACACATTAATCTCTTTTACAGCATTCTATGAGTTTTCCAGTCAAGGTTCTAAAACCTTTCATAGTCCTGTGAATAATACTAGTCAGGTTCTTTAAGGGCAATACACCACTGTTCTTACGAATTCTGCATTACTTAGTTTTTTTTTTTTAAGTTTCTGTGGTAAAATACAATAACTAGAGCATCTTATGAAATAAAGTATTGAATTTTGGAATATAGTTCCACAGGGTTAGAGTTTATGATAGCAGAGTAAGACATTGCAGCAAGAACATCTGAGATCTTACATCTTGATCCACAAGCAAAAGGCAGAAAACACACTATTAATGATAGTAGTCTTTGAAACCCAAAGCCTACCTCTGGTGACACATCTCCTCTAACAAGAACACAGCTTATAATCCTTCCTATATAGTTCTATCAATTGAAGATCAAATATTGAAACATGTGAGCCTATCCAGAACATTATCATTCAAACCACCACAGTCAGATTTCTGGTAAATATAGTCTTGGATTTCAAGTAGTATTTATAGAACTTTTATCTCTATAGAAACTGAAATTTTAATTTCCTGAAATTGGTATCGTTTGGATATACTCTACCTGAGTCTGTTGACCCAACTATATGTAGAGAAGGTTAATGATTATAGTTTTTTAAACATATCTTTATAGTACTTATGAATGTCAGTTTATGTTTTGTCATAACAAAGGACTTTTTTATATATGTTTCTGCTCCTATCTAATAGACTAAACTCATTCTGAAGGCTGTTTCCATTGTATGGCTAGAAAGCTATTTATTTAATAATAATTATTTTATTTAATTAATTTTATCCCATTAAAGCAGAAATCAGAAACCTAACGAATAATTTTGTCTGAAATCATTGGCCTAGAGTTTTAAGCTACAAAATAAGGAGTAAAAGAAGAAAGCACAAAATCCAAAGTTCTTGGATGGTGGCTGTTACTTTTATCCTTGCAAAAAATTGAAAAATGAAGAAGAAGAAGAAGAAGAAGAAGAAGAAGAAGAAGAAGAAGAAGA
>CAJQZJ010001389.1:59889-91050 GCA_907164525.1 Lophiomys imhausi
GAAGAAGAAGAAGAAGAAGAAGAAGAAGAAGAAGAAGAAGAAGAAGAAGAAGAAGAAGAAGCAGCAGCAACAGCACCACCATCTTTTTGTTAGGAAGTTAAAAGGACTTTTTTTCCTGGTCACAGCATGAATTCAAGGTTCTGCCTAAGTGACTTTCACTATATACTTTAAGCAGATTTGTTTGAGCGTATGTAACTGCCCAGTATAGTATTTTCCAGCCCTCTGCCTCTTTAGGATATGTGTTCCTAAATTCTGCCAATTTTTCCTCTGTGTCCTGGCAGATGATACCTAAAGTGATGAGTTGGAGTCATTATAGATGGTGTCATCTCTTCTACCGACACCTTCACCAAATATTCTTCCTTATACATGCTGATGTCTCTTCCCTGGTTGTGGCATACACCACTTGCAGATAAGAAATGCTTAACTGAGAAATGCTCATGTTGGGATATCATCGATGAGACTTTATTTTGGGCATGGTGACTGTTTCCCTTGCTGCCACTTGATCAATCCCAGGAGCCTCAGTAGAGGAAATAATATTGTACATGAAGCTCAAAATGGTGAAAGTATTTAGTGCTCCTATAAATATATATTGATGATTTTACAATATGACATATTAAAAAGAAAATGCATGCTTAAAAAAAAACCTCAATGCAAACTTATATGATTAGCACATAAATCATGTGCCTCCCCTCTTTCAAGACTATGCCCACATTTTCCCTTTGTTCGGGAGGGGTTTACATGTTCTTAAGTAGATAAATATACACAAACATCCAGATACTTTATGGGGGTAACTTCTAGTAGTGGATCAAAATTCTTCTGAAAATTGATACTTTTATTTCATCAGTATGTCATTTGCTGAATAACTGCATAACTGTTTTGTAGATGAAATAGAATTAATTGTTTTAAGCATTGCTCATGCATTAGCCTTTATGTAGGTGCCAAATTTCTGTGCAATGAACTTCCATATAGATCAACAATTCTGTATTTGTCTCATCTATCTTAGTAAAATTACCTAGAAATTAAATTAATGAGATTAAGTATATTAATACTTCAAGTATTAAAATTATCACAATTCCTTTAAAATGTGCTTTAACACGTTTCTCCACAGTGGCAATGATTGCCAGTGTCTTCACATGGCCCATATGACGAGCTTTACAGATGTTTGATATCTTTTCCAGTATGTTAGAACAAACTATTGTCCAAAATTATATTTATTTTATTTTTGAGTTTGATCATTTTCATGTTTATTAACCATCTGTATTTTTTATTTTCTTCTTTTTGTCAAAGTTTGTGAATATGTGGAGGGTTCAGTCCCTTTTGAAGATCACATTCACAATTGGGGAAATATAAGGTTTTGGACTGTCAAACATTACAAGTTTGTCACACTTTTGAACTTTGTTTTGCTATAAGAATGTGTATTATTGTTACATGTCCAAGTATAACCATGTTTGCTTTTATGGCTTCTGAGTTTCATGTCATTTTTGGAAAAAGTATTCTGATCCCATTAAGCCTTTCACTTGTGTTAATCATAATTCTTTCGTGTTTTTTTAAAATTCAGATTCTTATGTCATGAAAAGAATTTTATTTTGAAATCTTAAAGTTGCCAAGTTATTTGCCATTATTTATAATTATTTGCCAATAATTGCCCATTTATCTGTAATGCCATCTTGCATATGTGCTGTATTCTCATCCATGAATGGCTCCATTTTTGTTCTGTGGATATGTGTGTCTTTTCTTCTGCCTCCTGTCTCATATGTCTTCTTGTTAGAAGAAATTACAGTTTAGACTGCAATTTCAATAACCTTAATAAATTAATTTGGGAAAACTGGTTTTAAATAATATTGTCTTCATAATTAAGTGCAAAGTTTATCTCTTTTATTAAACATTTAATTATTGTTGATATTTTCACTATGATGTTTTTTTCTTTGCTTCTTCATTTTTTTGTATCTGAAAGCCTTTTTAGATTTTTTTTTTGGGGGTGGTTTAAGTGACCACATTATTCCTCATTGTTTTTAGAATGTGCCCAAAATTCTTTGCAAATATTGATTTTTCTCCCTACTGATTTGATACTGATTTTAGTTATGTTGATAAAAAGTCCAAAGTCTGGTATTTTCAGAGCAATTAAACAATTATAGAAACATCAGCTACCCTTGATTTAAATTGGATTTAACAAACTGCTTCTTGGGTTTGAATAGCACATTGCTGATTGTCTACATTTCCAAAAGACCATCTAAAGAGCTATGATCAAGCAAAGTTGAGTTTATTAAACTTACTGCAGCAAGGGAAAACACCACCCTCAAAGTGGTTATTAGTGGTTGAAAGGAAAATTGAGGGTCTGGGCTACTGTGGTTTGAGACATAGACATGATTATGAATGTGCACAATTCAGCATGAAATACTTTAAGATGGATGGAGTTGTAATGAGATTCCTAATGTGCTTCTTCATAATCAAACTGATATAACTGAGTTGTTTTCCTCAATAAGATGTTAATGATAGAAGAGCTCTTGACCTATATAAGCAAATAGAATTTTTTGCTTTTGTCTTGCTGAGCAGTTCTCTATTAGGGATCGGTGTCAGGTCTTATTACCAAAAGGTAAGTTATTTTTCATATGACTGGTTGTAATCATTCAATATAAGGTTATAAATTGAATTTTGAGATATTTGGTTTATTTTATTAGAAACGTCTTACTTCTACTTTTTATATTTTTCTAAATAATTTTAGCCAAATCTAAGTGGAAGATATAACTGCTACTTTTTTGTATGAATACTTGTACTATTCGTTTTAGAAATATTTGTTGCTGTAAAATATTTAATTTTATATCATTAGAAATTATTTTATTCCTTGATTGAACATACTCTAATTTTGTTTAATTATTTTTCTTTACTGCTGAACTATAGGCATTTAAATTTGATTTGGAATTTTTGAGAGTATATGATTATGTGAAATTACTTTTCAATTGACTTTCTTTTCTATTTCTCCATGCTTTTGTGTTTAGAGTTTTGGATTATGTTTAAATAATGTAGACAATTTTCATTTTGTGCAGTAATCAGTAGGTTGTTACAAAGGTTAGTTGAGCACATCAGTGAAATTTGCTGCCGTGCTTTGGTAGTTAATAGACATAAGGCTATCCAGTTTTGTTCATGTTTTACCAGTTATTTGTTTCATATCTTATGTCTTATGCTTAACTTGTTTTTTCTCACAGAAGATCACAATAAACACAGATTTTCTATCACACTATATAAAGTGTGCCGTTTTGAATGAGTAAGTTACAAAAGTGGCCCATTTTCTTCTTTCTTTCTTCCTTCCTTCCTTCCTTCCTTCCTTCCTTCCTTCCTTCATTTCTTTCTTTTTTTGTTTATTTATTAGTTTATGTTACATCTCCATCACAGTGCACTCCTTCCACCCATCCCAGTTCCACCTTCCTATCCTCTCCTCCCTTTCCCACTCATCCCACTCCTCCAATGTGGAGTGCCCCTATATATCAGCCCCTCTCAGATCAACAGTCATATGAGGGCTAAGAACTTCCTCTTGCACTGGGGGCTTACATGGTAGCACCCCTAGGACAAATTGTCCCATTAATAGGTAGCAAAGTCTATGTTCCTGATTCTTTTGGTGTGTTGGTTGTAGGATAGCTATCCTGTACTATATGGCTAAAATCCAATTATAAGTGAGTAGATGCCATGTGCCTCTTTCTGAGTCTGGGTTAGCTTACTCAGGAAGAGCTTTTCTAGTTCCATCAATACAGCTGAAAATTGCATGATTTCCTTGTTTCTGATAAGTCAGTAGTATTCCATTGTGTAAATGTACCACATTTTTTTAATTCATTCCTTGGTTGAGAGATATCTGGGTTGTTTCCAGTTTCTAGCTATGACAAATAAGGCTGCTATAAACATAGATGAGGATATGTCCTTGTGGTTTAGTGAGGAATCATTTGGGTGGATATCCAGAAGTGATATGGCTGGGTCTTGAGGTAGGGCTATTTCAAGTTTTCTAAGATATCGCCAGAATGATTTCTATGGTGGTTGTACAAGGTTGCACTTCCACCAGCAATAAAGGAGTGTTCCCCTTTTTCCACAGCCTCACCAGCATGTGCTGTCATTTGAGTTTTTGAACTTAGCCATTCTGACAGGTGTGAGATGTAATCTCAGAATCATCTTGAGTTGCATTTCTCTGATGATTAAGGATGTTGAGCATTTCTTCAAATGTCTCACTGCCGCTAGAGATTCCTCCTGTGTGAATTCTTGGTTTATCTCTGTTTCCCATTTTTCGATTGGATTATTTGGTTTCTCGGTGTTTAATTTCTTGAGTTCTTTATAAATTTTGGATATTAGCCCTCTGTTGGAAGTGGGGTTGGTAAAGATCGTTTCCAAATCTGTAGGTTGCTGTTTTGTTCAAATGACAATGTCCTTTGCCTTACAGAAGCTTTTAAGTTTCATGAGGTCCCATTTATTGATTGTTGATCTCAGGTCCTGGGCTGTTAGTGTTCTGTTCAGGAAGTTGTCACCTGTGCCAATGATTTCGAGGGTTTTCCCCACTTTATCTTCTATTAGATTTAGTGTGTTGGGCTTTATGTTAAGGTCTTTGATCCACTTGGACTTAAGTTTTGTGCAAGGTGATAAGTATGAGTCTAATTTCATTCTTTTACATGTCAACGTCCAGTTAGACCAGCACCATTTGTTGAAGATGCTGTCCTTTTTCCATTGTACAGTTTTGGCTTCCTTGTCAAAATTAAGTGATCATAGTTGTGTGGGTTCATTTCTGGGTCTTCAATTCGATTCCATTGATCCACTGGTCTGTTTCTATACCAGTACCATGCTGTTTTTATTACTATTATTCTGTAGTATAGCTTGAAATCTAGTATGGTGATACATCCAGATGTTTTGTTTTGTTTTTTTTTTTATTGTACAGGGTTGATTTAGCTCTTCTGGGTTTTTCGTTATTCCATATTGTGTTGAGCATTGTATTTTTCCAGGTCTATAAAGAATTGTGCTGGCATTTTGATGGAAATTGCATTGACTCTGTATATTTCTTTTGGTAGGATGGCCATTTTTATTATGTTGATTCTACCTATCCATGAGCATGGGAGATCTTTCCATCGTCTGATGTCCTCTTCAAGGACTTGAAGTTCTTGTCATGCAGGTCTTTCACTTGCTTGGTTAGAGTTACCCCCAGGTATTTTATATTGTTTGTGGCTATTGTGAAGGGTGTTGTTTCCCTAATTTCTTTCTTAGCCCATTTATTTATTTATTTATTTATTTATTTATTTATTTTGTATAAAGAAGGGCTTCTGAAATTTTTAAATTAATTTTATATCCAGCAACATTGCTGAGGGTGCTTAGGAGTTTTGTGGTGGAATTTTGAGGTCACTTATGTATACTATCATATCATCTGTGAGTAGGGATACTTTGACTTCTTCCTTTCCAGTTTGTACCCCCTTGATCTCATTTAGTTGTCTTATTGCACTAGCAAGAACTTCAAGTACTATGTTGAAGAGATATGGGGAGAATGGGCATCCTTGCCTTGTTCCTGATTTTAGGGGAAATGCTTTAAGTTTCTTTCCATTTTTTTAATTTGATTTTGGCTACTAGCTAGGTATCGTCCTTCTGTGCCTGCTCTCTCTAGGACTTTTAGCATGAAGGAGTGTTGGGTTTTGTAAAATGCTTTTTCAGCATCTAGCAAGATGATCCTGTGATTTTTTTCTTTCAGCTTGTTTATATGATGAATTTTTTGGTGGATTTTCATATGTTGAACCATCCCTGCCTTCCTGAAATGAAGCCTTCTTGTATCATGGTGTACAATACTTTTGATGTCTTCTTGGATTTGGTTTGCCAGTATTTTATTAAGAATATTTGTGTCTATATTCATGAGGGAAATTGATCTGAAGTTCTCTTTCTTTGTTGGGTCTTTTTTGATTTAGGAATCAGGGTGACTGTGGCCTCATAGAATGAGTTTGACAGTGGTCCTTCTGCTTCTATTTTGTGGAACAATTTGAAGAATATTGGTATTAGCTCTTATGTGACAATCTCATTGAATTCTGTGCTGAAACCATCTGGCACTGGATTTCTTTTGGTTGGGAGATTTTCAATGACTCTTTCTATTTCCTTAGGAGTTTTAGTAATGTTCATTCTGTTAACCTGATCTTGATTTAACTTTGGTAGGTAGACTGTATCAAGACAATTGTCCATTTTCCTTAGGCTTCCATATATGGTGGAGTAAAGATTTTTAAAGTAGGACCTAAAGATTCTCTGGATTTCCTCAATGTCTGTAGTTATTTCTCCCTTTTCATTTATGATTTTGTTGCTTTGTATTTTTCCCACTGCCTTTTAGTTAATTTGGCTAAGGGTTTGTCTATTTTGTTGATTTTCTCAACACACCAACTCTTGGTTTTGTTAATTATTTGTATTGTTCTTTTTGTTTCTATGTTGTTGATTTCAGCCCTAAGTTTGATGATTTCCTGCCTTCTGCTCCTCTAGGGAGTGTTTCCTTCTTTTTTTTTTTTCCAGTTCTTCCAGTTCTGCTGTTAATTTTCTAGTATGAGCTGTCACAATTTTTTTTTAAGGCACTTAGTGCTAAGAAGTTTCCTTGTAGCACTGCTTTCATTGTGTTCCATAGGTTTGGGTATGTTGTGCCTTCATTGTTGTTGGATTTTTTTTTAATAATTTATTTTTTATTTCTTCAAGTTACATCTCAATCACAATCCCCTCCCTACTCACCCCTCCAGTCCCAACCTTCCGCCCTCCTCCCCCTCAAACCCCATCCTCTTCCCTTCTTTTTTTTCAGTTTAAGGTATTTCTTTTATCCCCCAACAGCTCTCACTTTCAGTCCAAATAAAATGGTTCTTTTTCTTATAACTATAAATACAATACAAAACAACAGAAATAAATAGGCCACAATTATAAGAGTTATATGGCTTAGCATACATTTCCAATATCCAGTCCATATGTATTTGGCACCCGACTTTAACATTCTACTATCTAACCATCTCCATGAGTTTAAAGTTCTATATCTAACTCAGCTTTCATACTAACTTGCCTCAAATTTTAAAAATATCTTCTTAGATTCAGAACACCCTATTGATTCCTAAACAACTCAAAATTTAACTATGAGACTCTGTTGTTGGATTTTAAGAAGTCTTTGATTTCCTTCTTTATTTCTTCCCTTATCCATTAGTCATTCAGTAGAGAGTTGTTCAGTTTCCATGAATGTGTAGGCTGAATGTAGTTTTACATTATTTAACATGCTTATGATCTAATTGCTAATAATCAGAGGCAGCTTGATTACTAGGGCTCACTAACCAGCCAGCCCATCTTAATGAATGACCCCCATACTAATGAGAGACTATGTCTCAAAGCAAATAATCACAAAGAACTATAAACATGCTAAATGATATTGTGCTGAGGAATCATACCAGCAGTTTTTGTTCTGGCTCCACCCCACACCCCACCCCCATGCCCTGCCACCTACCACCACCAAATATACATGACTAGGAACTCAAACACACAAAAACAAAGTATTTTTAAATGAGTCAGGTATATCATGACAGTTTTCTTTAAGTATATTACATATATAATTATATATGCATATTACATTTTAATTATGTATAAGCACATTACACATATAATTATATATATACACATGTAATTATTCACTAATTTTGGAGAGGGCACACATGGGCTGCAATAGTGCATATGTGGAGGTCACAGAACAATTTGGAGTCAATAGCTTCTAGAAATTGTGTACAAGCCATAAGGGTTGGCAGCAAATATATTTACCTGCTGAGCCATCTTTCTGGCTCTTTTAAAATCTGTTTTTTAATGACTGTATATATTATAAAATTCATAGCTTACAAAAGTGAATTCAAATAAATATAATTGTTAAACATAGCATCTCTTGTCATATAGTTTTTCTTCTCCATAAATACAACTAGTGTTACTACAGCATTCTCTTTGTCTCTGATACACCCTCAGCTCTCCAATGTGTGTATATGAATATAAACACAAATGATTTTCTACTATGGGGTAACTTTATTTTATACACTCAGTCAGTATTATAAATGTTTTAATATTTCACACCAGTCATAATGCCATCATATTTGGAACTTCTTATCATATTGGATAATTTATGTCTTTTCACAGGTAAAATATACATACTTAAGTGAATATATCTGTTTATAAGTTTTTTTGAGAATATTGTATAATATATTTTGATCATATTTACATTCTCCTCCAACTTCTCCTAGAATCACTTCCATTTTGCTCCCTACCCAATTTTGTCTTTTAAAAAAATGCAAGATGATTTCTCTTTTTAATACATTCTTAAATGTGTGTCCTCACAGTGCATATATATTATTTTTTAATTATTTAAATGTTTTTACTATTATTTTAGATGTGTGGGTGTTTTGCCTGCATGTGTGTCTGCACTACTTGCATATGCAGCACCTGAAGAACCTGGAAGAGGTCTTGGGATCTTAAAAAACTGGAAATTACAGACAATTGTGAGCCACTATGTGGATACTGAAAATCAAATCCAGGTCCTGAGAGAGCAGTCGGTGTTGATTACTTCTAAGTCATCTATCCTAATTGTTTTATTTTCCTAAAAGTAACTATTACCTCACTATGGGTAAAATTTTTTATTATTTCTTGAGAAATTATTCCAGGGTCTCTTTCCAGGCAAGCAATTTCTCATAGGGAATAATATTCTTGTTTCTATGAGCATGGGCTAGTTTTGCTAATTTTTAAAATTAATTAATTAATTTTTTTCTACAAGTTACATCTCAATCACAATCCCCTCCCTACTCCCCCCTCCAGTCCCATCCTCCCACCCTCTTCCGCCTCAATCCACCCATCCCCATCCTTTTTTTTTCAGTTTAAGATATATCTTTTCTCCCCCAACAGCTCCCCCTTTCAGTTCAATAAATGGCTCTTTCTCTTATAATAATAAATGCAATTCACAACAACAGAGGTAATTAGGCCACAATTATAAGAGTTATATGGCTTAGCATACATTCCCATTGTCCAGTCCATATGTATTTGGCACCTGACTTTAATGTTCTACTATCTAACCATCTCCATGAGTTTAAAGTTCTATATCTAACTCAGTTTTCATACTAACTTGCAACACAATTTTAGAAATATCTTCTTAGATCCAGGGCACATTCTTGATTCCTAAACAACTCAAAATTTAATTATGAGACTCTAGCTATCTATTCTTCAATCACCTCAGAGACCTGAGAGGGATAAATATGTCTGATTATATAGGAAGTGCAGGGCCTGCAGCTTCCAAAACTAAGAAATGACATACCAGTGGCTGCCTGGACAGTTCCCATTTTCTCTCCATATATTACAGCATCGATCTTCAGTTGTTTGGCCCCGTTTCTCTGACAGACATTGATTGTAGAGCAGGAATTATGAAGGGCTTGCTTACCCTGTTGTGGCAGAGCTAGGCTGTTGACTTACCTGCTTCCAATTTTTGTCCTTTTTGGGCAGCATTCTGTCTACATTTGGACCAAAGGTTCTTTTTCTGCCAAGAGATTGGCTTGCCACTAATTCAATCATCTCCCACTGGATATTCTTCGATGCTCATCTTCTACTTGGAGTAGAATAGGGGGTGCTGTCAGGAGTTGACATGTCTTGATATCAAAAAATCTAAAGTTAAGCGAACACCTTTGAATGCAATATTCTGCAGATCTCTTGAGATTTTTAAAGAGGCCCTATCTATCTCTTATATTAGGATAAGCAAATGTTGCTTGTCTATTTGCAACCTGACCTCTGATTAGCTTAGAAAATAACTATAGTAGACTATAATAGCACCTAACAAAATGACAGGCTTGCATGACAATTAGTTTACATTTCTTAGTTATCCTAAACAGTTTATGACAATTAGTAGCCAAAGGCGGACTTCACATTTCATTTTTTTTTCTTTATCCCCTGATCCTTCCATCCTGCTTCTCTGGAGTGGCTGTCCCTATAAAACAGCCCCTCACCCCAGTTCATAGGTCATATGAGGGCCAGGAGCCTCCTCATACAATGGGGGTCTACGAGGCAATATCACCTGTAAAAAGTGTCTCATTGCCAGGGAGAGATAAATAAAAAACCAAACAAACAAATAAGCCGACAAACAGATAAAAAAGAATAAAGAAAAAAATAAAAATAAAAATAAAAGAATAAAAAATAAAAAGTCTATGTCCATGTTCCCTTTGGTGCGTTGGTTGTAGTATCGATATCCTCTACTATATAGCTAAAATCCTACTATAGTGAATAGATGCTATATTCATTCTTCTGAGTCTGGGTTAGCTCACTCAAGATGAGCTTTTCTAGTTCCATCCATTTGGCTGCAAATTGCATAATTTCATTGCTCCTGATAGCTGAATAATATTCCATTGTGTAGATGTACCACAGTTTTTTAACCCATTCTTCGTTTGAGGGACATCTGGGTTGTTTCCAGTTTCTAGCTATTACAAATAAGGCTGCTATGAACATAGATGAGGAAACTTCCTTATGATTCTGTGAGGAACCATTTGGGTGTATACCCAGAAGTGGTATGGCTGGGTCCTGAGGCAAAGCTATTCCAAGTTTTCTAAGATATCGCCAGACTGACCTTCATAGTGGTTGCACAATCCTGCACTCCCACCAGCAATGGAGTAGGGTTCCCCTTTCTCCACACCCTCACCAGCATGTGCTGTCATTTGAGCTTTTGATCCTAGCCATTCTGACAGGTGTGAGATGGAGTCTCAGAGTCATCTTGAGTTGCATTTCACTGATGATTAAGGATGTTGAGCATTTCTTCAAGTGTCTCTCAGCCATTAGGGATTCTTCCTTTGTGAATTCTCTAACTCCATCCTCCATTTTTTTGATTGGATTATTTGGTTTCTTGGCATTTAATTTCTTGAGTTCTTTGTAGATTTTGGATATTAGCCCTCTGTCAGATGTGGGGTTGGTGAAGATTTTCTCCCAGTCTGTAGGCTGCCGTTTTGTTCGAATGACAGTGTCTTTTGCCTTACAGAAGCTTTTCAGTTTCATGAGGTCCCATTTATTGATTGTTGATCTCAAGTCCTGAGCTGTTGGTGTTCTGTTCAGGAAGTTGTCACCTGTGCCAATGAGTTCGAGGGTTTTCCCCACTTTTTCTTCTAGTAGATTTAGGGTGACTGGCCTTATGTTAAGGTCTTTGATCCACTTGGATTTAAGTTTTGTACAAGGTGATAGGTATGGGTCTAATTTCATTCTTTTACAAGTGGACATCCAGTTGCTACCAGCAGCATTTGTTGAAGATGCTATCATTCTTTCATTGTGCCGTTTTGGCTTCTTTGTCAAAAATTAGGTGGCCATAAGTGTGTGGGTCTATTTCTGGATCTTCAATTAGATTCCATTGATCTATTGGTCTGTTTCTATACCAATACCATGCTGTTTTTACTACTACTGCTCTGTAGTACAGCTTGAAATCTAGTTTTGCTATTTTTAAAATTAATATGAATAAAATCATAGTATGTGACTGATTTCTTTTTTGTTTTTAGTTAAAATATTTTATTGAAAGTAGTTTTTACACATTATAATATGATTATTATTCTCACTCCCCCAGCTACTCCAAGATCCTCTCTAACTACCAAATCCATATCCTTCCAAATTCACATCTTTTCTTATTCTCCTCTCTCATTAGAAAACCAACAGATATCCAAAACCAGAAAAATGAGAAAATATTCTAAAATAAAAAAATGAACAAACCTGAATAGCACAAAACAAATGAACAGAAAACAAAGACTCAAAGGAAAAGCACAAGAAACACATATAGACACATGCAGAAATTTTCCAAAATCACTAATTTGAAAACCATAGTATGTAAATAAAAGCAAGTAAAAACAAAAACAAAAATGTCCAGAAAGAGTCTGCTATCTTTTGGGCATGGGGCTGGTCCTTGGGAGTTGTTTGTATACCCAGTAAGACTCTGTTAGAGAAACTAATTTTCACTTGTGCATAGTTATCAAATGGAGATCACTTCTGGATTAAGAACATGGGCTTGTGTTGACTTCCTCTCTCAGTGCTGGAACCCCATCAGGCCTAGACCCTAGGCATGCTGTCATAGTCTCTCTGTGTTCATATGTGTATTAGTCCTAATATGTTATAAAAGATTTGTTTTCTTGGTATTCTACATCTTCTCTTCATCTTGCTATCTCTGTACCTCCTACTCTACATAGAAGAATGGTTGTCTGAGAAACTGGGGAGGAAATTTGCGCATATAATCCAATGTAGGACAGTATTTCAAGGTTTCTCATTCTCATTCTCTCTGCAGGCAGAAGTTTCAGAGCAAGAGACTGATCTATGAGCATAACAGGATGTTGCTAAAAATCATTGTGTTGCTGCATTTCTTTAGCAAAATAGTATTATTTGGTTTTCCACTAAATCCCTGGCTCATTAAGTCTCAGGTACATGGGGATTAGTTGTATCTCATACAATGATCCTTACATCTAAACTGTTTTATTTCCTTAAACTATCCCCTCTGATCTGTTACTATTTTATTGCCATAAAGAGACACCATGACCAAGTGAAATTTTACAAAAAGAAGCATTTAATTGGGACCTTGCTCACAATTTCAGAGGTCTTGAGCACAGGACTTAGCTCCATTATATTTCTTGTTGCTCCTTTTCCTCTCAAATTATACATTTTGCAGTTTTCCTTACTCAGCTTCTTCTTATTATTATAGATATTTAAATATTCCCTTCAAACCCATTAATAAAAATGTAGAAATAATTAATTAAATTAATTACCAGTATTTATATTATTGTTATTTGGTTTGGTGGTTGTCAATCCATAACCTACAGTTATAAATGAGCATACAGAGAAAGCTAGCTTTTAGTTGAACTGTTAGTTTCTGATGTCTCAGGCCACATGGAATGAGGTTCTTTTCTCTAACCCATGGCTTGTGTCCTCCTTCCTTGTCTTGGCTTCTTCCTCTTCTTTTACTAAATGTTCCTTCTTCCCAGGAAACTCTCTGTTTCAGAAGTCCAAGCACTTTAGTCCTGCCCACTTCACCTTAGACCCGCCTACCTCTGTCTTTGCCCAATCTCAGGCCTCACCATTTATTCAACCATTCAAGTAAGGTAACACCGTATTACTTGATGTACATCAAATAAGCTTCTGGGAGCAGGTTCATTTCTTTTAGAATGCATAACATCACTTCATCAAAAAAACCCTCTTCAGTTTAGCTTCAGGCAGATTTTCAGGACAAGGGCCAAAAGAAGCCACATTCTTTGCTAAAATACTACAAAAGTGTTCTCTTAGACACTTACTGATATTCTTTCCTTTGAAACTTCTTGTATGGAGCTCCCATTATTGAAATTGCTCACAGAACTTCTTTACATGTTTCTAGTAGAATGACCCATTAAGCACCCTTACAGTATCCAAGGACTTTTCTAGTCTAAATTCCAGTCTTCCACTTTCATCCAGAACCAGCAGTGTCAGACATATCAAAGCAATACTCAGTCCCTAGTACCGCCTTATGTCTTTATCACCATGGGAAACATGATGACCAATGCAAATTTATTGAAGGAAGCAATTAATTTGAGAGTTGGTTAAATTTTAAGAGTCCCAATCCACTGTCTTCATGACAGGGAGCATGGTTCCCTGCAGGGAAGCACTGATGCAGGAGCTAAGGGCTATATCCTGATATATGGTCAAAGATGCAGAAGAAGAGATATTGGGCCTGGCATAAACTTTTGAAACTTCAAAGCCTACCCCCAATGACACACTTTCTCCAATAAGGTCACATATCCTAATCCTTCTCAAATATTGTCACTCACTGGTGACTAAGCATTCATATATATGGGCCTATAGGGCCATTATTCAACAATCACAATCTCACTGTTGGGACAAAATATTATATCATTATTTGAGAAACTTTCCCAATGATTCTTTGCAGGGTAGGTAATTTGCACAAGAAATGTTTTGTTTCTGTGAGCATGGATTAGTTTTGCCTAATTTTTTTTCAATTAACATGACTAAAATTAAAATATGTATCTGGAATCTTAAATGTCTTAAACAGAGATTTAAATGTGAAGTTCTACATATTAGGTTTGTAAATATTTTTTTCATAATGTAATTCATTAAATGTAATTTTAATGTAATCCATTGAATAAAAGTATATTGTAACTTTAAAAAAATATTTATCCATTCTACATCCTGATAGTAGCCTCTTCCCCCTGTTCATCTGTGCCTTGCCATCTCATCCCTTCTCCTATCCTTTTTCCTTTTCTCCTTAGAAAAGGGAGCCTCCTCTGCACTCTACATCAGAACATTGTGTCTCATCAGGACAGAGGGCATCCTCTTCCAATGAGTCCATGAATGGCAGCCTTGTTAGAGGGAAGTGGTCAAAAAGCAGGCATCAGAGTCTATGACAGAGACAGCTGTCTTCACTTGTTAGGGAACCCACAAGATGACCAAGCTGTCTATCGGTTACCTATATGTAGGGGGGCCTAGGTCTAATTCACATATTCTTTGTTTGGTGCTTTAATCTCTGTGAATCTTCATTCACCTAGGTTAGTTATCTCGGTTGGTCTTCTTGTGGAGTTCTTTTCCCCTCTAGGTCTTAGGTCTTTCTATCCCCCCCCCCCCATTCTTCTATCAGATACCTCATGCTCCTTCTAATGTTTGTCAGTGGGTCTCTGCCTCTGTTTGGATCTTCTGCAGCTTGGAGGTTTGCAGAGGATAGTTATCCTATGCTCCTGTCTGTAATCATGACAGAGAGTCATTCGTAGTGATAGGGGTTGGCTCTCTCCCTTGGGGTAGGACTCAGGTTGGATCGGTCATTGGTTGGACATTCCCTCAATTTCTGATATCGCTTTATCCCTGTACTTCTTGTATACAGGATAACTTTATGGGTTGAAGTTTTTGTGAGTGGGTTGTTAATTCCCTTCCTCCCTTAGAAGTCCTACCTAGCTAGAAAGAGTCCTCTTCAGTATTCATATACCTCATTGATAGGTATCTCAGAGCCATCCCTATATCCTCTCAGAGGCCTACCCTGTTGCTGGTATCCATCTTGTCTCAGAGATGTCCCACTTTGGTTTCCTATCTTTCTTCCCACCCTCTCGCCTCATGCCCCCATCTCCCCACAACTAATTCCCCTTTACCCTCCTCTCTCTCTCTCTCTCTCTTTCTCTCTCTCTCCCTTACCCGGTTTCCTCTCTTCATCTACTTCCACTGTCTATTCTATTGCCCTGTCTGTGCACAATTTAATTATCCTCCCTTGGGTCCTCTTATTTGCATAGATTCTTTGGGTCTGTGGATTGTAATTTGGTTATCCTGTACTATATGGCTAATATCTGCTTATGAGTGAGTACATACCAAGTGTATCTTTTTGGGTCTGAATTATCTCACTCACAATGACCTTTCTAGTTCCATCAGTTTGCCTGTAACATTTATTACTTGTTTTTTAATAGCTGAGTAATATTCCATTGTGTAAATGTATCACTTTTTCTTTATCTGTTCTTTGTTTGAGGGACATCTATATTGTTTCCATTTTGTGGCTATTATAAACAAAGCTGCTATGAGCATACTCGAGAAAATGTTCTTCCAAATCTCATTTTATTGATTTTGATTGAAATTCTATTTTATTAAATAGTAGAACAGCTTGATTCTTGGGTACATTTGCTGCAAAAATCTTTTCCAGACTTTTTCTTGCAACAATGTCTATCTATGTTGCTGAGGTGTTTTTCTGATTGATCCTGTTTTCAAACCCATCCGTTAGCCTATGTCTTTTTTTTTTTGGGCAATTGAGTCCATTGATGTTGGGAGACATTAATTACCAATGATTGTTAATTACTGTTATTTTGATGTTTGTATTGGTAGTGTGTGTGTGTGTGTGTGTGTGTGTGTGTGTGTTCCCTTTTTTGGTTTTTGCTGATGTGAGTTATTTATTTCCTGTGTTTAGTTAGCCTCCTTGGTTTGGAGTTTTCCTTCTATTGTACTCTGTAGGATTTGTGGATAGATATTGCTCAAATTTGATTTTGTCATGGAATATCTTGTTTTCTCCATTGATGCTGATTAAAAGTTTTGCTGGGTATAGTAGTCTGGGAAGACATCTGTGGTCTCTTAGGGTCTGCAAGATACCTGTCCAGTCCCTTCTGGCTTTTAGAATCTGTGTTGAGAGGTTGGGTCTAATTTTGAAAGATTAGCCTTTGCAGCTTTTAATATTCATTTTTGTTTTGTACGTTTAGTGATTTAATTATTATGTGATGAGAAGATTTCCTTTTTTGGTCCAGTGTATTTGGTGTTCTACAAGCTTCTTGTATGTTTATAGGCACCTCTTTCTTTAGGTTGGGGAAATTTTCTTCTATGATCTTGTTGAAAACATTTATTTGGCTTTGGTGCTGAGAATCTTCCTCTTCATCTATTCCTATTATTTTTAGATTTAGTCTTGTCATCGTGTTCCAGGTTTCTTGGATTGCTTTTTTGTCTGGTATTTTTAGATTTAGTTTGTTCTTTGGTCAATGAATTTATTTCTTCAATTGTATCTTCTACATCTGAAATTCACTCTTCCATCTCTTCTATTCTGCTGGTGATACTCATGTCTGTAGTTCTTTTTCGCTTCCCTAGGTACTGCAATCCATGATTCCTTCAGTTTGTGTTTTCTGTTTTGCCTCTATTTTTATCTTCAGATCCTGGACAGTTTTACTGACTTCCTTCACTTGTTTACTTGTCTTACCCTGTATTTCTTTAAGAGGTTTATTCATATTCTCTCTAAGGGACTCTAACATCTTTATAAGGTTGAATTTAAGGTCATCCTCCTTTGCTTCACGTGTGTCAAGGTGTACAGGTCTTGCTTTAGTAGGTTGGCTAGGTTCTGTTGATGCCACATTGTCTTGGCTCTTGTTCTTTGTGTTTTTATTTTGGCATTTAGCCATTTGGTTGTCCTTGATGTTGACTGGATGTTCCTGAGATCGTGTGGACTAAGGAAGGCAGGAATGGCTTTGAATTTGGTTGTTCCTCTTCTAGTTGTGTCCCAGATATTCCCAGCAGACTGGACTAAGGCTGGGAGGAATCTGACCTTGCTGTTCCTTGGAGCTCAGAGACCTGGATGTTCCCGGGGCTCCACTAGCTTTAGAAAGGAGAAAGGACTAGAGAAAGGCTCTGCTAGCTGTGTCCTGCATGGGCTGCAGAAAAGCTGAATAAGCTCTAACATCGCTGGTCTTGGGTCTCAACAAGCCTGGATGTTCCTGTAGCTGACAGGCATCCTGAGGCAGGAAGGTTGTGGAGTTGTTGGGTGGGGGCTCACCTCTGCTAGCTGTGTCCTGGGCAGACTGGCAAAGGGCATATTATAAAATTTCAAATCCAGTTGCCTACTGATAGATTTATGAGAATTTTCTAGATATCAGATATTTTAATGTTAACACATCTCTGATGTTATCATTTTTAAAAAGAGAATTTCTTCAGCTTAAGATAGAATTTTGCTTTATAAGAAATTACCAAAGATTCTTCTAAAATTGTTCTCCTTCTCAATCAATGATATACGAAACTTCTAACATCCATTATCAGAAACTTGGGAAACTGTCAGTCTTTTAAATTTTTGTTTGTTTGATTTTATGGAAATTTTGTCATTTAAAATTTTATTAGGTTATTTTGATTATTTCACACATGAGCACTGGATCTATCTCACTTAAATTCCACACTCCTCCATTTCCAGCTACTCTTACCCTCCCAATTAACGATCTCTTTTTAAAAAAATTATACACACACACACACACACACATTTACCTACTGAATCCATTTAGCTTTACTAACATGTGCATGTATTCTAGGACGACCACTTGGGATTGGGCAATCTATGTGGGAATTTGTCACTTGAGAAAACTACTCCTTCCTATTGCAGCAGCCATTGACCTTCTGTATTTATTTATTTAAGTTGGGACTATGTAGAATGTCCCTTAGTCTCATTAATATGTCAACTGGTACTGTTATTATGTTGGTCTTGTTCAGGCAACCACATTAATGAGAATTCATAAATGAATATCCCAATTGAATCTAGGGGATAGTATATATTTATTTCTCACTTTAAAAATCTTTCTTTTGCTTAAGACAGTCTTACTGTGTAGCTCAGGTATAGCTATGTATATCTGAGTCACTGCACCCAAGGAAACAGAGGCATATGGATCTCCAGTGCAAGGTAAACACAAGTTAGTAATATCCATATGAATGTCAGACAGTATTTTATTATGATTTTAAAATAATTTTTTCACTTATGTAGATAGATGACTTTTCATGAGGTTATCCAGTTGTAAATCTTCAGTAATGTTTATAAAGACTCATGGGAAACATAAAAATAATTCTTTTCATGTTTTTTTTATTTTAAAATGTTATTATGTGAAGATGTATAAATTTATACAATATATTTGAATCATATCAACCTAACATTATCACTCTCCAACTACCTCTAAGGCCTTTACTATGTCTTTATGCCAAGTTCATGTCTTGTTTTTAAATTTTGTAATAAATTTATGTCCAGTTATCACTTTCCATGTTCACATGGATGTGGGACAATTAAGTATGCCATGGGAAATCTACTGGTTCTCTAATACCCAAAGGAAACTGACTATTTGTCCCTGAGCAGGTACCAACTGTTACTAGTCCTCTGCTAGGAATATGGACTCAGTGACTGTCCACCACACATACTAGGCTTTTGACTGGCTTTTTCTTGTATAGGAAACCACAAGTGGTATGAGTTGATGTGTGCAATAACAATGTGATGTCCAGAAGTCAGCATTTTACAACTTTCTGTTCAATCTTTTGTGGTATTGGGGAAACTCATACAGCTGATTCATCCATAGCTGAGCACTTGCACATTCTTATAATTGGTACTTTCAACAGTTATGAGATTCTATATTAAGCACCTCCTACTGTTAAAAGTTTAGTGACATAAACTTAAATTAACACAAGTCTATGAGTAAAAACTAAATATTTTTAGAAAGCAGTTTGTCTACATGGTCATTTATAAAAAAAAACCAATACATTTACAACTAGGGCCTATGACTTCCCTTTTTTGAGCATAAAAGATGATTGTACTTGATTTTTAATTATTTCTATATGTGTGGGTTATGGAGTCACGTGCATGTATTTGTATGGGGATCCTCTAAGGAACATAACTGATAGAAAGAACACACACATACACAATATACACACATATTATATATAATAAAATATATTACAATAAACATAATATTTAAATTATAATATATATATTATGAAGAGATTTATTAGAAAAGCTTACTTGTTGTGGTCTGAGTAGAACAATATTTGATATTTCCTGATAGAAAAGCCATGGACCCACTAATGTTCAATCCATATCCAATCACAAATCTGTTGGTTATCCCTATAACTGTCATACCACAATTACACCAGTCAACAGGCACATCTGACCAGACAGGCCAGTATTGTAGCAGTTAAGTGTAAGTCTGATATATTTTCTCTATAGTTAGCTTGCATAGAATCTTCTGGCACAATGTATGTTAACCAGTAGTGTCTTTTCCTGATCCATTTTGAGTATTATTTTTCTATGTCTTTCAACCAAAGGGACTGTTATATTTTGCAATAATATCTTACCATGTGGTATGGCATAAAAATCAAACAATGGCAATATCCTGCATTGTTATGAAAGGCTATGGTGCCACCCTGACTAATAGTTCATACAGAAATGTCCTATGACTTGTACTGAGATTTATATTTAACAACCCCATGTGTTCCATGGAGAGCATTTTCTACCTATGCATGTACTTCTGTTTAAAAATTATTTTATTATTATTATTATTATTATTATTATTATTATTATTATTGTATACATGTACCTGTTAATATATGTATTCATATATTTGTGTGTGTGTGTGTGGTGTGTATGCCATGGCATATGTATGGAGGTCAGAGAACAACTTGTGGGAGTGAGTTCTTTTCTTCCAACTTTAGATATGTTCTAAAGATTACACGCAGCTTTTCAAGACTATTCAGGAAGAGACCAGCTGAGTTATTTTATTATATACCCTCTTTTATTTTTATTCATCTTTTTATACTAGCATATTATATAACCTCTTATATTATTTTACACATAATGATTATTAAACTCATGAAATTACAATTTATATAATTCATTAACTAATATGCAGGGAAGTGTCATCAGTGACCATGGATCCCTACATTCATGAGAAGAGATAATATTAAAGTAACGAAAATAAAACTATGAAATATTTCCCACAAAAACGAGGAGGGAACACGATGCTTTTCAGAGTAGAATATAACAGTGAGTCACAGATCATAATGGTGTGAGATTTCCTGATCCAAAGCCTCTCTGGGCACCTCATAAAAAGAGTTGTATACATTCTGCTTTTCTCTCTACATCTTCTTCACTCCCAGGCTTTCTTCTTGCTCTGCCTCTGCATCCTTCTTCAGCAAGAGGGCCGTAGGTAATGCTGCCAAAGCATGGCCCCATGATACTGTCCTCTGTGACACTCTGTCCTTGTGTGTTGCAGGAGAGAATTGAACAGGAGATAAAAATATTATCATAGGCAAATATCAATTGTAAAGAAAGGAAAGAAGTTACTTTTTAATGGAAACAGCTTTCAGACACTATGTTAATCAAGTGACATATGTAACTCCAGTATAAATAATTTCTATTGATGACATGAAATAGGGAGGACCCAGAAGGAACAAGTAGGAGGGAAAATGGATTTTAGAGATAATCATATTTCATTATATATATATATATATATATATATGTATATATATATATATATATATATACATATATATATATATATATATATATATATGTTTTTAAAATTAAATTTATGGAACACATTTAAAAATTTAATACATTTTAGTACATTTAGCTCAATTTTACTAAATTTACTCTAACATGGGTAAATTTAGCTTAACAGATTTATTATATTTGATTTTTGTGTGGATTATATATTTGAACAGTTTCTTTTTCTCTCTCTCCTTTTTTCTATTTATTTATTACTTCAGGTTATATCTCCATCATAGTGCCCTCTTTCCACCCCTCCCAGTCCTGTCCTCCCACCCTCTTCCCCATATCACTTCCATCCCACTCCTCTGGAGTGGAGTGTCCCTACATATTAGTCCTCCACCCCAGTTCAGCAGTCATATGAGAGTCAAGAGCCTGCTCCTACACTGGGGGCCTACAAGGGAGCACCATTAGGGCAAAGTGTTTCATGGACAGGTAAAAAAAAGCCTATGTTTCTGTTCCCTTTGGTGCACTGGCTGTAGCATAGTTATGCTGTACTATAAGGCTAAAATCCGACTATAAGTGAAGATACCATTTGAGTCCTTCTGAGCCTGGGTTAGCTCACTCAGGATGAGCTTTCTAGTTCCATCCATTTGGCTGCAAATTGCATGATTTTGTTGTTTCTGATGGCTGAGTAGGGTTCCATTGTGTAGATGTACTACAGTTTTTTTTTTTTAAATCCATTCCTTGGTTGAGGGACATCTGGATTGTTTCTATTTTCTTGCTAATACAAATAAGGCTGGAATGAACATGCATGAAGAGCCATCCTTGTTGTCTGGTGAGAAATCATTTGGATGTATATGCAGAAGTGGTATGGCTGGGTCTTGATGTAGAGTTATTTCAAGTTTTCTAAGATATCTCCAGACTGATTTCCATAGTGATTGTACAAGTTTGCACTCCCACCAGCAATGGAGGAGTGTTCCCCTTTCTCTGCAACCTTGCCAGCATGTGCTGTCATTTGAGTTTTTGATCTTAGTCATTCTGACAGTTGTGAGATGGAATCTCTGAGTCATCTTGAGTTGCATTTCTCTGATGATTAAGGATGCTGAGCATTTCTTCTTCAAGTGTCTCTCAGCCATTAGGAATTTCTCCTTTGTGAATTCTTGGTTTAGCTCTGTTTTCCATTTTTTTGATTGGATTATTTGGTTTCTTGGCATTTGATTTCTTGAGTTCTTTGTAAATATTGGTATTAGCCCTATGTTAGATGTGGGGTTGGTGAAGATCTTTTCCAAATCTGTAGGTTGCCATTTTGTTCGAATGACAGTGTCTTTTGCCTTACAGAAGCTTTTCAGTTTCATGAGGTCCCATTTATTGATTGTTGATCTTAGATCCTGTGCTGTTGGTGTTCTGTTCAGGAAGTTGTCTCCTGTGCCAATGGGTTCGAGGGTTTTCCCCACTTTCTCTTCTAATATATAGTGTGTCAGGCCTTATGTTAAGGTCTTTGATCCACATGGACTTAAGTTTTGTGCAAGGTGATAAGTATGGGTCTAATTTCATTCTTTTACATTTCAACATCCAGTTAGACCAGCACCATTTTTTTGAAGATGCTGCCCTTTTTCCATTGTACGGTTTGGCATCTTTATCAAAAATTAAGTGATCATAGGTGTGTGGGTTCATTTCTGGGTCTTCAATTCGATTCCACTGATCCACTGGTCTGTTTCTATACCAGTGTCATGGTGTTTTTATTACTATTGCTCTGTAGTGTAGCTTGGAATCTGGTATGGTGATTCCTCCAGATTTTTTTTTTTTATTGTACTGGATTGATTTAGCTATTCTGGTTTTTTGTTATTCCGTATGAAGTTGAGAATTGCTTTTTTAAGGTCCATAAAGAATTGTGTTGGTATTTTGATAGGAATTGCATTGAATCTGTATATTGCTTTTGGCAGGATGGCCATTTTTATTGTTGATCCTACCTATCCATGATCATGGGAGATCTTTCCATCTTCTGATGTCCTCTTCGATTTCTTTCATTGAAGTTCTTGTCATACAGGCCTTTCACTTGCTTGGTTAGAGTTACCCTCATGTATTTTATATTGTTTGTGGCTATTGTGAATAGTGCTGTTTCCCTAATTTCTTCTCAGCCCATTTATATTTTGTATAAAGAAGGACTTCTGATTTTTTTAATTACTTTTGTATCATGCCACCTTGCTGAAGATATTTATCTGCTGTAAGAGTTCTCTGGTGGAATTTTTGGGAACGCTTATGTATACTATCATATTGTCTGCAAATAGGGATAATTTGATTTCTTTGTTTCCAATTTGCATCTCCGTCATCCTCTTTAGTTGTCTTATTGCTCTAGCAAGAACTTCAAGTACTATGCTGAAGAGATATGGCAACAGTGGGCGTCCTTACCTTGTCCCTGAGTTTAGAAAATGCTTTAAGTTTCTTTCCATTTAATTTGATACTGGTGACTGGCTTGCTGTATACCGCCTTTATTATTTCTAGGTATGTTCCTTGTATGCCCATTCTCTCCATGACTTTTAGTATGAAGGGGAGTTGGATTTTGTAAAATGCTTTTTTCAGCATTTAGTGATATGATCATTTGGCTTTTTTTTCCTTTCAACTTGTTTATGTGGTGAATTACATTGATGGATTTTCATATGTTGAACCATCCCTGCATTCCTGGAATGAAGCCTACTTGATCATGGTGTATGATACTTTTTATGTGTTCTTGGATTTGGTTTGCCAGTATTTTATTAAGTATTTTTGCATCTATGTTCATGAGGGAAATTGGTCTGAAGTTCTTTTTCTTTCTTAGGCCTTTGTGTGATTTAGGAATTAGAGTGACTGTGGCCTCATAGAATGAGTTTGGCAGTGTTCCTTCTGTTTCTATTTTGTGGAATAATTTGAAGAGTATTGCTATTAACTCTTCTTTGAAAGTCTGGTAGAATTCTGTGCTGAAAACATCTGGCCCTGTGCTTTTTTTTTTTTTTTTTTTTTTTTGGTTGGGAGAATTCTAATGACTACTTCTCTTTCCTTGGGAGTTATAGGACTGTTTCTGTTTAATCTGTTAACCTGATCTTGATTTAACTTTGGTAGGTGGAATCTATCAAGAAAATTGTCCATTTCCCTTAGGTTTCCAAATTTGGTGGGGTACAGATTATTTGAAATAAGACCTAAATTTTCTCTGCATTTCTTTGGTGTTTGTTTTTATTTCTCCCTTTTCATTTCTGATTTTGTTGATTTGGGTTTTTTCCCTCTTCCTTTTAGTTAATTTGGCGAATCTATTTTGTTGATTTTCTCAACATACCAATTCTTGCTTTCATTGATTCTTTGAATTGTTCTTTTTGTTTCTAAGTTGTTGATTTCAGCCCTATGTTTGATGATTTCTTGTTTTCTGCTCCTCTAAGGAGTGTTTGCTTCTTTTTTTCCAGTTCTTCCAGTTCTGCTGTTAATTCGCTAATATGAGCTGTCACAATTTTCTTTTTGAAGGCACTTAGTGCTATGAACTTTCCTCGTAGCACTGCTTTCAATATGTCCCATAGGTTTGGGTATGTTGTACCTTCATTGTCATTGGATTTTAAGAAGTCTTTGATTTCTTTCTTTATTTCTTCCCTGACCCAGTGGTCATTCAGTGGAGAGTTGTTCAATTTCCATGAACGTGTAGGCCTTCTATTATTTCTGTTGTTGAAGTCCAGCTTTATTCCATGGTGGTCTGATGAGATGCATGGGATTGTTTCAACTTTCTTGTATCTGTTGAGGCTTGCTCTGTGTCCAACTATATGATCAATTTTGGAGGAGGTTCCATGTGGTCCTGAAAGGAAAGTGTATGTCTTTGTGTTTGGGTAAAGCATTCTGTAGATATTTGTTAGGTTCATTTGGTTCATGACTTCTGTTAGGCTTATTATTTCTCTGTTTGGTTTCTGTTTCAATGACCTGTCTAATGTTGTGAGTGAGGTGTTGAAATCTCCCACTACTAATGTGTGGGGATCAATTTGAATTTTAAGCTTTAAAAGAGTTTCTTTTAAAAATGTGGATGCCCTTGTATTTAGGGGCATAAATATTCAGTATTGGGATGTCGTCTTGATGAAATTTTCCTTTGAGGAGTATATAGTGCCCTTCCCTATCTTTTTTGATTAACTTCAGTTGAAAGTCAATTTTATTTGATATTAGGATAGCTACTCCAGTTTTCTTCCTGGGCCCATTTGCTTGGGAAACCTTTTCCCAGCCCTTTACTCTGAGGTAGCATGTATCTTTGTTAGAGAGATATGTTTCTTTGTATGCAGCAAAATGTTGGGTCTTGTTTGTGGATCCATTCTGTGAGCCTGTGTTCTTTTACTTGGGAATTGAGTCTATTGATGTTGATGGATATTAATGAACAAGGGTTGTTATTTCCTGTTATTTTGATGTAGGTATTGGTTGTGTATTTCTTTTGGTTTAGCAGCAGTGGATTTTTTTGCTTCCACTGTTTTCTTGGGTGTAGTTATCTTCACTGAGTTGGAATTTTCCTTCTAGGATCTTCTGTATGGGTGGATTTGTGGGTAGATTCTGTTTAAGTTTGATTTTTCATGGAATATCTTGTTTTTTCTATCTGTGTTGATAGAGAGTTTTTCTGGGTATAGTAGTCTGGCCCGGCACTTTGTTCTCTTAGGGCTTGTAGGACATCTGCTGAGGCCCTTCTGGCTTTTAACGTTTCTGAGGAGAAGTCAGGTGTAATTCTGATGGGTCTGCCATTATATGTTACTTGACCTTTTTATCTTACTGCTTTTAATATTCTTTCTTGGATCTGTACATTTGGAGTTCCAATTATTATGTGGTGTGAAGAATGTCTTTTCTGGTCTATTCTCTTTGGTGTTCTGTATGCCTCTTGGAATTTTATTGGCATCTCTTTCTTTAGGTTTGGGAAGTTTTTTTTCTATGATTTTGTTGAAGATGTTTCCTGGACCTTGAAGTCGGGAGTCTTTTCTTTCTTCTACACCAATAATTCGTAGGTTCCAAATTTTCATTGAGTCCTCAATTTTTTGAATGTTGTGGGTGAGAACTTTTTTAGAGTTCTCATTTTCACTGGTTGTTGTACTGATTTCTTCAATTGAAACTTCCACGTCTGAGATTCTGTCTTCCATCTCTTGTGTCCTATATTTGATACTCGTATCTGTAGTTCCTGTTCTCTTCCCTTGATTTTCCACCTCTAGGATCACCTCAGTTTGTGTTTTCTTTATTACTTCCACTTCCAATTTCAAGTCTTGAACAATTTTATTTGTTATAGACATTTCCTGCTCCAATTTGGTTGTTGTTTTGTCTCTTTCCCGTTCAAATTGAGCCACTTTGGCTTGGGGATCACTAATGGTATTATTTTCCATTCCTTTCGTTTGTAATATTGAGGAATCTTTGAATTCCTTCAGAGATTTAAATTCTCCTTGAAAGGATTCTATCACTTTCCAGAGTATAGATTTGTCATCAATTTAATGTTTCTCAACTGTAGTGGAGTGATCAGGGCTTGCTGTACTTGCGTAGCTGAATTTTGTTGGAGTCATATTTCCCTGACTTTTGTCAGATCTGTTCGTTCTCAGACCATTAGCCATCTGGTTGTTCTTAGTTGTTTGTTCCTGGTGCCTTCTGGGTTAGGTGCCAAGAAGAGCACTTTGGTGTAGAGGCCATATAGCTTGGTGATCTATCACTCTCTACTGGCTGTATGGGGCTTTGCTTGGAGGTTGGTTCTCAGTTTGTCTCCCAGAGCTCACCCCTTCCTGTTTGTCCCAATTGGGTACTCAGTTTAGAGGTTGTGGTGGGATATGTTTTTCCTGCCTGCAGTTTCCTGAGATCCAACTGGTCTTTGTAGCAATGAAGGTGCAGGTTATCAGGCCACAGACTGCTGGCTTGAACTGTAGCTCCCCTGCAGCTTACATGTCAGGACCATGATAGTGGTCCTCCCAAGCTGCTTTCAGGGGGTTCTCAGGTTGAATGTGGGACTGATGACCAGAAGCCCTGTGATCTGGTACAGCCCATGTCACCCAGGTAATGAGCAATGGTCCAGGCTTGTTTCACTGCTCCTCAATCAGAGCTCTCTGTGTTGTAGCCTGGGTATTGAGCAGAGGGGCAAGGAAGGTGCAGTCAGGGAGATCTGATGTGAAATTCACACCCTGTCCACAGTGTTTGGAATCAGGGATACTCAGCTTCCTTTTCTCCACCAGAATTGCTGTGCTTCAGTGTAGTTAGTCTGCATTTACATAGTTTCTGGCAGTTTTCCTGTAGCAAGGGTATCAAGACTTGGTTGTGGTCTTTCCTTGCTCTTCTCTGGGTGGGTGGGGGGGTTCAGTGTCACCCTGTGCCTTTCAGTCAGAAGTTCTTTGGATCGGAACAAACCACCTGCTTAGGCTGCATGCAATAGTTCAGTACTGCTTTACTGCTCCAGACCTGAGGCTGTAGACCGAGAGCCTTCCCAAAGTGGGTGTAGGCAGTGAGTTTGCAAAGCATCTCCAGTACTTGGATTGGGAGGGGTGGAGTGGGTGGAGGGTGCTCTCACTTAGAGGCTTTGTGGTCAGGTGCTGCCTACTCCCTTGGGTAGCATGTCCCAGTCCAGGACCTTTTCACTGCTCTGGGAGGAGATCTGAATGTACTAGGCTGGGTCTGTAGACTGAGTGCCCTGCTGAAGTGAGCACAGGCAGAAAGTTCCAGTATGGAATTCACTCATCAAGTCTCAGTGCCTTTTCTCTGCCAGAACTGTAGTGCTCTGGTGCAGACTGCCTGGATAGGCAGGGGCTTCCACCAGACCCCCCTGTAGCTTTGGAGTCAGGGCTCTGGTTATGGTCTTCTCAATCCACTCTCAGAGGAGTCTTAGAGCCAGTCTGTATCTCTCAGTTTGAAACTCTGTGAACCAGTGCTGTGGCTGCTTTTGTGTAGGCCCAGCTTAGGGGCCAGGTAGAGGGGGTGGAGCTGGGAGATCCAATATGGAGTTCATTCACTGATTCCCTGCCTGTATCAAAATGCTCCAAAGCAGCTTGCCTGGAAGGGACTTCCACCAAACCTCCTGTAGTGAGGGGGGGAGTGTCAGGGATTTCCAAATTGTGTTCTGTATCCTACCCACAGTATGCTTGGGCTCAGGGAAGCTCGGCCCCCTCACAAGCGCTGTAGACTCAGGAGGTCCTATGTTTGGAGGTTGAAACTGCCAGCTGGAGTCCTGAAAGGCTTTTGAACAATTTCAACAGCTATTTTGCTGTTTATGTGAGAGGTTTCGGTTTTGTCTCACATAATCTCTTTTTGTTGGTGGGAAATGTGCCATAATTTTATTTTCATTACTTTAATATTTGAAAATATTATGCCAATGTGATAATTTGATTATTTCATTTTTTAAATTTTCTTCTGCATAATTTTTTTTCTTTTTTTCATTTATTTTTTTTAATAATTTATTTTTTATTTCTTCAAGTTACATCTCAATCACAATCCCCTCCCTACTCCTCCTCCAGTCCCACCCTTCCACCCTTCTCCCCCTCAACCCCACATCCTCTACCCTTTTTTTTTTTTTTTTTTTTAGTTTAAGGTATTTCTTTTTCCCCCCAACAGCTCTCCCTTTCAGCCCACCAACAAATGGTTCTTTCTCTTATAACTATAAATACAATACAAAACAACAGAAATATGTGGATTATTTTATTTTTAATATCTTAGCTGTTACATTATTTTCCCTAAAGCTATTTTCAATGCTATATTTTTCAAGCATATAAAAGTATGCATCTGAAAAGTCAAACATGTTAAGTTTCAAACCTCAGATAAATGATTGAGGTTCTTATTTACTATATCAAAGTAGAACTGGCAGGCAGATTCTTCCAGGAGTCCTCATTCTCTACCTGTAACAGGGTATGGCTAGCATACCCTCCCCCCTAAACCAAACTTTCCAGTCCAGAGGCTAGGGAGCCCATCCCCCTTACACTTTTCCTTATATAATTCAAGCATTTTGTTTACCCACTCTTTTG
Organism: Lophiomys imhausi; assembly: GCA_907164525.1. Lineage (NCBI taxonomy): Eukaryota > Metazoa > Chordata > Mammalia > Rodentia > Muridae > Lophiomys > Lophiomys imhausi. The sequence continues at coordinate 88,570 of CAJQZJ010001389.1, forward strand.
TACATTTGCCCTCGCAGCTGCTGAAACTGGCTCCCTTCTCTCTTCCCCTCCCTGTCTCCTCACAATGCTTAGGGCCATGTCCACTCTAGAGTCTCTCAGATGTCTCGGAGAATCTGGCTATGCTCTACATTTTACTTACAGTAAGCTTTCTCCTCCACTATAGCTAGGAGAATTCATGACCTTTTTTTTTATTTTTTCATTCAAAAGAGTTTTACATGACTAAATGATATTCAGTCACTCTCAAGTTTTGGCCCACTTCCATCTTCCTCATAGCCATAAATTGGAAATATACAAGTTCATGTCTTTAAGTGCATACTTACTATGAGCTTTCCTTTTGTTCTTCCTAATATTTTATTAGCTTTTTGAGAATTTCAAGCAACATATTTTGTCATGTTAATCCCCTTTCCTAACTACTCCCAGATCCACTACCTCTCCTTACTCTCCCAAATTTTGTCTTCCTTTTTCTTTTTTTTTTCCTTTATTTTTTATTTCTTCAAGTTACATCTCAATCGCAGTCCCCTCCCTATTCCCCCTCCAGTCACACCCTCCCACCCTCAACCCCCAATCCCTTTCCCTTTTTTTTTCTTTTAAGGTTAGGTTATATCTTATTTACCCCTACAGTTTCTCCTTTCAGTCCAACAAATGGCTCTTTCACTTATAATAATAAATACAATACAGTACAACAGAGGTAATTAGGCCACAGTTATGAGGGTTATATGGCTTAGCGTACATTCCCAATGACCAGTCCATATGTACTTGGTACCTGACTTTAACATTCTACTATCTAAACATCTCTATGAGTTTAGGTTCTATATCTGACTCAACATTCATACTAATTGCAACACAATTTTAAAAGTATCTTCTTAGATCTATAACACTCTCTTGACTCCTAAACAACTCAAAATTTAATTATGAGACTTTATCTATCTGTTCTTCAATCACCTCAGAGACCTGAGAGGGATAAATATATCTGATTTTATAGGAAGTACAGGGCATGCAGCTTCCCAAACTAAGAAATGACATACCAGTGGCTGCCTGGACAGTTCCCATTTTCTCTCCATACATTACAGCATCGCTCTACAGTCGTTTGGCCCCGCTTCTGTGACAGACATTGATTGTAGAGCAGGGGTTATGAAGGACTTAACTACCCTGTCTTGGCAGAGCTAGGCTGTCGACTTACCTGCTTCCAGGTTTTGTCCTTTCTGGACAGCATTCTGTCTACAGTTGGAGCAAGGAGCTTTTCCTACCAAGAGATAGGCTTGTGACTAATTCAATCATCTCCCACTGGAGATTCTTCGATGCTCATCTTCTACTTGGAGGAGAATAGGGGATGCTGTCAGGAGTTGATATGTCTTGATATAAAAAAAATCTAAAGTTACGAAAACATCTTTGAATGCCATATTCTGCAGATCTCTTGAGGTTTTTGAAGAGGCCCTATCTATCTCTTATATTAGGGTAAGCAGATGTTGCTTGTCTCTTAGCAGGTTTATTTCTGATTAGCTTAGAAAGTAACTATAATAGGCTGTCATAGTACCTAACAGAATGACTGGCTTGCATAACCATTAGTTTGCATTTCTTAATTATCCTAAACAGTTCATGACAGTTAGTAGTAAAAGTCCGAAACATCACATTTCATTTTTTTTCTTTACCTCCTAACCCTTCCATCCCATTTCTCTGGGGTGGGGTGTCCTTATATAACAGTCCCTCATCTCAGTTGAGAGGTCGTATGTGGGTCAAGAGCCTGTTCATTCATTGGGGATCTATGAAGCAGTACCATCAGTGAAAAGTGTCTCTTTGCCTGGGAGAGAGAACTACTAAACAAACAAATCAATAAGCATACAATAGATAAAAAAGACTAAAAATAGAAAAATATAACTAATATATAAAAAATAAATAAAAATTAAAAATTAAAAATAAGAAGTCTATGTCCAAGTTCCCTTTGGTGTGTTAGTTGTAGTATTGATACCTTCTACTATATAGCTAAAATCCTACTATAAGTGAATAGATGCCATATGTGTCCTTCTGAGTCTGCGTTAGTTCACTCAAGATGATCTTTTCTAGTTCCATCCATTTGGCTGCAAATTGCATAATTTCATTGTTTCTGATAGCTGAATAATATTCCATTGTGTAGATGTACCACGGTTTTTTACCCATTCTTCGGTTGAGGGACATCTGGATTGTTTCCATTTTCTAGCTATTACAAATAAGGCTGCTATAAACATAGATGAGGAAACTTCCTTATGATTCCGTGAAGAGGCATTTGGGTGTATACCCAGAAGTGGTATGGCTGGGTCCTGAGGCAGAGCTATTCCAAGTGTTCTAAGATATCGCCATACTGACCTCCATAGTGGTTGCACAAGCCTGCACTCCCACCAGCAATGGAGTAGGGTACCCCTTTCTCCACATCCTCGCCAGCATGTGCTGTCATTTGAGTTTTTGATCCTAGCCATTCTGACAGGTGTGAGATGGAATCTCAGAGTC
>CAJQZJ010001389.1:101050-118721 GCA_907164525.1 Lophiomys imhausi
GATATTAGCCCTCTGTCAGATGTGGGGTTGGTGAAGATTTTCTCCCAATCTGTAGGCTGCCGTTTTGTTCGAATGACAGTGTCCTTTGCCTTACAGAAGCTTTTCAGTTTCATGAGGTCCCATTTATTGATTGTTGATCTCAAGTCCTGAGCTGTTGGTGTTCTGTTCAGGAAGTTGTCGCCTGTGCCAATTAGTTCGAGGGTTTCTCCCACTTTATCTTCTAGTAGATTTAATATGACCGGCCTTATGTTAAGGTCTTTGGTCCACTTGGACTTAAGTTTGTACAAGGTGATAAGTATGGGTCTAGCTTCATTCTTTTACAAGTGGACATCCAGTTGGACCAGCAGCATTTGTTGAAGATGCTATCATTCTTCCATTGTGCCGTTTTGGCTTCTTTGTCAAAAAACTAGGTGGCCATAAGTGTGTGGGTCCATTTCTGGATCTTCAATTCGATTCCATTGATCTACTGGTCTGTTTCTATACAAATACCATGCTGTTTTTACAACTATTGCTCTGTAGTACAGCTTGAAATCTGGGATGGTAATACCTCCAGATGTTTTTTTATTGTACAAGATTGATTTAGCTATTCTGGGCTTTTTGTTGTTCCATATGAAATTGAGAATAGCTCTTTCCAAGTCCATAAAAAAATGTGTTTGTATTTTGATAGGAATTGCATTGAATCTATATATTGCTTTTGGTAGGATGGCCATTTTTATTATGTTGATCCTACCTATCCATGAGCATGGGAGATCTTTCCATCTTCTAAAGGCCTCTTCCATTTCTTCCTTCAAGGACTTGAAGTTCTTGTTGTACAGGTCCTTTACTTGCTTGGTTAGAGTTATCCCCAGGTATTTTATGTTGTTTGTGGCTATTGTGAAGGTGGTTGTTTCCCTTTTTTCTTTCTCAGCCCTTTTGTTTGTTGTATAAAGAAGGGCTTCTGATTTTTTTGAATTAATTTTGTATCCAGCCACTTTTCTGAAAGTGTTTATCAGCTGTAAGAGTTCTCTGGTGGAATTTTTGGGTCGCTTATGTATACTATCATATCATCTGTCTTGATGATCTGTCCATAGTTGTGAGTGGGGTGTTGAAGTTTCCCACTATTAAAGTGTTTGGATCGATGTGCGATTTAAGTTTTAGAAGTGTTTCTTTTATAAATGTAGGTGCCATTGTATTTGTGGCATAGATGTTCAATATTGAGATGAGCTCTTGGTGTATATTTCTTTAATGAGTATGTAATGCCCTTCTCTGTCTTTTTTTATTAACTTCAATTGGAAGTCTATTTTTTTTGATATTAGGGTGGCTACTTCAGCTTGTTTCCTGGGTCCATTTGCTTGGACGACCTTTTCCCAGCCCTTTACTCTGAGGTAGTGTTTATCTTCAATAGTGAGGTGTGTTTCTTGTATACAGCAAAAAGATGGGTCTTGTTTACGGATCCAGTCTGTAAGTCTGTGTCTTTTTATTGGCGAGTTGAGTCCATTGATGTTGATGGATATTAGTGACCAGGGGTTGTTATTTCCCATTATTTTGGTATAGCTGGCTGTCTTGTGTTTCTCTTTTGTTTAGTTGCTGTGGAGGTTTCTATTTCCTCTGTTTTCTTGGGTTTAGTTATCTTCTCTGTGTTGGAATTTTCCTTCTAGGGTCTTCTGTAGGGCTGGGTTTGTGAGGAGATATTGTTTGAATTTGATTTTGTCATGGAATATCTTGTTTTCTCCTTCTATGTTGATAGAGAATTTTGCTGGGTATAGTAGGCTGGCTAGGCACCTCTGTTCTCTCAGGGCTTGTAGGACATCCGTCCAGGCCCTTCTAGCTTTTAAAGTTTCTGAGGAGAAGTCAGGTGTGATTCTGATGGGTCTGCCATTGTATGTGACTTGGCCTTTTTCTCTTAGCAGGTTTATTTCTGATTAGCTTAGCAAGTAACTATCTTTTCTGGTGAGTTGCATTTCTTGTATGCAGCATAATAATGGGTCTTGTTTATGGGTCCATTCTGCAAGCTTCTGTCCTCTTATTGGGGAGTTGAGTCCACTGATGTTGAGAGATATTAATGACCATAGATTGTCATTTCCTGCTATTTTGATGTAGGTGGTGCTTGTGCTTCTGTGTTCCTTTTGGTTTATTTGCAGTGGAAGTTTTTGTTTCCTGTGTTTTCTCGGCTGCAATTATCTTCTGTGGGTTTGCATTTTTCTTTTAGGATCTTCTGTAGAGCTGGATTAGTGGATACATATTGTTTAAATTTGGTTGTGTCATGGTATATCTTGTTTTCTCCATCTATGATGATTGAAAGTTTTGCTGGGTACAGTAGTCTGGGCTGGCACCTGTATAGTCTCTTGGTCTTTTTCTCTTACAGCTTTTAATATTTTTTTTTTTGCTATGCATGTTTGGACTTTCACTTTTTATTTAACAGGGAAAGCTTCATTTTTGATAAAAGATTTAGTTTTTATTAACTTTGCAAAATGTGTACTTCCCTCATTCTGTCCATAAAGATCACAGATGAAAAAATGGAACTGGTTTGAGTCTGTCATTTATTCCGTGAGCCAGGATGAAACTCAGAGTTGTTCTGATATATTCCCAGTGGTACTCCACAATTATTCATCTCTGAATATCAGAATGCTAAGAGTAAAATCTATTTCCCTAAATACCATATGACTGTAGGTCATAATAGCCTGAAGGGTGCTAAGGCTCCGTTTTGCTATCATTTAACATATATGCTAGTTTCCAATTCCAAAATCAAACCATGAACCCATGAAAAAATAAGTATATGATAAAAATAGATGAATGAGGAATTAAAGAGTTTTCAGCACATACATTGTTTCTTCTTTTTCATTGAGTTGTGTGTGACTTCCCACTGAGACTTAACTTACCTTTAATGTCCCTCTGTGTTGTTTACAGACATGTAAAGTTAAATAGACATATCTCTTGCTAACATTTGTCAAATGAAAGAACAGTCATCCAAATAGAGAAATAGACTTCTACCCTTGTAGCACAAATGAAAACTTTTATTCATGTTAATGAAAACTGTGTTTGAGTTCCTAAAGAAATCTGTTATAGCCCCCAGTTACTCTAATTGCAGTCAATTTTAAATGTCATCAACAGATATCACGTTGAAGAAGTAGTCACTAGTGTGTCTGGTAGGCCACAGGGACTAGAAGAAATGGAACAAACTGTGTGTTACACTGTTAAAACTGTTCTTGGTGTATTCTGTTGCATTTCTTTCCTGGATAAACTACTTAAGTACTGCATCTAGTTAAAACCACAAGGAATATTCTCTGGAATTCCAGAATCTTCATCCTTCCAGGAAGGACTAAACTTCCCCTAGTGTGGTGTAAAATCAGATTAATCATTGACAAACTTGAAGGTAAAGTTAGAAAACATGTTTATTTCTAAATTAGGCTTAAGAGAGAAACAGCAGCATTGCTCAAGGAACTGATATTATTTTACTGAATTGCCATTATAACTTTATTCAGCCACTACTCCCTTAACCCTTGATAAATTATGAGCTCCCTCAAACTGTCTTACTATCTTAAAATCAGGACTTCTTAAGGTATTCTTCTGATCACAGTAGATGCTCATTTTGAACACAATTTAAATACCATGAACATTTTCATTTAAATTAACTGTATTTTAAATGAAATAAGGAGTTTATTTGAAGCCAAATATGAGTGGCCCTTGGTAGAGAACATGGATTTACTAGTCAGCAACATGTAAATCAATACATTTCCCAAACACATTGATGGAATTAGCTTTAGGGATGCTGGGACAAACAGTCAATTTTTATCAACAATACATGCCAATAAGCTAACATACTAGTTACAAATTTTAAAATAAATGCATATTTTCCTAAAAGAACTAAGATATCAGAAGATAAATTTCACTCTTGACTTTAACATGCATAATCTCATTCTCTCTCTCTTGCTCTCTCTCTCTCTTCTCTCCCTCTCTACATAGACAAATGGTCTGCTTGGAGAGAACAGAAATTCACAGAATATTTAATAAATTCCACAACTTCATAAATGATTTATTAAATAATTGAGTGAATTAGTGAACATATAAACATCTAAACAATAATATGTACACATGTATGGAAGTTATGTATGGTATGACTTCCTTCAATGTGATATTTTACTGTAAACAGAAATACAAAATGATAGAAAGGAAAGCTTAAGGATCAGACTTGCAAGTGAAAATCATATGTAGAATATAAAGGCATTGACCTTATCACATTGGCTTTTGACACTATACTGAGTTCTGTGAAAGCAGCATCAGGGAAGAATTGTATATTTTTGTTTCTGACAGAATATTTGACCAAAAGGAGATGCTACAGCAAAAGCTATCCATTGAATGATTGGATTAGCATTGTGATTGACTGAGTGAATTGGGTAAGAAAATTTATTGGATGCTGCTATGGGGAGATCCCTTAACATATGACCTCTGGAAAAGATTTTCATCTACAAGAAATTCCACAGATACAAGTGTAGCTGATCTTTGCTACATTATGGGTTCTTTTATTCTACCATTCATCCCTCCTGTTTCACCCCCTATCACTAGATAGGAGAGGAAGAAGGATCAGAGAGAAAGTGATAGAGATCCTTAGATCTAATTTCTTTCTTATTTCTTGCTTTCTTGTAGCTGGCCTTTGCTACTTTGTGAGTTCTTTTCCCCATGGTTCAACCTACTTGTTTTACCCACTATCAATAGATAGGGGATACAGAAGGATAGAGGAAAGAAAGACACACACACACACACACACAGAGAGAGAGAGAGAGAGAGAGAGAGAGAGAGAGAGAGAGAGAGAGAAAGAGAGAGAATAAAACAGACACACACACAAAGAGATCCCAAATCTAATTTCTCTCTTTTTGTTTTTTTCTTTGAGTGTATGTACTAAGAAACTGCAACCAACCCCCAAGAATGACCACCAACCGCCAACTCCACCTATCTGAGCACTAGGATTTACATAACCTCTGAAAAATTCCCAGAATTCAAAATGTCACACACCCACAGAAATTATATCTGCAGCTAGGAAAACCACAGATCTGCTAGAGCATAAGGAAAATAGTAGTTAGCTGTTGTGAAGCTGTCACACATCCCCACACCTGGGGTTAAAATGAAACCCTATTCTTATATTATTTCTGTGTATTTAAAGAAACCAAAATTGCAAAATTGTCACTACATACAATCACAATACTTAAAATTTCCAGACACAATGAATTTACTTCTGACCTATCAGAAGTAAAGACCACAAACCACCATATTTTTATAGTAGATCCATGTTAGTTATGTTCTGGATACAGAAGTAAATATGGGAATGTTATCATCACCACTATGTGTTGAGGTATTGCTGTATATCAAATATATGTGGCTTGTGCAGTATCTGCTATCATTTTTCCCTAGAAGTACATATGTATATCTATACAGAGTATAGACCTATTTAATTGAGAGATCAAGATTAAGGGATCAAAGATTAACAGGATTTTTGTCATACATTCCAAGTGCTTTTCATTACAATGAAAATTACAAGCTTACTTGTATATTGCTGATTTTCCTCTCCATTTTTAAACCTTCCATTAGCCGTGTTAGTCCTTAAATGATTATAAATTCTTCTGCAAGTCTCTAGGTACTCAGAGACTTCCAATATGTAATAACAAAATGAAAACCTAAACCTCAGAGTAGGTTATAGTAGGTTATAAAGTTATTAAATAACTAGTAACAAATTAATGTATAAAAAAGGACTGGAATATGAAACCTCATCTTCATGGAGGAAAATACTTGGTAAAATTATGTCATTGGCACTATTTTGTGAGACTAAATATGTTCTGGCCTCTACTTATGCCATTCATTATGATTGTACCATATAATTGTACGAAAAATATTCAATTAGATGTCACTTTTCCAATTTCATAAATCAAAAAATAATATATAACATATTATTCTAACTTTAAATTTGTTCAAATTCTAATTTTCCGTATTTCTGGTTGTCGCTGTGGTGAAAGAGGAAGGTATGTATCAGCCCTTGACAAAAGATATGTTATGAAAAACTGTACATAGAACAACACATGGTAGGTGTTTGATAAATGTTATGTCTATTCAAAATATTTAAAATCATTGATTATGTTATAGATGTCAAATTCCAACTTTTAAAAAGCACATCAAAAGTATATGTTACTTAATGTCATTGATGTAATCAGTATGTTAGAGAAAGAACCAGAAAATCAAGAATTTAAAGGTTGTATTTTGGCCATTTTGCCTTTTATTTAAAAACATTGTGAAGTATCATTGAGTGTCTAAGGAAGTCTTTCTATATAGGACCTCAAGAATGGTAACAAACATGGCATGCAGTCTTGTGGGAGATATAGAAACATGAGGTATGATATTCTAAAAGAGTGGAAAAATGTAGTCTGAAATTTTGTCTGAGTTAGTGGTCTTTTAGAATGTTTCTAGAAGGAACAATAATATTGTCTACCACTTTCATCATTTGGACATGAGTTCCAGGATCATTGCTTATTATACTTATGAAGATATTGATCTCTCTGTGTGTGTCTCTCTTTGTCTCTGTCTCTGTCTCTCTCTCTCTCTCTGTGGGTGTGTGTCTGTGTGTGTGTATGTTGACATCTTAGGGCCTCACATGTGTCATTTAACAGACAGTTGATAGAAAGCTGCAAGTTATGATTCTGGAGATCACACATCTGATGGCAACAAAGCAGATGATATAAAATATTGTGATAAGGGTTTGTTACCTGCGGCTCAACCTGGAACCAGAAATATATCCATTAAACCAAAGAACACATCTCCCTTCAACATTTCAGTTTCACATTTACATTTGCTCTGTTTTGTTTTTGTTATTTATTATTAATAAGTTTATTTATTTATTCATCTTACATCCCAGCTATAGCCTCCTTCCTCCCTCCTTCCCCTCCTCAGGGTCGCACCCTCTTGCCCTTTTCCCTAATTGCCCTCCACTTCTCCTCAGAAAATGGGAACCCCCACCCCCATACCATCCCACCAAAACACATCTAGTCACAACAGGGCTGAGCACATCCTCTTCCACTAAGGCCAGGCACTGCAGCCCTGTTAAAGGGGTGTGATCAAAAAGCAGACATCACAGTTCATGTCAGAGACAGCCCCCACTCTACTTGCTAGGGGACCCACATGAAAACCAAGCTGTCCATTTGTTATATATGTGTAGGTCCACTTCATGAATGCTTTTTGATTGGTGCATTAATCTCCGTAAGCCCCCATGGGCCTGGGGTAATTGAGTCTGTTGGTCTTGCTGTGGAGTTCTCGTCCACTCTGGGTCTTTCTGTCTTTCCTCCCTCTCTTCCACAAGACACTGCTTGCTCAACCTAATGTTTGGCAGTGAGTCTCGAATCTGATTAGGTCCTCAGCTGCACAGAGTTTCTCAGAGGACAGTTTTGCTATGCTGCTGTCTGTAAGTATAGAAGCATACTATTAATAGTGATGGAGGCTGATTTTCTCACTTGGGGTAGGTCTCAGATTGGGCCATTCAGAGGTTGGATATTCCCTAAATCTATGCTCTATCTTGATTGCTCTTCATTTGTATACAGTGTAACTTTTGGGTTGAAGGTTTTATGAGTGGGTTGGTGATCCCCTTCCTACATTGGAAGTCCTACCTAGCTAGGGGGATGCCTTTTCAGTCTCCATATCTCCTGCTGCTACACTTCCAGATAGAGTCACACATATATTCTCCCAGGGACCTACTTTGTCACAAGTCTCCAGGTTTTCTCAGAGATGTCTGCCTTCCCCCTTGTGTGCCATCTCTCTTCCAAACCTCTCACCAAACATCCCTGCTTTACTCACAATTGATCTCTTCATCCACTTCATCTGTCTATTCTGTTTCCCCTTCTGAGTAAAATTCAAGCACCCTCCCTTGGACCCTCCTAGTTACTTAGCTTCTTTTGGTCTGTTGATTGTAGTCTGGTTATTCTGTTCTGTATGACTAATATCCACTTTAAGTGAGTATATATCCCATGTGCATCTTTCTGAGTCTGGGTTAGCTCGCTCAGGATGATCTTTCCTAGTTCAATCCATTTGCCTACAAATTGCATGACTTCCTTGTTTTTAATAGCTGGGTAATATTCCATTGTGTAAATATACCACAGTTTCTTTTTCCATTCTTTGATTGATCTGGTGATTGTTTTCAGTTTCTGGCTATTACCAATAAGGCTACTTCAAACATAGTTGAGCTGATGTCCTTTTGGTTTAGTGGAGAAGATTTGAATATAAGCCCAGGAGTGTTATAACTGGGTCTTGAAGTAGGACTATTCTAAATTTTCTGAGATATTGCCACATTGATTTCCTTGTCTTGTCACTGATTTTAGTAGGATTACATTGGGTTTCTCCCTTTACAGTACTTGTAGTTCTGGCTACAGCAATAAGACAACTGAAGGATCAAGATCAAGATATAAATTGAAAAGGAAGAAGTCAAAGTATCCCTATTTACAAATGATATGATAGTATATATGAATGATCCACCAAAATTCTACCAGAGAGTTCCTACGGCTGATAAACAGCTTTAGGAATTTGACTGGATATAAAGTTAACTCAAAAAAATCAGTAGCCCTTCTTTATACAAGGATAAATTGACTGAGAAAGAAATTAGGTAAACAGCACCCTTCACAATAGTCACAAATAACATAAAATATCTTGGTGTAACTCTAATCAAACAAGTGAAAAACATGTATGACAAAAACTTTAAAACTCTGAAGAAAGAATTCAAACAAGATATCAGAAAATGGAAAGATCTCCCATGCTCAGGAATCGGTAGGATTAATATAATAAAAATGTTCATCTTACTGAAAGCAATATATGGATTAAAATTGCTCCGTTTTGAACTATTTCTTAATTCTGTGAGTCAGGGGAACATTTACTAACCTGTCTGCTCCTTGCCAAACTACAGACTGCAGCATGAACTAAATCTTCTTTCTGTACCTTCACGAAAGCATAGACTGAAGATCCATAAGGAAAGAATAAGATAAGTTCATATTCTCTTTGACTTGTTATGGTTTGTGTTCTTAAGTCAAAGACTGCTTTTCTCATTTGAGTTATCTCAAGATCTTTTTAAGAGGACAAATTAATGAGTTAACAAAGTGAGTTGATATTAGAAGTTTTTCTGAAGGAAGTCATTAGCATATGAAGGAACAAATTACTGTATGGATTGTAGGTAGTAACTAATAGAATTTTGTTTTATAATGAAATACCAGTCTTTTAGAGCTACTCAGTGTTCTGCTTAATGAAAAGTTCCTCCTGAAGTTGTCAGTAATATAACTGTCCACACTACTATTCAAAAACAGTGATGTTGATATCAATAGAGTTCAAGTGAACACAAAATGAGCTTTGCTCATAAGTTCTGTGAAAGTTAAACACTTTTACATTGATAGCATCCAACTTATAGTTTCCTTTCAAGTTGGATAGTTTTTTCATGAATTACCTACATTTAATACAATCATTTACTTAGTCTGATGGTCCCAGAAACCATGTATTTCCAAAGACAACCAGCTTCTTAAGATATCTAAGTTTTAGGTATATATTTATAATTGAAGATAGCTCATATTTTCTTGATCAAAATATTACTTGATTATTAACCTATAGGAATTTTGTTTCTAGACCAGTTAATAATACCCAATAATGTCCATTCTATAAGGATTAGGTAACATTTGTTCTGAAGTGTCTCTCTGAGATAGAAAAATAAATCAGTGGAAATTAAACTTTGTAAAATATCATTTTGTGTAATACTGAGGGACTGTTGTATTTAAACATCTTGGTAATAGAGATAAATGCTCTAAATAAACAGTAATATTTACCTTTGACCACTTAAAACCTGGAATCACACATGAAAATCATAGACTCATTGATTGGTTTGTTGCTAATGCAAAAAAAGGCATTTAATGAACCCCAGAAATAAGTAATCTCATTATCTATTTATTTAAGATAAAGGGTTCTCTATCATCATTTAGGCTGGCTTTGAACTCATGGGCTTAAATGATTCTCCTCCATAAGCCTCCTGAGTAGCTAGGATCACATACAGCTAGCTCACCGTATGTATTGTAAATGATAGGCCTTAGGAGTATGAGCTTCTCTGATAAGTCCCATAACTGGAGCTTATATTTTTATTTTTTTATTTACTAGAAATTAAATTATGAACAGTAAGCTTATATTTGTATCTTATGGGGCTACAATTTTTTTGAGGTTTTAAAGTACAACATCTGTAAAAAGGTAATGCCTAATATTACAGATATATTTAAGGAAACAAAATCATAGATATTTTCCTTCAGGCAGAGTTGAAAGTCTCTAATAAGTCTTCAGTTTATCCCTCAGAAAAGCAAACAATTACACCACTGCAGAAGGTACATATCAAATCTGTTCATAAATATTCAACATATCCTAATATTTCAGCTCTTCTCTGTCTCGCCTTTTCACTGGAAATAACTTTGTGATGCTAACACATACGGCATATAGAATAAGCATACATGATAATATTAGCGAAGTCTATTCAGCAATATTGACCTTGAAAAATAGCCAATATTTCTTTGTTGTTTAAAATTTAATTTTATAATTCCACTGTTTTTTTTTTTAGCCCTCTGACAGGAAGTAGTCAGTAGTGTCAGAGTTCATTCTTATGCATTTGACAAGCAGATTTCTCTCAGTAACTCTTTGAAACCTATGAAAACCTTGATTTGCATTTTATATTAAGGTATTGGAAACTCTCTAAAGATTTAATCAGGAATGTAGAATGATAGTAAATACTGAGTGCTGGTATCATTTATTTAGAATTCATTAGATTATTCTGGAGTATCCTCTTTTGGAACATTGTTATTTAATAATAACCAAGGATTTATGGAGCTTCAGAAAGTCTTTCAATTTAATGAACAATCTTGTGTGTTCCCATATGTGTAAACATATATGCTTGCAAGTGCATGTGGAGGTTATAGGACAAAGTTAGATGTTTTCCATTATCATTTTCCACTTTATTTTTTAAGATAGATGCTCTCAGTGGACTGTTCACTGTTTCAGTTTGGCAGGCTGACCAGTGAGTCCCTGGGATTCTCCTTCCTCTGCAATATTAGCTCGAAGTTAAAGGCCAGTGCCTCCACTTCAGATTTTAACATGGGTGCTAGAGATTGTATCTCAAGTAATCCTACTTATGCAACAAGTAATTTACCCAGGTATGTGTCTTTCCAACTGAACTGATCACTAATGTTTCTGATGAGACCAATCATCCTGCTTTTCCACAAAGTAGTCTACATTCAGATAAAACTGGCCATATGTGCATAATGCAAGTGTTTTGCCATGTCTACATTTTGCCTCTGATGAGCATACAAAGTACAATATGCCACATTATGTTCCATTTGATAATGTTTTGTTTCAGAATTAAACTACAACCCATCGAAAAGTAAGACTGAAGTCTATCACTCTATATACTATTCCTGTTGCTCTGTAGAAGCTATTTCTAAGATTTTTCTCTGAACTGTTCCTTTACATGTAGTTCTAGTGCTTTCATAGATTTGGAGCTTACCTGAGGATGTTTGGATAATTTTGAGTTACTTGTACACAGTGAGTGACAGGAGACAAGTTTTCCTCTTCTTTGTATGCATATCTAGTTACCATAGCTCCAATGATTGAATAGATTATTCTCTCTCCAATATGTGTCCTTGATATTTTGTCAAAACCAGTTGGTTATAAATACTTTTTTTAAATAATTTATTTTTTATTTCTTCAAGTATCAACTCAATCACAATCCCCTCCCTACTCCCCCCTCCAGTCCCATCCATCCTCCTTCCCCTCAACCCCCCATCCTCTTCCCTTCTATTTTTTTAGTTTAAGGTATTTCTTTCCCCCCCCCCAACAGCTCTCCCTTTCAGTCCAAAAAATGGTTCTTTTTCTTGTAACTATAAATACAATACAAAACAACAGAAATAAATAGGCCACAATTATAAGAGTTATATGGCTTAGCATACATTCCCAATGTCCAGTCCGTATGTATTTGGCACCTGACTTTAACATTCTACTATCTAACCATCTCCGTGAGTTTAAAGTTCTATATCTAACTCAGCTTTCATACTAACTTGCCTCATAATCTAGATTTTGTGTTCTATTATTGTGGTCTATGGTAAGGTTTTGTAACAATATGCTGCTTGATTTCTGCAGCTTTGAAGTATGTCAGGAAGTCAGGATTTGTGACATCTTTAAATTTATTCTTTTTATGAGAAAATAATTTATTTTATTTTTTACATTTATCTATTTCTTCAAGTTACATCTCAATCATAATTTCCTCCCTCCTCCCCCTCTCCTTCCTACCCTCCTCTCCTCTCCCTCCTATCTGATTTTTTTTTTTAAAAATTAAGGTGTATCTTTTCCCCCCAACAGCTCCACATTTTAGTCCACTAAAAGACTCTTTTTTGTAATAATAAATACAATACAAAACAATAAGAACAATTAGGTAACAATTATGAAAATTATAAGGTATAACATACTTTCCCAATGTCCAGTCCATACATATTTGTCCACTGATATTAACATTCTATTATCTATCTATCTCCATGCGTTTAAAGTTCTATACCTAACTCATTTTCCATCCTAACTTTCATTACCAACTTAAAAACATCTTCTTAGACCTAGAACATCCTTTTAATTCCTAAACAAATTAAAATTTAACTGTGAGACTGTAACTGTCTAGTCTTCAACCATATCAGAGACCTGAGAAGGATACTCATGATTTCTATTTTTATTTGGGTCTTCTGTGGTTATGTGAATTTTGGGATTTTTGTTTTCTGTTAACATGAATAATATAATTAGGAGTTTTATGGAGGTTTCATCAAATTGGTAGGTTATTGTGGGGTAAGGAAGACATATCTCCTGCATTTTTTCCAAGTCATGAACTTGGGAAGTCTTTTCATGTTGGAGAGTCTTCTGAATTTTTCGTTGATATTGTATAGCTTTCAATGTAAGGATATTTGTTTTTCTTGATTAAATTTGTTACTGAGTATTTTTGTGGCTAATTTAATAAGAATTTTTTTGTTTTAAACTTTATTTCAGGTTTTATTAATATAAATAAATGCTATTTTATTGTAATAATCTACCCCAAAACAAAATACTTTGTGGCATTTTCAAATACTATTTTGGTTTATTCTCTCCCCTTTCTTTCTCCCTGGCCACCTCCTTTCTTTACTATACCAATTTGTTGCAAATGTTGCCCTTTATCTTTAATATATCATATGACTTATGTCTTATATACTTCTCTCTTAAGGCCTATTTTATTCCCCAGTTTACAGTCCCCTTTCTACTTTTCTTGTCTTTATCTATAATTAATTTCATTTATAAATATGCAGTTAAAAATTAGGAGTTAGATTCCTCACATGGGATATAACATAAAGAAAGTATTTATTTTATGAGCCTTATTTCTATCCTAAAACTTTACTGATTAATAAAAAAAAAACCTATGAAGTTTTTGGAGGACACTATTTGTAAACTGTCTCTCTAACAAAGCATTAATATCCACAATAAAAGAAGCACAAAATACAACAACAGCAAAATAATATTTTTATTAAATTGGGAAAAAGAAATTTCTCAGAAATAATTGGGAAAAATAACTATTTAAAAAAAATGCTCAACACCCAATCACGAATAAGGAAGATATAAACTAAAACCCCAATGAGATATGGTTTATCCTAGTTAAAATTATAGTCATGGTCAAGCTCAAGCAAGACCATGTCTCAGAATGGAGACTGAATATAGGTATGAAATTCTTTGCCTTAGGCAAATAACTATTGGAAACTGATAGCTAATAGGAGAGGAACAGTCAGTTTTATTTAATGGTATGGCTCCTGGTATATTGATGCTTCAGTAGAAGGTCACATATACAAGTATATATGGGCTGCACTGATTGGTCTTAATGCATTTAAAAAAAGAAAGAATATAAAATTGGATGAGTAGGGATGGGGGTATTTATCTGAGAGGAGTTAGTAGGTGGAGAAAATATGTCAAAATACATTGTATGAAATTCTCACAGTATTAATAAAAACTGAGAAGAAAAGAAGTATTTTTATAAGACCAAAAGCTAACAAACACTTGGCAGGATTAGAAGAAAGGGAAACAATTTTTTTTCAGTTAATAGGGATGTGAATTTTAGGCTACTCAAAACAAAACAAAAATATAGAACAACCATCTGATTTTGCTACCACACTACTGAGCATATCAAGTGATATCAGATGAATATCATAATCACCTAGGCTTATCACAACAATATCCATAGTGGTCAAAGTACAGAATAGGCTAAAATCTTCATTTAAACATAAGTAAATAAAAACATGGGTTATTTATAGAATGAAATATTAAACTATAGCAAAGTAGTTCTGATTGTTTGCAATAACATTGATGACACTAGAAAACATTGCATTAATTGAAATAAATATATTATTAAATTATAACACTGCACATTGAACAACTGTGAAAAATATATGCAAATTAAAATCACCAAGCAAAAATAAGTTTAAGTATAGATTTTTCTAAAGGGATTTTTAGTGTTTCCATATAGAGAATGTAGAAAGAATTAATTCATTTTTCAGAGAATTGAAATAAACTTTGTAAGCTTAACAATATTACCATAAATAATAGAGATGATGAGATCCTAATGAGTATTAAGATTTTACAGGAAAATAAGCCTATATTCTGAGAAATATAATGTGTTTAATACTATAGATTTTAAATAAAGCTATCAAGAATGAGTGATCGTGGTCATAAAAGACACTAATCTGGGGGAGGAAGATGACTCTGTGGTTATGGTACTTACTGTTATGTTATAGTACTTACAAATATGAGGGCATTGAGTATAGATCCTTAGAACTTATATAAAAAGTCATAAGCACTAGAACATATGTGTCATTTCAGTCCTTCTATGGTGACAGACTGTTATCTAGAAGATAACAGATCAGCTATTCTGAAATAGGTGATAAAACAGGAAAAATAAAAGATGCCTCAGAATGGATGGAAGGTAAGCATCAACTCCCATAAGTTGTCCTCTGACCTCCACATATGCATATTAGCTCACACACACACACACACACGCACACACACACACACACACACACACACACACACACACACTATGGCACATCCTCACTCACATATATCTCACAAAATATGCACACAGAAAAAAGAGACATGCTCAACTGATTCTAAGCCATTAGAAACTAATTATATTTACTCTTACTATTGCTAGCAGTTCAAGACAAAGGTGAGCTCTCAAAAGTGGGAGGTCATAGAAAAAATTTAAGTCATAATATCCCATTCTATTTAAGATCCTAGGGAAGAATTTTGGCTGGCTTAGAATTAGTTAAGTAAGAAATGAGCAGTTTTAGAAAATGTAGGCACCTCCTGAAGTAGACAGTAGATTTCATGAATATTTTAATCTTCTCTAAGCTTTCAGTGCTTTACAATATATCATGAATGAGAGGTTCAAATATTTGACATAAATCAAAACATTGGCAATGAATATAATTGAATTGAAAACCTTAGAAGATCATTTGGAAGTCTTATGTTTTTTTCTGATCTAGAGCATTAAACATAGAGGAGTCATTTCAATGATTCCAGGAGACATTACCCATGTATGATATTCTTTTTCCAAATAATGTACAAAATGTGGACTATTTTGAATGATATCAGAGCAGTCATTTACTGCTACAAAGTATTCAGCCTCAAGGACTCCCTGAAATTAATCGATATTGATTGAGATACTATCAAGAAACAGAAGCAGATTTTATTTGTTCCTGTGAAGTCCTGAACAAATATCTGCTTCAGCTATTTTGCTTTTGTGTGTGCAAGACAGAAGAATTTAAGAGCCAATACAAAGTGTTGACCTGATGCTTTTAGTCTTTTGGTCCTTTCTACCTTTGGGATTGAAAGATAGCTTGCAAGCATAAGTGAGAACATGTGAACTTTATTGATTCTACCTATAATAATCTTGTTTATGTGGTAGAAACCTTTGTCCCCAGAAATGGCAACCTTTTTTCTGAGAGCTCTTCTTTGGCTTGGTTTAGATATAAAAAGAAATGTTAAATCAAACTCCATATTATTTATGGATTTCTTTTTTTAACACTTTTTTTTATTTCTTCAAGTTTCATCTCAATCGCAAGTCCCTCCCTACTGCTCTCTTCAGTCCCACCCTCCCACCCTCTTCCCCCTCAACCCACCCATCCCCTTCCTTTTTTTACATTTAAGGTATATCTTTTCCCCCTAACATCTCCCCCTTTCAGTCCAACAAATGGCTCTTTCTCTCCTAACAATAAATACAATACAAAACAACAGAAATAATTAGGCCACAATTATGAGAGTTATATGGCTTAGCATACATTCCCAATGTCCAGACCATATGTATTTGGCACCTGACTTTAACATTCTACTATCTAACCATCTCCATGAGTTTAAAGTTGTATATCCAACTCAGCTTTCATTCTAACTTGCATCACAATTTTCAAAACATCTTCTTAGATCCAGAGCACACTCTTAATTCCTAAACAACTCAAAATTTAACTATGAGACTCTAGCTATCTAGTCTTCAACTACCTCAGACACCTGAGAGGGATAAATATATCTTGTTATATAGGAAGTGCAGGGCCAGCAGCTTCTAAAAATAAGAAATGACATACCAGAGGCTGCCTGGACAGTTCCTAGTTCCTCTCCATACATTACAGCATCAATCTTTAGCTGTTTGGCCCCATTTCTCTGACAGACATTGATTGTGGCTTTCTTACAAATAGAGAGTATTTAACTTGCATTCCCCTCACACTTCTGCTTTTACAGTAAACTCATCAAATGATTTGGATATGGATGAGAATGAAAGAATGTACTCAAGTGACTATGACAGGTTGGGATATTAGAATTATTTAGGATTATTAGAGAAACCCACCTTGTGAACTATTTGTCATTTCTGAGGTCAAGTGTATGTGTACATGGTGAACTTTAAGGCTGATTTTGTAGCAAACCAGATAAATCTTTTCTTTTTAGAACAAGAGATTAAACTTATTTCTCTTATTCACACAAATATCCCTCCCCTTCCTCCTCCTCATCAGAACAAAGGTGAATAGTAACATTGTGAATCACATGGAAGTGCTAAAAATTAAAACATTTCCTATTTGATAAGATAATCAAAGTACTTAAAATAAAATTTAATATTAGAATACAACATAAATTCAGTATATTGGAAGAACAGTTGAAAATGCACTTGAACTTAACCCAGTAAGACTTACTGTAATTCACTGTTAATACTCAAAGAATTTAAGATGAAGAATCTAAGTGCTGACTGAGGTAGCCACTCTCAAATTTGAGGTCTTAGATCTAGGTTGCAAAGTAATGCAGTAAGATAATATGATGATGGATTCTTGAAAATCTTACCTAGACAATTTTTTTGATAGTAAAAACTGAATTTTGTGTCAATGTGGTAATGGAAAGAGATTCTCCAATGATGTTACATCTTATTTAAGGAAGGATTTTCATACTTGGATTCAAGGTTGGGTATAGATGATGATAAAATATTTTAGAATTTTTGTATGTTGACATAGCAAAATGAGAGTTTATAAAAGAAAACAAAGAATCTTTGATCTTTTCTATTGATGAGGTTGTGTGTGTGTGTGTGTGTGTGTGTGTGTGTGTGTGTGTGTGTGTGTGT